>CM029597.1:46716869-47316869 GCA_017311375.1 Mytilus coruscus
TTTGCTTTCGATGAAAATGTGGTAAATTTAGGGTAAAATTTTAGTCTCACTAAAATGCTGAAATAATTATACTAAAATAACTTAAATACTTTCCGTTTTTGTTATATGATATATTTAATGTATAAACTGTATTATAAGTATTATTTTAACCACCAACAAAGAGAGCAATAATTTTATTTTTCATGTTAAAGATTTCCCGTACAATACGGTATCTGCGGGTACCCTGGAAAACACGAAATTTAGAAAATCGTGACACTGGGAACTTACGACGACAATCATGATTGTAAAATATAATGATTTCCTATAATTTGCCAAAAATTAGCCGTGTGTTATCCGTTAACTTAAACTCGTTAACTAGAGGACTTTTTAGACATTGGGCACCCTACTATCAGTGGTTGCTTAAAAATCCTAGTTTTTAGCTCACCTAGCCCAAAAGGTCATGTGTGCTTTTACCATTACTTGGTGTCCTTTGTCGTCTTCATCCCTTGCCGTAAGCTTTAACACAATTCTCCTTGAAACTAGGTCAAATAGTACCAAACTTTACCTGCATGTTCCTTATGGTATCTTGTTTAAAACATTATATTAGGGGGTTTGATCCATCAGCAAACATGGCCGCTGATGCTAAAAATAGAAGATAGTGGTCAAATGTTGTTTTTGGCTTATATGATCAAGTTTTGGGGTAAAAATGACAGCAGGTGAAGGTTTATTTCTCACAAAATTTGAGAAAAATCAGACAACCCATTTCGGAGTTATTCCCTCGAAAGGTAATTTTTTCAAATTTCGAAGTTTTAAACCGGATTTCCGAAGGAAAATATCGGTTATTAATTTGGTGATGTACGGGGGGCGGACGGCTGCCAAACAGTGTCCGTTCAATAACTTGAAAACGCTTTGATGAAAGCTTTTCAAATTTTATTTGTTGTTTCCTGTGACAACATGAAGGTCAAGTTCGATTTTCATGATTTTAGCTTCTGTCGTTGTTGAGTGGTAGAACTTTAAGTAGCGAAAAGTGTTACTCAGAGCGTTGTCCGTGCAATAACTTGAAAACACTTTGACGAAATCTTTTCAAATTTAGATATGTTGTTTCCTGTGGATAAATGAAGGTCAAGTTCGATTTTCGGAAACTTTATTTTCGTATATCTAATTCGTATGGTGGCCGGTTAAGGCCATTTCACGTTTTCGCGATTTCGCCTTTTCGCCTTTCATATTCTATAGGGCGAAATCGAGTAGTGAAACCATTTCGCGTTTTCGACTTCGCGTTTTCGTGTTTTCGAATTCGCGAACTGTACATATTGAACTTTTATATGTCACATTATTACGAAAGTAGAACAATTGTGAATTTGATATTTTTTTAACAAATTGTACGAACTTATTATTGTGGTATATGAAGAGAGTCCTTGATAAATAAACCAAAGCTATGATCCTACTTAAACTTTAAAACAAACTGTGAATTAGAACACTGTATGTAAAACTAAATCTTATGAAGAACGAGCGATCTGTGCTAGCCCAGTTTAGGTGCGGGATACTACCGATCAGACTGGTAGATATATTGGGGAACCGGTAGAGGATAGACTACTATGTCGATTTTGTAGTTCACAGAATGTTGAAAGTGAACTTCATTTTCTTATAAACTGTACATTTTATAATGATATCAGACAAACTGTTTTAACGAGATATTAGTGTTGATTGACTATATGCAGCTAGATAACCAGCGAAAATTAACATTTCTAATGGTGAATCATGCAGGGAAAATAGCTAAATACCAAGACCCCGTTCACACTAGCATTTTTTTTAATCGATCTAAATTTGAATCGATCTAAATAAAATCAGTTAGCGTTCACATTATCTTAAATCCTAACGATCTCTATCGGCCTAATCTGAACCACACACTACAAGTGAAAATGCAATCGGTCTGACCTAATTACACGGGAAATTGTAAACACTGTGTATAATTATGTTCCGGACCATATGATTATTTGGACCATACGCATATGGTCATGACCATATGGGTATATACTCATATGGTCCGGTTAATAAACACGATGAACGTTGAAAAAGTGTCCCATAAATTAAGAGCTTCTAAAATGAATATTTTACTCATTCAATCATATTGTAATCATTGTTACATGATTAATGAATTAGAATGAATTTTACTTACAAGTAAGAATTGTAGTAAAATCATTCTTAAATGGTCATTATTGATTTTATCTAAGTACATTTGTACGAACGCAATATGTACTCCAAGAAATATCTTAATGAACTGTTAACAAGAAGTCAATTGCTTAACTCAAAGGAACTTTGGTCATTGAACCCTCTCTTTTTTTCTTTTTTTCAAAATTTATTTTGGTGTTTTTATCAAATAAAAATTTCTTAAATATTTTCAATTGATTTTATCCTGCAATCAGCCTTGTATTGTACAAATAACAGGTACACAAATAAAGTTTTGCTTTATTTGTACTTGTACAAATAAAGTCTCCTGTTTCCCCACTTCCATGTTGAGCAAGCAGTCATGTGGATATTTCTTTTTACGTACCAGTTCATTTTGGGGCCCTCTTCGCGGTCCGCGTTTACACTTTGTCGATTTCTTTGAAAAGTTAGAGACCATGATTTAGATTTTAACAACTAAAGCTTCAAGTGTTTGGGGTAAATTTCAGGATAAAATATATGTACATTGTCGGAAATATAAAATTTATTTGTACTCGCTGCGAAACAGGAGAAAAGCTCGACAAGCCTCGCTTTTCGTCCTGTTTCTAAAGCTCATACAAATAAATTTTATATTTTCCGACAATGTACATATATTGTATATTTAGTTATCTAATGTGTTCTTGCTCATATTCATACGAACTTAAAATTATAATAACAGATAAATCGTATGGATAGGAGAAAGAACACAATAATTAAATGAAAATAAGTTGAGATTATAAGAAATTTTGTTTCAGAAATAACAATTTAAGCACCAAGAAAACAGGTCCATCCCAAAAACGCCTGTGGTTTCACTTGCGGACGAAAAAGTCGACAAGATAAATGATGAAATACCTATATGGTCTAAATACTCATATGGGTAATTTTCAAAAAATGTCGAATTTTCAGTACACCCATGCTAAAATTTTTATTTCTAATGGAAATTTCAGTTGTTATGGTTTAAATGAAAGCTTGTCGGATTTATGATTCAGAACACTAATAATAAACACATCTTACATCTATTTCGATAAGATTAAAATGTATTTAAGTCCGATTTTGGGGGTATTTGTGTGCGTACAGTGTCAGAAAAACACATTTCAAATGATTTTTTTCCGATTTTCTGATCGCCTTTATATCTGCAAAAGGGACTTTTTAAGAACGTTAATTATTACTCTAACGAAAAATCGTAGCTTCTTTATCATTGTATGTAACATATTATCTACAAACTAAATTCAATCAGCGTACGGGAGGTTCATGTCCATCCTGTTACCGCTACTTAAATCAGCCGTTAAATTGTTCTCCCTTTGAATATTGAATCAGTCAGTGTTGATTTCAAAAGTGCAAAGTAATCTTTACTTTTAAAACGCTACGTTTCTTGAACGACAGTGTGGAGAAAAGAAATTTCAAGACATTTTAGTGAAAAAAAATAGAGGGTACTTTTTTTCATGTCTATGCTGTTACCAACAATTTTAATTAATTACACCAACAGTATGGTTGTAAAAAGTGCAATAACGTGTTGGAAACCAAATTCACAATAGAAAACCATAATCACTTCACCAAAGGGAGTAGTTATTTCACAACAGCAATCAAAAACGAAGAAATTTGTCCATCCTGTTATATCTATCCGGTTGCTATGGTTACAGTAACAGGATAGACAATTGTAGACAAAAACTTCGTTAAAATTTTTATCTTAACATATAGGTGCAAAACGAATGAAATATTTCGTTGTTTGAACCCATCTTAAGGTTATAACGTCTTAATCTTCCCAATTAAGCATTTGCAGGTGCAATACTGATATCGGTAACAGGATAGACAAAAAGGTAACAGGATAGACTTTTATATAGTGATATATCATAAACGTACGTTCCTGTTACCAATGAAATAAAGAGAAAAGTAAACTAACTTATGAGGGATTTACTTGATGTTGGGTTTATTTGAAAGGGTGAAAAAATGCCGAACAATATAAATTGCTATCTTAGACTTGCATTACTGGTGGTAATTTTTACAACCTTTGAAAACCAATTTTTAGAGGCATTTTTCAGTACAACCTGGAAAATTGGCAAATAATCTATTATTTTACAGAATGAATATATATAGAAGTTTATTCTCTTGAAAACCATCTAATTGGCGACGTAAAACAAGCTTAACATTTTATCTAAACCTTTTCTTAATAACCCAAAATTTCTTTTGGAAATGGTAACAGGAGAGACAAAATATTGTACCACCGATAAAAAAAAACGTTTCAAGATACTTGTATGACATCATTAAGATTGCATCTTTTAATATGTTGTTCTTAAAGTACTGTTTGTTTTGATTTGCTTATGTAGAGGGTTGTTTGAATAAGTAACTTTTAATAAATTTTTCAATTTCAAAATTCGACATTTTTTTAAAATGACCCATATGATCAGACCCATTAATAACCAAACGAGTATAATACTCATATGGTCCGACCATACGCGTATGGTCGGACTATATGGGTATACGTATATGGTCATGACCATACGCGTATGGTCCAAATACTCATATGGTCCGGAACATATAGATAGAAATATTTAATCGAATTAATGTGTTGATACACACGCTTGCAAAAAAATAATGGATGAAGTAATTGTTTCACTTTACAACTTCAAATGTTGATACTGCTGTTCGTATAGTTTTCGTTAATTTTCAGCCCTTTTATGTTGGTCATCTATTTTGTAATAAATTGCACGTGTAATTTTTCGCCATACATGCGCACAAATTATTTTCGATTCAATCGTACTAGATCGGTCTCTGCGTTCACATTTAAAGTTAGATCGGTTCACTTTAGATCGATTCAAACTAAACTGCCTCTTTTTGGTGTTTTAGTTTAGACCGATTCAAGATCGATTCAAAGCGTTCACATTGGGCTGAAATCGATCTAAAGTGAACCGATCTAGTTTAAATCGGTCTAAATGTCCAAGTGTGAACGGGTCTTAGCAGCGTCACTTTTCCGTAGAAAAAAAACAGTTTACTCTAGTTAACATTCTTAAACTTTTTCATAAAACTTTAGAAGAACCGTTTCTGAACTTTTATAAACGCTAATTCTTAGATTATGATTATCTTTCTCTCGAATTTAAATTGACAATTAACACGTGATATTGAAACATTAATATTGAATTGAAAGTAAACGGTGACTTATTGGTCCATTGGGATGGGTTCATTTTGTATGTCGGATAATTTTCTACAAATATATATATTTATGTTGATTTACACATGTCACTATAATAAACAATTTACTTACTTATAGCGTACCGAGGGTGTGACAGTTCACGGGAGGACATGTCATCCCACCTGGACCGTGATAGTTTTCCAAAACCCAAGCCGATAATCAAATATATAGATATATGTATTCAATCTATAGACATGTAAAACACATAATAAATTGAGTGTTATACACATTCTTGCGTAAGAAAACTAATCCAATTTTATGTTATAAAACTAATATTATTTTGATATAGACTTTGGCGCAAGTGCACATGGAAATGCATTGTGACTTATATACAGAATATATATCTCTGACTTTATTTCTCAACAAGCCAAAGTTGATGCCTTTTAGATTCTAATTGTTACCAAAGAAGGTAAGTCAGGAACATATTTAACTATGTAGAATATTATTCAAATAATGTGGCTTCAGTGCTTTGGTGCCAATTGCTATTTTAAAGATATATCATTTGCGCCAGTATTTATCTGTGAAAGGTATCAATTGCACCAGAATACGGCGCTACATAAATTATTTGCGCTAAATTACTTGTATGCATATTTATCAATTACATCTGTTTACCTGTTGCATATATCAGACCTCAGTAAAATTATAGTATGTTTATGCAATAAATGGGACTTAAAGAGTAGTGGACAAATAAGATGGCGTTGGACAACATAGTCAATACTACTATCATATATATTAAATAGATAAGCAGCGCGCAATTACCGTTTTAATTGGATCTGTTATCATACTTGGATGCCATAAGTTATATTTGCTGATTGTACATTCAAGCGTTGTCTAAAGTCTTGAAGAAATTAATTTTATAAAAATGTATACAATACACAACCTCCATTTAATAGTTCGCAGTACATATGGAACAATCTACGTAAGTACCAGACATAACTCCGAAACATTCATTTAACGTTGAAAAATCTAAATGTTATGATTAAAATAGTATATAAAAGATAACGAAGTGTAGAGACCATGTTTGAGTTTTAAGAAACTTTTAGTCTTAAATCTCAAAAGGTCGTCTAACTGGAAGAAGTTTTATTTTTCATCTGCATCCTTTTAGAATGTCCTATTCATTTGCTTTAAATGACAATGACCAGGTCAGTGTAAAAGTCTGTGCTAAGCACGGATAAAAGAAGGGAATCGTTGCTATGGTAATGGGTTCTTTCTATAAAAACAAATGACGCATTCGTATAAATAATTGTTTGGGCAAATGATACAAGATATATTGAAAACTAGGTATTTTTGCTGACGTATTATTGGCGCAAATGACTAGTGGCGCGAAAGGACGCATATTTGACGCAAATGGATAACTGGCTTCCGATTAATGAATATTGTGACTCATAAAAATCAAATCCCTGCTTGTACTTAATGCAGATCTGTCAAATTAAAAACACCAAAAATTAAAAACACAATATTTATATATAATAGCATTACAAAATAATTGAATCTATGATAAACCAGCAATGATCATAAAAGGGGTGCCAGAGAATATCAATATTTCTTTTTCTTAGTTCAGCAGTGTCCAAATTGCTACTTTAGAAACAAATGAACGTATAACGGGATGTAAATTTTCGTTTATTTTAGCGGATGGACCGAAATCCTTAAATAAATCCCGCCAATTTGTATGCACATATTTAGGGTTTTTAATAGTTTTAACATGACGGAAAAGTTTCTTTAAGGTACGGTCGACAGTTATATAACGGTGCAACTTCAATATTTTAAATGACTTCATGATTTATAATATAGTTTCTTTCTCACTTGACCTCTATGAATCTTAGGCATTTGTTGAACAATATTCATTAGTGTCAAGGTTAAAAACATTTGTTTGTCATTTGTTCTTGAAAAAAAATCAATTTTCGTCATCAATTAACCGTAATAGTTGTAGGTATTTTTACGCCCGTAACAAACACTCAGTCCTGTCGGGATTACGGCTCTTATGTCCATACAATTAATAAGATTATGAATTAATCAAATGTATATTGTTTTTCTTAACTCACAAACTGTATAATTAGATACTTGACAATTGAAATGAATGTAGACTCACGTTATGAATGTTTTTTTTTTCTTTTTTTCTTTTTTTCAATTTACGCTTATTATTGTAATTAAACCCGCTTTTTGTTTTCAAAATCTCTTATCTATACTGATCTAGAACAAAGAATATTGGTACATTTCGGTATTGTCATTTTATTCTGCAGTGCATTTAACGGGTCAGCATCTAATCTACCAAAATAAATATTTAGACAAATCCGCTAAAAAGACAATTCAAATCCGCTAAAAGAAAGAAACGCCAAAATGTTTTCGTATATATATATATCTTTTAATCCAACACCGTGAAATTGTACAGATGCAAATAAAACCCGCTATAACCATTTACATTATCAGCTAGACCATTGGTGCAGACCAACTTTCATGATCACAATTTTTAACATGCCAGCGTGCAGCGTAACATACCGAGAAATTTTCAACCTTACCCTGGCACATTATTTTGATTATTTGATTGTTGCTTGGTTAACGTTTAGTGGCTCTGAGTCGATGTGTCTTGGCCCTCTCGCCTATATGGCATCTCCTTGATGAAAAAGCAGCAAATTTGAAACACACAACTTAAACGCACTCCTTCCTCGGCATTTGCAATAAGCTTTTTCTTCATCCAGACTGAATTCCATTAAAATATTTATGTTCAAGGTGTCAAATTTCTAGTATTCATTTAATATATATTAAAAAGTAAAAATCGTGTTTGAAAGTAAAAAAATATATCCTGATTGATATCTCTGCGATCAATTATTAATGTAGCGGAACTTTTAATTAGAAATACATAATCAGATGTAATATATTATTCAACAATTCCAAATATATAACTTTTTGTACTCAACTCTAAGCAAGTGCTTTGGTATTTAAAACTGCAAAATTGCATTTAATGATCAAATGTTACATGAACAATTTGAATTCTAGTTAAGTTTGGTTTCAACATCCAAGAAATACGAATATTTACTGAATCACAAATTCTGTTTAAAAGCACCAAAAAAATTGTTATACATGTGTACCTTGTCATTATCTTTAGGTACAATTTGTGGTATTTAGAATAAGAATTTTGAAACAGATAAACGTCATTTCCACTCATCTAAGTGAGGCACTTAAATATTTTGTTATTCATTCACAAACTAAAAATCGATATGTTTACTTTTTTCTTAATGTTACAATACGAATCCGACGAAAGTGATTGATTTGATTTTGATTTTTGGTGTTTTAACGCCACTTTTAAGCACCGCTTTTGGGCTATTTCGTGGCGGCCAGTTTTTATTGGTGGAGGAAGCCGGAGTGCCCGGAGAAAACCACCGACCTTCGATAGGAAAACTGACAATCCTAGTCAATTAAGATTGGAGTCGAGTGCACCCGCACGAGCGGGGTTCGAACTCACAACCTCAGTGTTGACTGGCTAGTGATTACAGTAGTAACTACTTAGACCACTCGGCCACCGAGGCCCCCCCGACGAAAGTGAAAATATAAGAAATCTTTTAGGTTTTTTTAACCCTGCGGAAATTTTCGCGTTCACAAGATCTTCACCTGATGACGAATATGACTAACTTTTACATATTAGTAGACCTGTTAAAGGTTATTCATTTTCTTTTAAAACAATTAGGTTGTTGGTTATGTATCAAATTGATATTGCCTTATGTCAACACTCAAGATTCCAAGATGTGACAGGATTCTGAAAAAGTGTTATAGAGTGCAAATGACTTGCAGAAAGTATCAAACTAATCAGCTATCACCAACTTTTTACATGTTTGTATGCCTATAAATATAAAACAAGAATGTGTCCCCAGTACACGGATGCCCCATCCGCACTATCATTTTCTATGTTCAGTGGACCGTGAAAATGGGGGAAAATCTCTAATTTGGCATTAAAATTAGAAAGATCATATCATAGGGAACATGTATTCTAAGTTTCAAGTTGATTGGACTTCAACTTCATCAAAAACTACCTCGACCAAAAACTTTAACCTGAAGCGGGACGAACAGACGAACGAACGAACGGACGGACGGACGCACAGACCAGAAAAAATAATGCCCATAAATGGGGCATATTAAATGGGGCATAAAAAGTGAAGCCAGAGGAGTGACAAAACTTCGTCAGAATCATGTATTTAATGTTTTCACGACAAATGTCCAGAATACTTAAAATATGGTTTTCAAGAACTTCCACGAAAATAGGAATACTAGAACAACTGCTTACAATTTTTATGTTCCAAATGTAAATGGATAAGAATCTTTTTCTTTCTTTTTTAGTGGTATTAAAAAACTGGAATGCTTTGCCAGATCATGTAATTTATTCATGTGAATTCAAAATTAAAATTTGTTTGAATTAAAAATATACGCAATGAGTAAACTCATGTTAATGTTAGATGCAGATTTTATGTTTTATCAGATTGTTTTTTATACGAATGTTTTAAGCTGTGATTCATATATACTATTTATTGCTAATAAATTGATTTTTCGATTCAATATTTTATTTAAGCATTATCTCTCAATACTATATAATATAACATTACATTTAGTGTAAAATATATAGATATAAAAGAAAGCCATCCTGTACATATTTATAAGAGACTATAACATTAAAACATTATTAAAAATAGTCTATTCTAAAACATATTTATGAGTACATTATTTACAGTATAAAACATTTATACGTCTATTTAAAATAAGATAACAGGCTTCGGCACAGATATCTTAATATCTGTAAATAAAAACACTAATTCTGATTATTATCAAAAGACATAAAATTTCTGTTAAAATGCTTTGCTTCATCAAATATTTTTTTTCTAAAATCGTCATTTAAAGGACACGATAAAATAACATGGGCTTCATCCTCTAAAATATCTTTACCATTATCACAGACTCGCTCCTCTAAAAGTAATTTTTAAAATCTCCCGTTTCGTTTCTTAATGGTGCCACTCCACATCGAAATTTGGCAAAAGAACTCCTATGCTGAAATGGCATTGAATTGTACAATATGTTTCAGTTTCAGAAACTGTTCTTAAATAGATTATATGTTCTAAGTTTGTTGCCACCTTTACCAGATAAAACTTTCACTGACTGCATGTAAATTGCATTGCCTCTGATCGACACATTACTAAACATTCTAGACATAATAATATTAATAACTGAGGCACATTGTACTATCATTATATTTTGTAATGTTACACAAATATTCTACATTGTTCTCGGAAAATGTTTTCCTTACAAAAAATTCCAATTTTTTATACACTTGTGTTTTCTACTTATAATATCTGCCGATATGAAAAAAAAACCTGTAACTGATTAGAAATGATACATTATGTATCTTATTAACAAGACTATAAGGACCCCATGGGAAATAAGCTTGTTTGCTTTCATGGGTCATCTTTGGGTTAAGGCATTAGATGTACATAAAGTCACAACCATACCTATATATTTTTTTATTTAGCTAAATTTCTTAATCTAATCATGTATTTGTATATATTGCCTTTACCTGAATAAACATTATTATTTTTATTTATTACCATTAAGCCGAACGACCCAAGTTAAAGATAAATCAATGCATATATAATTCCTATATAAATCAATATATATATATATATATATATATATAAAACTCGTTAAGATTCCAAACTGAATTATATTAACATAATTTCTAGGTGTCAAATTTATAATATTCATTTGTTATATGAAAAAATCGTGTTTGAAAGTTAAAATATATACACTGTTTAATATATCTGCAATGAATTAATGTAGCGGAAATTTTAATAAGAAATAATGATCAGATGTAATATATAATTTTTTGTCAATTCAATTTAACAATTATTCCAAATAAATATATAACTTTTCAACAGTAGTCAACTCTAAGCAAGTGTTTTGGTATTAAGTGAAAATTGGGTGTTTGGTTTTAAGGTAGGAAATCATTTTTACGTTTTATGGATGCTGTGATCATATGAGAAATTTTTCTTGAAAACCTCATAGTACTTTATATTACTTTATTTGATCACTCAGACACATAACATACTTGTAAAAGAGGAACACAATATTAACAATATTACAGATCTAACATTGTTGGGTTGATGTTTAGACGAGTTGTATATATATATTTTATATATATATATACAACTCGTCTACAATGTTAGATCTGTAAATTTGCTTTCGCAAATTTTTGTTCTTCCTCGCTCGGGATTCGAACCCATGCTACTGAGATATCGTGACACCAAATCGCCTGCACTGTAGCCGTCCTGCTAGACACACGACCACCTGGGCTTCATAAAAATGAAGCTTTCGGTGGCCGGGTGTTACCTTTCCACGTCAGTTTTAATCTATTGTAGGATCCTTTACTATAGATAATTTAGCTGATCTGTAAAAATAACATCTCCATGCCTTATATATCATGTACTGTACGACGCCAGATTAAAACTGACGTGGAAAGGTAACACCCGGCCACCGAAAGCTTCATTTTATGAAGCCCAGGTGGTCGTGTGGTCTAGCGGGACGGCTACAGTGCAGGCGATTTGGTGTCACGATATCTCAGTAGCATGGGTTCGAATCCCGGCGAGGGAAGAACAAAAAATTTGCGAAAGCAAATTTACAGATCTAACATTGTTGGGTTGATGTTTAGACGAGTTGTATATACATAATGTACACAGCCATGTATCACCATCACTGCTGGTGATCCGATGGATCAATCTGTTGTAGAGTTGTCACTGGCTCAGACGTACTTATAAATATAATTATTTTCTGTGACTGTATCTTACATTAATTTGTAGGATCCTTTACTATAGATAATTTAGCTGATCTGTAAAATAACATCTCCATGCCTTATATATCATGTACTGTAGTACGACGATTAAAACTGACGTGGAAAGGTAACACCCGGCCACCTAGATTAAAACTGACGTGGAAAGGTAACACCCGGAACAAAAATTTGCAGCAAATTTACAGATCTAACAAGCTTCATTTTATGAAGTATCACCCAGGTGGTCTGTTGTGGTCTAGCGGGACGGCTACAGTGCAGGCGACTGTAGTGGTGTCACGATATCTCAGTAGCATGGGTTCGAATCTCCGGCGAGGAAGAACAAAAATTTGCGAAAGCAAATTTACAGATCTAACATTGTTGGGTTGATGTTTAGACGAGTTGTATATACATAATGTACACAGCCATGTATCACCATCACTGCTGGTGATCCGATGGATCAATCTGTTGTAGAGTTGTCACTGGCTCAGACGTACTTATAAATATAATTATTTTCTGTGACTGTATCTTACATTAATTTGTAGGATCCTTTACTATAGATAATTTAGCTGATCTGTAAAATAACATCTCCATGCCTTATATATCATGTACTGTAGTACGACGCTAGATTAAAACTGACGTGAAAGGTAACACCCGGCCACCGAAAGCTTCATTTTATGAAGCCCAGGTGGTCGTGTGGTCTAGCGGGACGGCTACAGTGCAGGCGATTTGTGTCACGATATCTCAGTAGCATGGGTTCGAATCCCGGCGAGGAAGAACAAAAATTTGCGAAAGCAAATTTACAGATCTAACATTGTTGGGTTGATGTTTAGACGAGTTGTATATACATATGTACACAGCCATGTATCACCATCACTGCTGGTGATCCGATGGATCAATCTGTTGTAGAGTTGTCACTGGCTCAGACGTACTTATAAATATAATTATTTTCTGTGACTGTATCTTACATTAATTTGTAGGATCCTTTACTATAGATAATTTAGCTGATCTGTAAATAGCATCTCCATGCCTTATATATCATGTACTGTAGTACGACGCTAGATTAAAACTGACGTGAAAGGTAACACCCGGCCACCGAAAGCTTCATTTTATGAAGCCCAGGTGGTCGTGGTTCTAGCGACGGCTACAGTGCAGGCGATTTGGTGTCACGATATCTCAGTAGCATGGGTTCGAACCCGGCGAGGGAAGAACAAAAATTTGCGAAAGCAAATTTACAGATCTAACATTGTTGGGTTGATGTTTAGACGAGTTGTATATACATAATGTACACAGCCATGTATCACCATCACTGCTGGTGATCCGATGGATCAATCTGTTGTAGAGTTGTCACTGGCTCAGACGTACTTATAAATATAATTATTTTCTGTGACTGTATCTTACATTAATTTGTAGGATCCTTTACTATAGATAATTTAGCTGATCTGTAAAATAACATCTCCATGCCTTATATATCATGTACTGTAGTACGACGCTATAAAACTGACTGAAAGGTAACACCCGGCCACCGAAAGCTTCATTTTATGAAGCCCAGGTGGTCGTGGGTCTAGCGGGACGGCTACAGTGCAGGCGATTTGGTGTCACGATATCTCAGTAGCATGGGTTCGAATCCCGGCGAGGAAGAACAAAAATTTGCGAAAGCAAATTTACAGATCTAACATTGTTGGGTTGATGTTTAGACGAGTTGTATATACATATGTACACAGCCATGTATCACCATCACTGCTGGTGATCCGATGGATCAATCTGTTGTAGAGTTGTCACTGGCTCAGACGCACTTATAAATATAATTATTTTCTGTGACTGTATCTTACATTAATTTGTAGGATCCTTTACTATAGATAATTTAGCTGATCTGTAAAAATAACATCTCCATGCCTTATATATCTTGTACTGTAGTACGACGCTAGATTAAAACTGACGTGGAAGGTAACACCCGGCCACCGAAAGCTTCATTTTATGAAGCCCAGGTGGTCGTGTGGTCTAGCGGGACGGCTACAGTGCAGGCGATTGGTGTCACGATATCTCAGTAGCATGGGTTCGAATCCCGGAGAGGAAGAACAAAAATTTGCGAAAGCAAATTTACAGATCTAACATTGTTGGGTTGATGTTTAGACGAGTTGTATATACATAATGTACACAGCCATGTATCACCATCACTGCTGGTGATCCGATGGATCAATCTGTTGTAGAGTTGTCACTGGCTGAGACGCACTTATAAATATAATTATTTTCTGTGACTGTATCTTACATTAATTTGTAGGATCCTTTACTATAGATAATTTAGCTGATCTGTAAAATAACATCTCCATGCCTTATATATCTTGTACTGTAGTACGACGCTAGATTAAAACTGACGAAGGTAACACCCGGCCACCGAAAGCTTCATTTTATGAAGCCCAGGTGGTCGTGGTCTAGCGGGCTACAGTGCAGGCGATTTGTGTCACGATATCTCAGTAGCATGGGTTCGAATCCCGGCGAGGGAAGAACAAAAATTTGGAAAGCAAATTTACAGATCTAACATTGTTGGGTTGATGTTTAGACGAGTTGTATACATACATAATGCACAGCCATGTATCACCATCACTGCTGGTGATCCGATGGATCAATCTGTTGTAGAGTTGTCACTGGCTCAGACGTACTTATAAATATAATTATTTTCTGTGACTGTATCTTACATTAATTTGTAGGATCCTTTACTATAGATAATTTAGCTGATCTGTAAAATAACATCTCCATGCCTATATATCATGTACTGTAGTACGACGCTAGATTAAAACTGACGTGGAGGTAACACCCGGCCACCGCAGATTAAAACTGACGTGAAAGGTAACACCCGGCCACCGAAAGCTTCATTTTATGAAGCCCAGGTGGTCGTGGTCTGGGGACGGCTACAGTGCAGGCGATTGGTGTCACGATATCTCAGTAGCATGGGTTCGAATCCCGGCGAGGAAGAACAAAAAATTTGCGAAAGCAAATTTACAGATCTAACATGTGGGTTGAGTTAGCGATTGTTAATACTAGTACGGTTCACATCCGCGGGACCAGTCAAGATTTAAGTTCATGGTAGTAGACTTCCGCGATTGTAAATATAATATTTTCTGAGACAATGTACTTAATTAATTTGGTAAGATCCTTTCATAGTAATTTAGCGATGTAAAATAACATTCCACCTTATTCTGATTATAACTATTAAAATCTGGAGTAACACCGCACAAAGTCATTTTATCGAACCCAGGTCTTGGTAGGGACGGCTAATAGATTTAGTTCAAACGACTCAAGCATGGGTAATGAATCCGAGGAAGAAGCAAAAATTTAAATCAAATTTACAACAACTTGTTGGTTATTCTAAAACGGTTGTATAGTAATAATGTACACAGCCATGTATCACCATCACTGCTGGTGATCCGATGGATCAATCTGTTGTAGAGTTGTCACTGGCTGAGACGTACTTATAATATAAATAAAATCTGACGTATCTTAACATAATTTGTAAAGAATCCTTTATATAAGATAATTTAACTATCTGTAAAAATAACATCTCCATGCCTTTATACTTATGTAGAGACGCTAATTAAAACACGTGAAAGGAACACCGGCCAATTATTTTATAAGCCAGTGGCTGGCACGGAGCAAGTCAGCATGGTGTAATATCTAACAGGGTTCGAATCGGCGGAAAACAAAAATTGCGAACATTTATCAAATTTTGGGTGTTTTAAATTGATAAAAATTAAAGCCAGTACATATGCTGGATCCGATGGTAATCTTAATTGAGGCCGGATTAAAATAAATTTTTGACTTTTTTTTTTTTTTTTTTTTTTTTTTTTTTTTTTTTTTTTTTTTTTTTTTTTTTTTTTTTTTTTTTTTTTTTTTTTTTTTTTTTTTTTTTTTTTTTTTTTTTTTTTTTTTTTTTTTTTTTTTTTTTTTTTTTTTTTTTTTTTTTTTTTTTTTTTTTTTTTTTTTTTTTTTTTTTTTTTTTTTTTTTTTTTTTTTTTTTTTTTTTTTTTTTTTTTTTTTTTTTTTTTTTTTTTTTTTTTTTTTTTTTTTTTTTTTTTTTTTTTTTTTTTTTTTTTAAAAAAAAAAAAAAAAAAAAAAAAAAAAAAAAAAAAAAAAAAAAAAAAAAAAAAAAAAAAAAAAAAAAAAAAAAAAAAAAAAAAAAAAAAAAAAAAAAAAAAAAAAAAAAAAAAAAAAAAAAAAAAAAAAAAAAAAAAAAAAAAAAAAAAAAAAAAAAAAAAAAAAAAAAAAAAAAAAAAAAAAAAAAAAAAAAAAAAAAAAAAAAAAAAAAAAAAAAAAAAAAAAAAAAAAAAAAAAAAAAAAAAAAAAAAAAAAAAAAAAAAAAAAAAAAAAAAAAAAACATTGTTGGGTTGATGTTTAGACGAGTTGTATATACATAATGTACACAGCCATGTATCACCATCACTGCTGGTGATCCGATGGATCAATCTGTTGTAGAGTTGTCACTGGCTCAGACGTACTTATAAATATAATTATTTTCTGTGACTGTATCTTACATTAATTTGTAGGATCCTTTACTATAGATAATTTAGCTGATCTGTAAAAATAGCATCTCCATGCCTTATATATCATGTACTGTAGTACGACGCTAGATTAAAACTGACGTGGAAAGGTAACACCCGGCCACCGAAAGCTTCATTTTATGAAGCCCAGGTGGTCGTGTGGTCTAGCGGGACGGCTACAGTGCAGGCGATTTGGTGTCACGATATCTCAGTAGCATGGGTTCGAATCCCGGCGAGGGAAGAACAAAAAATTTGCGAAAGCAAATTTACAGATCTAACATTGTTGGGTTGATGTTTAGACGAGTTGTATATACATAATGTACACAGCCATGTATCACCATCACTGCTGGTGATCCGATGGATCAATCTGTTGTAGAGTTGTCACTGGCTCAGACGTACTTATAAATATAATTATTTTCTGTGACTGTATCTTACATTAATTTGTAGGATCCTTTACTATAGATAATTTAGCTGATCTGTAAAATAACATCTCCATGCCTTATATATCATGTACTGTAGTACGACGCTAGATTAAAACTGACGTGGAAAGGTAACACCCGGCCACCGAAAGCTTCATTTTATGAAGCCCAGGTGGTCGTGTGGTCTAGCGGGACGGCTACAGTGCAGGCGATTTGGTGTCACGATATCTCAGTAGCATGGGTTCGAATCCCGGCGAGGGAAGAACAAAAAATTTGCGAAAGCAAATTTACAGATCTAACATTGTTGGGTTGATGTTTAGACGAGTTGTATATACATAATGTACACAGCCATGTATCACCATCACTGCTGGTGATCCGATGGATCAATCTGTTGTAGAGTTGTCACTGGCTCAGACGTACTTATAAATATAATTATTTTCTGTGACTGTATCTTACATTAATTTGTAGGATCCTTTACTATAGATAATTTAGCTGATCTGTAAAATAACATCTCCATGCCTTATATATCATGTACTGTAGTACGACGCTAGATTGTTAAGATTCCAAACTGAATTATATTAACATAATTTCTAGGTGTCAAATTTATAATATTCATTTGTTATATGAAAAAATCGTGTTTGAAAGTTAAAAATATATACACTGTTTAATATATCTGCAATGAATTAATGTAGCGGAAATTTTAATAAGAAATAATGATCAGATGTAATATATAATTTTTTGTCAATTCCAATTTAACAATTATTCCAAATAAATATATAACTTTTCAACAGTAGTCAACTCTAAGCAAGTGTTTTGGTATTAAGTGAAAATTGGGGTGTTTGGTTTTAAGGTAGGAAATCATTTTTTACGTTTTATGGATGCTGTGATCATATGAGAAATTTTTCTTGAAAACCTCATAGTACTTTATATTACTTTATTTGATCACTCAGACACATAACATACTTGTAAAAGAGGAACACAATATTAACAATATTACAGATCTAACATTGTTGGGTTGATGTTTAGACGAGTTGTATATATATATTATATATATATATATACAACTCGTCTACAATGTTAGATCTGTAAATTTGCTTTCGCAAATTTTTTGTTCTTCCCTCGCCGGGATTCGAACCCATGCTACTGAGATATCGTGACACCAAATCGCCTGCACTGTAGCCGTCCCGCTAGACCACACGACCACCTGGGCTTCATAAAAATGAAGCTTTCGGTGGCCGGGTGTTACCTTTCCACGTCAGTTTTAATCTGGCGTCGTACTACAGAACATGATATATAAGGCATGGAGATGTTATTTTTACAGATCAGCTAAATTATCTATAGTAAAGGATCCTACAAATTAATGTAAGATACAGTCACAGAAAATAATTATATTTATAAGTACGTCTGAGCCAGTGACAACTCTACAACAGATTTATCCATCGGATCACCAGCAGTGATGGTGATACATGGCTGTGTGTATATATATATATATTTATATATATATATATATATATATATATAAAATGACTGAACGAACAAATGTAACTATAAATATTTCGGATAACAGATATCCTTCATCAGTATGAGCACGATGTAAAATGAATCATATCAAACTATTCTGATTATTAAACTATAGCAATCTTGATTTCCATACAACAAAAAAGTGAAACAGTTTTACCCGAACATCATATGTAGAGACGCTAATAAATTTTAAAATTCCAAAAAACGACTCAAAGACATGTCTAAAATGAAAATAGTAATTAGAGATATGAACTGGCACAACTCTAAAATTCCAAAATGTTACAACAACTGTGTGTAAATTCATTCCTAAAAAACAGCGCTGATCGATATAAGCTGGTAAACTATGTCAAACAGGGGCTGCGTATTTATCATCCCAAATAAATAGCAGTTTTATAATGATAAGAAAAAATAATAGTAAAATTTGGCTAAGGTTAAATAATTGGACGTGGATGCGTACTTGTACATCCCTCCCAAATGAAAAGAACCCTGGTATTTAAACTAATAAAATTCCAAAAGAATCCTTAAAACTGTAAGAGTCAAGTAAGGAAGCCGGAGTAACTGGAAACAAATGATGTCAGGAAAATGAGTGATGGTATGGGAAAATGAGTGGCTCATTCTATGTTTTTCATTTATGCCCTCTGCCCAGGGAAACTGTCCTTAGCTTTCTTATCCAAAACCTTTCCATCGAGCAAGTCTTTCGGCCCTTGACCAACCCTCGTTGTGGTCTATGATTGTGATTGTAATCCTGCAGTTGAACAGCTTTTTTGAGATCAGTCTTTCAGAGAAAAGCTAAGACAGGAGGATTGGGAAAGATCTTGGACAATTGTGGGTGCTTGGCGTTTGCCAATTGGCACGGATCAAACGTGAAAGGTTAGTAAAGGCGGGATTGTATGTTAAAACAAACGGAACTATTTTGCTGCGCCTATTCTGTTTGTGCTGTAATAGGTCATTGCGGCTGTTGTTATTAGCACGCGCAAACCCCTTATCTATGTCCAATTTCTTATAACCTCGTTTGGTCAAAAACCGCAAAGTTCCTGTAACCGTTTAGTGACAGCCTCCTCAGAGGAGCAAATCCGCTTTACTCTGAGAGCTTGACTGTACGGGATACTTTTTGTACAGTGTTTGGGGTGACAGCTTTGGGAGAAAGGTACTGATGTTTATCTGTAGGTTTACAGTAGAGATCTGTTGATATGACACCGTCCTTAATAGATGTAGTAGTGTCTAAGAAAGATATTTTGAGTCGGAAATTTCATATGTAAATTTAATTGACTGGTGTGCGTTGTTTGCATGTCTGATAAAATCATCCAATTTTGTTCGATTCAATCCATTTCATGTCAACATCATCGATGAAACGGAACTAAGACAGAGGTTTGGATAAAGATGTTGAAATAATTTCTTTCTCTAATTTTCCCATGAAAATATTGGCGTATGACGGTGCCATTTTCGTCCCCATCGCTGTCCCGTTTATCTGAAGGTAATGTTCACCATTAAAGGTGAAATTGTTGCATTTCAGAACCAGAGTGAGCAGCTGGACTAAACATTCGGTAGGTGGTTCTAAGGTGTTGCGAGAGTCCCATATTTCCTTACACGATTGTATTCCGTCATCATGAGGTATGTTGGTATACAATGAGGTTATATTTAAAGTGACAAGGAGGGTTTCCGGAGGAAGAGGGTTCATGGATTCCATTTTACGAAGATAATCTGTAGTGTCTTGAATGTGAGAAGGAAGATTTTCTACATGAGATCTTAAATGAAAGTCTACGAATTCCGAGATTTTCTCAGTCGGGTGGCCGTTTGCGGATACAATGGGTCTACCAGGGTTGTTAACCTTGTGTATTTTGGGAAGAAGATACAATTGACCAGGCTTGGCGTTCTCTGGTTTTAAATATCCGATTGTATCCTCATCTATGTGACCGTCATCGTGCATGGTTTGTAACGCAGTGATAATTTTGGAACTAAACTCGGACGTAGGGTCATAGTCAAGCTTCTTATAAAATCTCTCATCAGAGAGCTGACGCTCTGCTTCCGCGATATAGTTAGCTTTGTCCATTATCACAACGACACTTCCCTTGTCAGCTGGTTTTATCACAATATCATCTCGGTTTCTCAGCGATTGTATGGCTTTTTCTCGTCAGAAGAGGTGTTATAAAATGACGAGTACTTGTTGCTAGCTAGATGAACAACATCCGATTTGATTTTGTCGATAACATCTTCCAGTGTAGCAGATTTACTAGGTTTTGGAATCCATGAACTCTTCTTTTTAAAATGCGGAATTCTGATTTCTTCATCCGAATCAGACGTGTCTGAGTCTTCCTCATTATCCTTGTTACCAAAATATTCTTTGATTCTGAGGGTTCTGGCAAAGTTATTAAGGTCATCTTCCAGTTTCATATTATCTATGTTACTGGGAGTAGGGCAAAAATTCAAACCCTTAGATAAGACTTTAATTTCGTCCTCAGTTAAAGAGACTGTTGATAAATTGACAACCGTGTTGTTGGAATTGACCGGAATTTGACTTTTTCTTCGAAATCTACGGTTGCGAGGCTTTTTATTTGAATTTTTTGAAGGTCTGATTAAAGGGTGATTAATTTGCACACCATCACGTTTAAATTTGTTAATCTGTTTGACGTGGAGCTTATGTGATTCAATACGTTTGATATCACTAAGACGTACTTGAATTTCGTCAAGCTCAAGATCAGACAATTGTTCACGAGATCGGCAGTGCAAGTTATCACGTAGTTTATATAAATAATTTACTTGATGAATTGCTTCTTGGCGTAAAAGATCCATCAGATTAAAAGAACTGTTGAATAGAATGTTATTCCATCTATGGAAAAATCTGTTTGACTTTTCTCCTGTTGTAAGTGGCATATAAACAATACAGAACAATGATGGGTATGAAAAAAGAATACCATACTATCCAGTCAATTCACAAAATGTTTATGAGTTTATTAATAAAAATAACAAATTTTTATACTTTTAAATTACATAGTTTTAATAAGCCTATCAATCATTTTTGATAACTTGGATACCGAATATAATAAATAGGAATATGTTTATTTCGCATGTATACGACTTTTAAAAAGATAATATAACTCAGTAAATACCAATATAACTTAAGCGGCATATGCTTTCTTCTTTTGGAATGTTTCTCCATCTTCCCGTTTCTACGTGTATTTTCAAATTACAACACCTCAGTTTTGTTAAGAACTGTTGTTCTCTTGGAAATAATGTTAGAAGGTATAATTTTCTAGATTTAACTTGACCATAAAATTTTCCTCTTAGTGAGTTTTCTATTTGACTATACCATAGTATACTATATCCAAGAGGGCAATCCAAACCCAAAGTCCAAGAAAGACAGACAACACCATGACCGCTTTTTATAATTATTTTATTACTTTCTTCTTTTTTTTATAAATTCGGCGTTCGTTCAATTTAACCATGTAATTATAAAATGTAACACGAACAATTGCAATTCTTATTGATAAGATTTGAACATCAAAGAAATACGAACATCTACTAAATTAGATTGATTGACTGCTGTTTGCTTAACGTCCAGTGGCAAATATTTCATGCAAGTTAAGGACGATACTAAATTAGAAATAATTGTTCAAAACACAAACAAATTGTTATGTATATGTTTTATGTCATTATCTGTTCGTACCATTTGTGGTCTTTAGAAAAATGAATTTTGGAAACAGTTCATCATTTTCATTCAACAAAGTGATGCACACAAATTAAAAAAAAAATCGATATATTTAGGTTTCTTAGTGGTAAAATATGAAAAAAAAACTGAAATTAAGGCATATAATCGAAAGCCATAAAAGTGTTATACAGTGTAAATGACTTGCAAAAAGTATTAACATAATCAGCTCTCACCAACTTTTCGCGTGTAATTTTCCCATAAATGAAAAAAGTGAAGCAAAACGGCCCAAATATTTGATAAAAGCACTTGCATATACACATGTATATAAATCAAAATTTATATAAAAAAGTAATAACTTTAAAATTTGAAATAAAAAGACAACATGCCATTTAAAAACAGTTGAAGTATTTCATCCGCATCTTAATTTATGCTTGTGGAAGAGGTTGATAAAAAGGTGCGCATTTGGTATCAAAGTTTCTCCAAATATACACAGAAAAAAACACAATGACAAAAATGACATCAACTCCATACGACTATTGTTTTACATTTCAATCCTTGTGTTGCCAGTTAATAGAAACCGTGTCTAAGCAATAATTTTCATTTTTGAAACAAAAATATTGGGCTTGAAGTTGAGATTCGATAGCTGTTTTGAATGCTGTAAAGTAGTTTGTACAATGAACAAATGTCTTTTAAAAAATGAAATTCGAAGAAATATCCGAACGGCTAAAAATAAATTCGGGGCTCCTTTTCGGGTGACATTACAATCTCGATTATCCAAAATGAAGAACAGTTGACAATTACAATATAAAAACTTAAAAATGTATTAGACAACCATCGGAATAATTTTATTTAGCATCTGATTTTTCTTTATTTAGCTAAATCTATAGACAACATTTTTTTTCTAAAATACTATCTAAAAAGTACGAAACAATTTAAAAGAGGGACGAAAGATACCAGAGGGACAGTCAAACTCATAGATCGAAAACAAACTGACAACGCCATGGCCAAAAATAAAAAGACAAACAGACGAATAATAGTACAGATGACACAACATAGAAAACTAAAGACTAAGCAACACGAACCCCACCAAAAACTGGGGGTGATCTCAGGTGCTCCAGAAGGGTAAGCAGATCCTGCTCCACATGTGGCACCCGTAACCATTTCGCATGCATCTCCATTTCAACACTTGTTAAGAGAGCTGACAACAACTGCCTTAAATAAAACATCAGCAAAGAAATGATTTAAAACTTTACATGCATGAATGTTCAAAAATATCAAAATAAAATTTTATGATATGATGATCTCTTTATTTTCATAAATTCGGTGAATCATAATGACCCTGAAAACTTTATTTTAAAAGAAATTGACACCATCTCTGTTGAAAAAGTACATACAATATTCTGTAAATTTGCACTTGGTGTTAAAAATAAATCATCCAACTTGGCTAGTAGAGGTGAACTAGGAAGTCATCCAATCATTACGTGCTAGTATGTTTTTCTTAACATGGTTAAATATTGGTGTTATCTCAAAAATATTTCAGATAAAAATAGTATATTATATCAAGCTTTACAAGAGTCTATTACAATGGATTCAGAAAATAAAGAATCCTGGATTAGTAATATAAGAAAACTTTTGTCTTGTCTGAAACTTGATTATTTATTCCATATGCCTAGTTCATCTAATTATATTATAACAAAAGTATAAAAGTTCTCTAAAAAACTGTATTTAACCAAATTTGGTTAAAAGGGCTTTTTAATGATAATACAAAACATTCCAAAGTTGGGAACAAGTTAAGAACATATCGTAAATTTAAAAACATTTTCAAATTAGAAAAATATTTAAGTTGTGGTAATGAAAATGAAAGAAGGTTGATAACTAAATTTAGAGTAAGCTCACATAACCTGGATATTGTAACTTGGATATTAGTGAAAGAAAATGTAACTTATGTAAAAATACTGTTGAAGATGAAATTCATTCTTTAATTCAATGCCCATGCTTAACAACAGTACACACACCATATTTTGATCAATTAAAAAAAGTTAATAAGAATTTTAGTAAACTTTCAGATGAAAACAAATTAATTTGGCTGTTAAGCAACGAAGATATAAACATCATTTATATAATTAATAAACTTTTAAAACAACTGTCAAAACAAAGAGATGCACTATTATTGAACAATTGACTTAAGAGCTGTCCACCTTTATTATATTTCTATTTTTGTATGAAATTTTTGTGTTCCAGGTGGAATCCAAATTGCTGGGTTTTATTCACCAGTTTTATATATTTTATGCAGTTATTATGTATATATGTTCATTGTTTTAATCAACTCAATCCTTCAAATCATGCTAAGTATTGTATGTTTTGTCTTGTAATTATTTTGCCCTAGTACGGGCACTGCGATTAGTCAATAAAATTATTTGTATTTATGCATTGGAAACCACATACATAATGCAAAGCAACTTCATTTCATAGAAATTGATAAATATTTCATGGATATTTAGAATAAATTTATGAAAGAATCAATTAAGTAGGTTCTCTAAAAGGATTTGTCCGGGACGAAGGATGGGAAATATGCACTGCTACTGGTAAAAGAGAGTCCGCAGTGTTGATAAGGACAAAATTTGCCTTATAATAGGTCGGTCTCTTACGTTAAACGAACCATCAAAGAGTAATTTGAACGAGTATTTTTTCGTGCAAAGAGTGTGGCACTCTCCGAACACGATGCATAGGATTTAATTTCCTCCCTCCCGGAAGTTTGGCCTCAATAGCCAAACGGACACTCCAACAAAATGCATTGGTCTCGCTATAACGTGACAGAATAAATCATGGTAATCATATTGCTATACACAAGTCAACCCTTGAGATCATATTGTGCTATGCCTTTAGTTGAAGTCTAATCTTAGACAAAGAGATATAAAAAAAAGACGGTTGCCTTCTGAGTTTGAAATGTAACAACAACAGGCTAAGTTCAGAGAAACTATCGTCCGAAATGTTTGCCACGGGACTTAAAGCAAACATCAATGACTTTGACAATCAAAGAAAGCACTTTAGGATTTTATCAATTAAATGTGTTGGTGATAGTTTTGCTAATTATAAGTGACTATGATAAATATAAACTGGTGCATCTGTCGCTATAAACGAAGGTCTGGGTGGCGATTTTCATTTCTGTATGTATTCTTTCATTTTTTACCATTTTTCTCCATTCGAGTTTTCTTCAATTTTTCTCTATTCTTCATGTTTGAGCACTCAACAACTTTCTTTTTTATTTTTTCATGCATTTTTCTCGATTATTTTTTTCGTCCTTTAATCTCCATTTTGTAAACCCCATCCACATCCTCATAATTTTAAGTCATATCCATATAAGATATAAAAAACAGAATGACGAGATGATTCGCTGGAATGTTGAGATTTCACGCATTATATAAATCATAAAAAAATAGAATTAGCGTAAAATAATTCACTACGACAGATTTAAAGTACATTTTTCTATAGTTCATTGTACTACTCTTAAGAGATAAAATATCTTTGATTCAAATATGAATTAACTAAAAAACTCTCATTTATCTTATCGAATATCACGGTTATTGAAAAAAGAAATCAATTTAAAAAAACCTACATAACTACAGTTTTGTATTATTTCAATTTAGGTACTGTATACAGATTTTATAACTGATTTTGGAAAGAGTTTGAATGGAAAAGTAAAACCGATAAAATTATCAAATATTTAAATCATTTCCCCATGTGAATTCTAAAGATGATTTTAAATAACATTTGATTACAATGTAACAGAAATGAAAAGGTCCCACGCCCACGAAGTAGAATACTGTACAGCTCGTTCCAATTCTCGCCAGGAATTAGGTTTCAACATGTTATCTTGAAAAGAACAATGAAAATTAATTATATCATTTGAAAGGTGTCATAATTACAAAATTGGTTAAATGATGATTTCTCAAAATAATAAATTATTGAAAAATTGATACCCAATCATACTGAATTTTCCAATAACCTACACAGTCAACTTTTTATCTTGAGAATCCGTGTTTTTGTCATTTTGTGTATGTCATGCTGATCACAGATTTTTGACGCTCTCTGTAAAATTTATTCCAGCGTTTTTAGGTTTTTGTGTTGTTGGGTTGATGTACACCATATATCTCCTTTGTTCGCATTAACATCAATAAATGCCCTAAAATAATGAAATAATTTGCTTACGAAATGAAAATTCGAATTTTTTTTTTATCCACGATGACTGATACCATGCGAACTATGATCCTCGAGCTTGTTGTTGTTTGTGTTTGATTTTGGCGTGCTATAAATGTTATTTCACAAGATTTTATTTGATCGAACAAAGGAGCAAAACAACACATGTACGACGTGCTTGCGTGTTAAAAGTTTTACATAATACTAACAACAAATGTATATAATTTCCTATGATATTGATGATTTGTCTAATCTTGATCTTAAAAACAATGACATTGAACTATTAAAAAATCGAACTAACTTCCGCGTTATGTAATCAGCAACAGTGTAGAACATTTTTTCATATTTTATTTAAGTGTGGTTGTGATTTATGAAATAATCAAATATAAGGGGAAATCAGAAAATCCGTTCACTATCAAATATAATATTGTAATATATAACCATTCAAGAGTAATTCCAATTTTGACGATATATGCTTTAGGGGTTGAGGAGAAGTAATATACTATCCCAGAAGTGAAAAGGATGTTAAAACAAAAGTTTAACCTTTCTAAAAATGTACGGAGTGATTCGCAATATCATAAATAACGTCAACATGAAGTAATAACTGTTGAACGGGTCTTGAATACCCATACTGTATTTTATTCCTTCTTCCTATTTTAAAATTTTCTCCTGTCCTGGACATGTAACCAATCAGTCTATATCTCATTCTAGCCAATAGAAACATAGCCACATCATAAGACAACCATTCAGAACCGATATTTTAAAGTAATAATTGCAAGATGGCGTGAATATCGAATGATCCTAATAGCTTCGCACCGTGACACGAAGCAATCATGAGATGTGGTATGATGGCAAATGAATCAACTATCCACCAGAGACAAATGGTCGAATTTTAAGGTGTAAACAACTATAGGTCACTGTATGGCCTTCAAATCCAACAACCAACGAAATACTAAGATATAACAAATGTGTAAACAGAACGAAGCTATTTTCGTTGTGGTAATGTTGCCAAAAAGTCCACTACCACCTAAAACAACAGTCACATCTTAAATTAAGACCAAGACGTCACCTAATAACTCTTAGATATTTTAAAAACGATGACGAATTTGGTATTTAGTTTTATCAGAGTGACCCCGGCTGCTAAATTTTCTTATTGACTGAGGCACTGCGTAACGTTTAGTGGTTACCTCTTGTGAGGTAACGCGAGGTTAATTGTTTTAACTTTCAATGCTTTATACAGAGGTTAATCAATACAAACAAGTACTGAATTAATTCAACAAGACGATGAAATATGTGTGACCAACATCAAATAATCCACAGACAATTGGAAACATGCATACAGTGCAAGAAAGCCAATGACTAGATTCCTGGGAGAGCCACATACACATTAGATAGGTTTATTAAACATTAGATAGGTTTATTAAACATTAGATAGGTTTATTAAACTAGTTTGATAGATATTCAAAATGGAATACAAACCATGGTATTGAAAACACAAAAGAAAAATCAAACAAGAAAAAAAAAGACTTGAGTCAATTACGTCGGTACTACAGAAAACCAAGCCACAACTAAAGGAAAATGTTACTAAATATTACTGAAAGCAAGTTCAGCACTATATAGCATTTGAAAAATAATCTTGTTTAATATTGGACAATGTAATTGATATTTTATAGTGTGTCTTTCTATGTTGTGATGTTATACTATTGTTTCAGAAAAGGGAGAAGGTTTGGTACCATTAAAACGTTTAATCCCGCTGCAAATGTTTGCACCTGTCCTAAGTCAGGAATCTGATGTACAGTAGTTTTCGTCTGTTTATGTAGTTCATACGTGTTTCTCGTTTCTCGTTTTTATATAGATTAGATAGTTGGTTTTCCCGTTTGAATGGTTTAACACTAGTAATTTTTGGGGCCCTTTATAGCTTGCTGTTCGGTGTGAGCCAATGCTCCGTGTTGAAGGCCGTACCTTGACCTATAATGGTTTACTTTTATAGATTGTTACTTGGATGGAGAGTTGTCTCATTGGCACTCATACCACATCTTCCTATATCAATGTACTTCAGATTCCATATGGTAACAACGTCTTTATTGTCTGGAAAAAACCGCGATTTATATAACATGATAGACAACAAATAAAAACGTCAGTCATACGGGTATACTTATGCTTATACATACGATGTACGTGTAAGAATAAGGGGAGTGACACGAGGGTGCTCATTTCCAAAATCTCGCTTTTTAAAATTTTTTTAAACTTCTCAATTTTTTTTCCCAGATCCCACTTTTTCACCTCACATCCCACATCCCAAAAAGCGTGCCATCCCGCTCAAGAATACTATTTGAAAATGAAAATTTATTTCAAATCAACATAATAACTACAAACTCAAGTTTTTGGGAGAAGAGTTTCTCTGATATAAAAAGCATGAGTATAAGAATTAAAAACCCAATTGTTCAGAGAACAATTGAAGGTCTTTCCACCCATAAAGATCTATTTTGATATAAAAATATTAAAATTCGGTTTAAAATGTCATTTCCAGCGTCAAATGATAGCTTATTGTACGCTGATTCCAAAAATATATGGTTTCTATACATTTTTTTTTAAATAAGGGAGATAATTTGTTACTTCCTGTTTGAAAAATGTTACTTCCGGTATAATTTGAATGTTTACTTGACACTGATTCCAAAAATATATGGTTCTATATACTTTTATATTAAATAAATACAAAAAATAGCTACTTCCGGTTTACACAAGGTCACTTCCGGTTGGATTTTCCAAGGTCAAATGGCTTGCAACCTAATGCAAAAAGTCCCATGGCTTTATCATGTATACTAATGAGGTAAAAGCAAAGGTCAAAATCTAGAACGTCAAATTTACCTATGACCTTGAGCTCAATTTCAAGGTCATAAACCAAGGACCTCAAATCAAAAGACCCTAGGTCTTAGTTATATATGGTTAATGAGTTATATCACCATACGCGTATTTTTAAATACAAGAGGGGAGAAAACTCTAATTTAATGTTAGCGCACCCTTTAAACCAAATTGTAACTGTTACGACATGTCGCAACTAACAATTTAGTAATATGTTGTCGACATCTTATACGGTTTTGAAAAGAAGTGAAAATAAGCCAAAATCAAAATTTAGAATATGACCTTGACCTTTGACCTTGACCAAATTTTCTTTTTTGGATCAAGGACCTCAAATCAAAAGACCCTAGGTCTCTATCACTTATGGTTTACCAGTTAGAAATGCATATCACTTATATCAAATGCATAAGGGAAATAACTCTCATATGGAGTCTCCGGATAGCTTCGGTCAAAATTAAAATCCTAATCCTGAAGATGTAACGAGCAATTTGGTAAATTAAATTTGTCGTAATCTTTTACGGTTGCGAAGGAGTAGTGGCCACAAGAAAAACAGTGTTTGGGGAGATAACTCTTACAACGTAAAGTATTTGGTTACGCGGTTGTCAGTTTTAAAAGCGTATAAACTATACGATATCATATTCCAAATATCTAAGCGACATCTTTTGAAACATCAATACTACGCAAGAAAAAAATTAGGCGGAAGAAAAAAAAAAAATAATAATAATAATAATAATAATCAGAACAAAAGCAATAGGTCTTTCCACGGAAAAGTGGAAAGACCTAATAAGGTGGTGTGGTATGATTGTTAGTGAGAGACAACTATCCACCGGAGTCCAAATGACGTGAATGTAAGAAACAATAGACCACTGTACGACCTTCATCAATAGCCAAAACCCATGGTACCGTATAGTCAGCTATAAATGGCCCCGACATGACAAAATATGAGACACTTTTAACGAGAATATAAACGGCATGATTTATAGCAAAACAATAAACGAAAAACAAATATGACGGACAGAAACCAACAACAACCATTGAATTACATGCTCCTGACTTGTGACAGGCACATGCAGAATGTGGCAGGGTTAAACATGTTTGTAAACACTCAACCTTCCCCTTGCCATGTTGGTGGTATATCAGCACAACATTAAAATGGCTTGATTCATCAGATTGGTACGAAGCACAAAAACAACTAACATAAAGACAAATGTTAAGGTTTAGTCAAATGTACTATCTCACGTATTTGTTTATGAACAGTTCATACTATTTAATTTTAATTAATACTACATGTATTTGTTTTACTATTTAAAATAACAACATCAGGAATAAAATATGTTACCAATGTCATCGCAACATACCAAATAATCGGTTAAGATCTTGATCGAACCCGTTTTAAGTATTTCAAGCATTTAAATGGAAGCTGAGAACATTTACGTGTATCCGAATTTTTAACCTATTGTACTAAATCTACCATTAAATTTAAAAAATGCAATTAAATCTAATCAATTTAACAAACAATTGGTCATTTATCATTCCGCATTTGATGGAGTGAAATATTATAGATTTTTGTCTTCGCAAACATTTCTGATTCCGGTGGGATACTTAATGAATTTCTGGACAAAACATTGATAGAAAGATGACACAACACTGTACCTTTTCGTCACATGTATTCCTGTAGAGGCTATTTTTATTTTTCGAACAATTTGGAATATTTCGCTCATGGTTTTCAGTAAAAGGTAGGTCTAATAAAAATATGTGAATAAAATTTTATTTTGTTTTAAATATTTTATATAACATGAGGATTTTATAAATGACACGTTGAATTTTATAGTTAATGTGCAATAACTGCACTTCCTCTACATTTATATTTTTTTAAATTCCAGATTTCTCATGAACACAATCTAGCAAAAGCGTTAAAAAGTTAAACATACCAAATAAGATAAGAAGAAAAAAACATGAAATTGAGTAATAGCAACCCCAGCGAAAAAAGTGAATAGTCAAGACAAACATATTACATGTATCGTCAACTTGCTACTATCATTGTGACTTTGTAAATCAATGTTTCTGCATTGCCTATGATCTAATTCAATTTTTGACAAATTCTTAGTTCTTTCTCGATTAAAACTAAGGTTTCAACTCCCTCGAGTAAAGTTGAACAATGTTGTTTTTTTTTATTTTATTTAAAGGGTCGCAATTGAATATAAATTTCCATACATGTAAATAAGACTTTCGCTTTCCAAACATCTTTTTGTTGGATTTGTTTCATCATGATCACGCAAAATTCTTTAAATATATCTTTGGAATGTAGTAAGGAGCCACTGACTTTCAGAAATCCGGCAGTCAAATACATTGTATCAAACATACAAATTTGCTACGGTCGTTAGGAATTTCTGGACTAATATTCATTGGTAACACTTACAATGAAAAAGTTTGCAAACCAAAAATGACTAAATCTTAAAAGCGTCAAATGTCAGTTCTGTCTAAATAAATAGACCCCTCCAAGTCAACTCTGCCTAAATAAATAGACCCTTTGTTTCAATACTCTACTGATATCCTCCTCACGTAACAGTCTCCTGATACCTTTCTAAAACTACAGTCTACTGATACCCTCCGACACCAACAGACTAATAATTCATCTTATGATACCTTCCAAAATGACTAATGATATCCTGTAAACGTTGACTAGTCTAAGATCGTCTAATGATATCCTGTAAACGTTGACTAGTCTAAGATCGTCTAATGATATCCTGTAAACGTAACTATCTTTTGATACACCCTGCATGAAAGTAAGTTAAGTGATACCCTCAAAACTAAGTCTGATGATACCATCTTAAGTTGTTGTTAAAATTGGTCCAAAACCTACAGTCGGCTATTAAATATCAATCTACTGGTACAATCCGAAACGTACAATCTAATGATATCCTCCGAAATTAATACTTAGTAATCTCCCGAAATTAACAGTCTACCGATTGATTCCGAAACTAACAGCATCACCTAACCCGAATAATTCAGTCGATATATTCCGCTGATCTACGATGGCTACATTAAGTGAGAGTGAGTGGGAGAGTCAATTAAGGAGAGGGACTGAATTATTCGGGTTAAGCACCACCTTCCTTAATAACAGTCTACTGATACCCTCCAAAACTAAAATTATAATACCATCCGATACTAACAGATACCGCCGAAACTAACAGCCTCAGTCTCCCGATACCCTCTGAAACCAACAGTCTACTGATACCCCCCCCCCTTTCCGAAATTTACAGTCTCCGTATACCTTCATCAACAGCAACCTCTAATGATACCAAATATACTTGCACCTTCTAAAACTAAATCAAACGATATAATCTAAAAGATATATTTCGATGACACCCTCCAAAACTAACAGTATACATAAGCGTTATCATTCAAAAGTTGCAATCTACTGGCAATGGAATGGATTAAAAGGAGGTTAAATCAAATTCAAACAATCCGAATTTTCAGCTGTTATAATTCTTTTCCCGAGAATCAAAAACATAACAGGCTGTCTGCTGATTCTATTACTTTTTGTAGGCCGTTTTTCTTCCTGTTTTTTGGCTCCCGTATTGTATTTGCAACATTTGATTTTTCATTAATAAACCAAATATAATTAATGCATTGTGAATCCTAAAAAACGTATATAAATTGTAATTTTACACGTATATAGAAATGTGCACCCATCCTTATTTTCAAAGTTCTAGATCCATCACTGATTTTCTTGTAACATAATCTTTTTTTGCGCTTTTTTATTACGTAATTAATATAAGCTTTTAGACTGCAAAACTCTGATACGTTTCATATGTTTTATACTGAACAAAAAGTTAAGTAATGTTATCTGCATCTAATGCATGTTAGTCGAAATAAAATTAATTATTAATTTGTACTTTAAAAAAAGCGTCGCTTTGTAATTTTTCATTTCCGATTTTTACGGTAAAACTTTTGATATTTACAATAAAATATTTGCAAATATCAATATGACATTCGATTATCAGTCCTTAACAACGACTCTAATTACAAATGCAGAATTGAAATTGAAGTAATTTAAATCATGATAAGATTTTTTTAAAGTTTATTCAGTACTATATTTTTTTCATAAATTTATTTTCTGCATAGAAACACTACCCATTCTTTACACAAGATTTTGTTTATGTTTGTTTTGATTTTTGATACATTTAACCATGGGTAACCGTACGATTTATACTAATATCTATATAATTAAATTTTTCTTCATTGTTATAATTTGGACAGACACAATAAGGACCTGTTTGCATCATCCTGATTGACAAAGAATTTAAACTTTGATACTAAACTAAATTAAAAATAAATCCTATGAATATAATGATGAATTAAGTCGAACCAGGTTATTTTAAAAAATAGCCTATCGTTTTCTTTTTAACGGTAAAAATGAATAATGCTTTTGTTTGTGCTTACAATCTCTGACGCTTCATCACAAACAATAAATTTATGTCATTGGCGTGTTAAAAAGAAATATATAGTAATGTCTATTGACCGTCATGGGTGTGAATGCATTATGCTGAAAACAGAAGAAACTCAATCAGCAGTTTGGAAAATATAACATTCCGCTTATAAATTTTAAAATTATTAAGATTTCAACTCACTCAGGCAAAGTTGACCTTAGATTGAATTGGCTTTTTATATGTTCTTTTTGGTCACATAGCTCTTCAACTGTTTGGGTACTTATACATCCTTGGCTTTCAAATATTCTGCTTTGAGCGTTCCTGATGAAGGTAAATCCAGAAAAGCGCTCAAACGCATGAAATTTATAAAGTGATGTTTTCATTTTTTGCAAACTTACTTTGTATCATCTTTTGATATTTTAGAATTAAGAAGGAACATCTTTCTCTTTTATGTGTGTAGAGTTTGATATTAAAACTTATATTCAGGCGATGAAAAACAACTAAACGATGTAAATATTTAGATTCTTATTGATTTCAATGTATATATCTGTAGATTTTAGAATTGAGTAGTTGTTAACATTGCAGAAATAACAAGATATAGATATAAGAAGATGTGGTATGAGAGCAAGAATTCATTTCTATTATGGTTTTTCTTTGATTTGAATTCAGAGCAATAACATAAATAAGTTTTCTATATGAATTTATTGAACAAAGATTTCGAAATCTTCTACACTGGTTTTTTGAAGTCAAATTTTTAATGTTTCTACTCTTAATTCTTTTTTGTGTGACTTGTGTTTTATCAATCTTGGTGAAATGGTGAATACACATACATAAAAATACAAACAAAAAAAAACAAGATAAAAATGCGATGAAGATGAAACTGAAGATATATGGCAAGATTCTCAACGAACAGCGAAGATAATATTCGGGCATGTAGACCCGCGCTGAGAACAGATATTCTATAGTATATGCATGTTCAGTATTTCAGAGGGTTTTTTTTGTGGGTTGTCGTCTTATAACATCACACCTTCTCGTATTAATAGTGATTGTTCTCCTTAATTCTTATATTAGTTTCTGTAAGATAAATCATGTTCGTAACACTAATGTTGTTAACTGATTAAAAATTTGTTGATTTTATTTTTTGCGATTGCTCCATTGTTTACATTCTAATGAATGAAAAGAAACGAGAAGTCAAAAACACTTCAACACCACTTAGCCAGCAGACAAGTATTAGCTTGAAAAATCTGTTCAAAAAGAAACTTTCAGGATTGGGCCGGTTCTAAGCATTTTTCCGTTTTCTTAAAGCAGTCGAGTGTTATTGGTTTGTGGTTGGTGTGGTCTGTTGGAATACAATGTTTTGGGGTTATTCATGATATCCTTTATATGTTCTGTGTATTAATAAACATAACTGGAGAACGAATTCATATCCCGAAGTTTTCAAGTATAAAACGGGGGGTTAAAACTGAGCATGTTTTAGTTAATAGCAGCAGTTGATTTTCGCATTATGCCTGCTCTAGGTTTATTTATTAGTTGAAATTGGCTTTGAAAGTATCTTTCAGTAACTGCGAGTAATCTTTGATCGGTACTTTTTGCTTTTTGTATTTTTGTTATTTGTTTTTGTCTGTGCTTCAAGCTGCTCTGATGAGTCATGCCTTTTCTAACTGACTTTAACAGTTTGTTTTTATGTTGTGCTGACAACTGTTACACCACTCTCTCAGGTATGCAATATTTAAGGAATGACAGTATTGTAGTCGAAAAGTTGCCGCTGTCAATTGGCAAATGCAATTTTATTGGTGACGCATAGCAGACAGTAAAACGGATATTTGTGACCATCAAAACAAAATTGACGGAGGCATCTCTTCAACTACAGCACTGTTATTCCGATTCTAATGTATTACAAAAGGAAATAATACGTTACAGCTTGAAAAAATGTATAAATTTGAAATAAAATAAAATCCCGCAAAACTTCATGAATGATTTTGGCGCATAGACGTCATGTCTAAAGTGACGTTATTTAAAAGAGCACTTACACACTGAAGGTTATTACATTACTTCTATGATTCAAATTTGGATAAAATTTCACCAAAATGGCGTTTTTGAGGTAGGTGTTGATATTAATTTTCGATAATATTGTAGTAATCAAGCATTTGTTGATTCCCAGCAATTCAAAATGGCGGGTCACTCCTTAGTTAACTGTGGATTTGATGCTAACTTTTAGCCAATGAAAAAGAAATGTTACATAAAAATTGCATTAGAATTGTATTTTAGATTATTTATTTATGTATAAACTCACCATATATACCAGGCTTAAAATTTTGTACACCAGACGCGAAAGACTCACCAGTGACGCTCAAATAAAAAAAAGTTTAAAAGGCAAAATAAAGTACGAAGTTGGAGGGCATTGATAACCCGAAATTCCGAAAGGTTTTGTCAAATACAGCTAATGTAATTTATTCCCGTGGGTAGAAAATCTGTAGTATTTCGAAAAATTCAAAGTTTTGTAAAAAGTTCATTTATAATTATGACCATATTAATGATAATTCATGTTAACACATAAAGGCTGACTACTGGGCTGGTGATACCCTCGGGGGAAACCTCCACCAGCAGTGGCATCGACCCAATGGTTTCAAATAAACTCATCATAGATACTAGGCTTAAATTTTGTACACAAGACACGCGTTATGTCTTCAAAAGATCCAATCGTTTGTTTTTCTCATTTGAATTGTTTCTCATTTTGTCATTCCGGGGCCTTTTTATAGTATACTATATATATACTATACGATATAGGGTTTGCTAATTGTTGACGGCCGCACAGTTACCTATAGTTGTTTTCATCCTTGCCCTTTGGTCTCTAGTGAATAGTTGTTTCATTTGCAATCATATTATATCGTCTTATTTTTATAACTCAATCCCATTGTAAGACCTTCATGCAAGAAAAAATAGACATTAGGCCGTACGGTGACCTGTAGTTGTTAATTTCTGTGTCATTTTGGTCTCTTGTGGAGAGTTGTCTCATTGGCAATCATACCACATCTTATTTTTATAGTAACGGGAAAGGACAAATAACTATGACAAGTTGACACGAAAAGGCAAATAACTATGACAAGTTGACACGAAAAGGCAAATAACTATGACAAGTGGACACGAAAAGGCAAATAACTATGACAAGTTGACACATAACAAAGAGACAGAAGATACCAAAGGGACATTTAAAACACGTACCCCATTAAAACTGGGGCTAAACTAAGGTGCTCCTGAAGGATAAACAGTTCCAAGACAAGACAAGACAAGACAATTTATTGCAACTTAGGCACACGTATGGTGCTACAAGAGGATATCAATTATACATTAACAATTCCTGCGTCACATGTATCACCCGTCAGAAAGAAGGAATAACACGGCACCAAATATACATAATACAAAGAACATTTTAGATATGAAAGCAACTATGGTTTAAAAACATTACCTACAATTTCTATCCAGGATCTCATCTGTTCTTTGAAATATGTATGAATATTTGAATTATACTATCAATTTGTTATAGTCTTTTAAAAGTTGTTATTTTGAAACCGAGAAGCGAACATCCTGTTTTATTATGCTTAATTTTATATACTTGCCTTTTATTCTACTGATTGAGTTGAGATCTAAAAATTCTGGTTTAAATCTGCCTGTCCAAACTCGGGATCATCGTCAGTCACTATTGTCTTTTTTTATAATTTTTAATGTTTTCTGTCATAAAGGGAATTAAGTGTTGATAGTTGGTCTCTTTTGAATTTATTCACCATTTTTCTCGACTCCTGCCGATTATGAGCTTGATATATTGCATACATACTTTTGTAGGAGACTAATACCCCGTTCACACTATGCCTTTTAAACCGGGTTCGACCCGAATTAGTTAATCCGGGTTAAATTTAGGTAGTATGAACGCCTTAACCCGGGCGAACCCGGATTAAAATTACCCCTCATTTGATGTGGAGTTAATGTGGGGCGAACCCGGGTTAACTACCTCACTTCTATATGTGAACGCAAAGTGAAGTTAATGTGAGGTTGTTGCTACAGTGACGTTTGCTTGAATAGGTCTTCAATGTGACGTAACAATTACGTGACGTCACATATCGAATGACGTCATAATTTGATAGACGTCCAGTTACCGTATTTACTGGGTCACGAATTATATAACCCATATTGAATTAGCGGCAGCAAGAGAGATAAAAGTGTATTTATCTATTTTGAAAAACCTGCATGACAAACGATAAAACCTATAAGATTTATGTGGCTTTTATGTGGGCGAAATATTGGTGCAGTTTGGATAAAGTGACGTAAAACACGGAACGCTGTTGATGTGTTACTCATCCGAAGTGGTCAGGAGTACGGTAAAAAAAAAAATCAGAATTCAAAATAATGCATCTGTGATGAAAAAGAAAATGTAAATATGTACAGTGGACAGTGGACAGATGCGGGTTACAATTTGAAGCTTACTTTTCTATTTCTGTTGAGAGGGAAAATCCCAAACTGGTTTAAATTTTTATTAAGTGTGAACTGGGGTAATTAATTCGGATTAATTATCCGGGTTCGACCCAGAGCAGATTTCATAGTGTGAACACGGTATAAGTGTCTTCTGTATGTTGTGGGTTTTGTTATGTTTTGAGCATTTTTGCTACCGCAATTGGTTTCTTTGTATGTTTAGGTTATTCGTTGATTTGTTGTTTTGTTTTGTTTTTGGGCTGTTTTTTTTTTTTTGGGGGCTTTTCTGTGACGCCTGGTAACTTCATATCCCACAACTCTCTTTATTCATGTTCATTCAATTTGTCATTCTTTATATTTTATTTTACATTTCTTTACTTTCAGTAATTTACAGATGAATGGCGAAGACGTTTCTTAGATTACTACACCCATCATGTCGAACACATTGGGTAAAACATTGTAAGTAGTAAAAATAATATCTGTCAAATCGTTGATGTTAATTTGATATTGACACCTTTCTAATATGACTTCAAGATGTCTTTTTGCGGTTTCAATATGTTTTGGGGTGGCTGTCTAATTGTAAATAGGAGGACGATTTTCATTAAAAAATCAAAGATTTTATAAATTATTTGTATATCAGGGGTTCACGTGAGAGTGCAACACGATAAAGCGTATGACATGATATATTTTAGGTTTGTGGATAGGGGTCAGGTTATTTGAAAATAATTTGTTCGAATCTTAATTTCTTGGGGAAAAATAATCTCAAACTGAAAATTGATAAAAGAAAAACAAAACGAAAATTGATTTTTAAAATAAATGTCTTGTTATTGTATTTTACTGAAAAGAAATAGTTTTTTTTTATATCAAAATTGATAACAAATAGTCCGTGCCGAGAACCCAACCCACAAAAGTTGAATGGTCGATGACTTATTCACAAATCTAAGAAAGATTACTATGCACCCACAACGATAGTTACATGTATACTAAACCATTTTCTTTTTAGATATACCATAATTTCCTGCCTGCCATTGTATAGATAGCCAAAATCTAATTTGATACAGTAAAACTCTTACAAGAGGTTTTTTCGATCATAACATTAATTTAAAAATGATATGATTGATTTCAAAATAAAACATTAATCGATAATCATTCGTAACAAAACCATCAGATGTTAAAATAACACTTTATCAACTGCTTTATTTCAGATACTGTATGGACTCATCTCATACTGATCCTGTCGATTTCGTGTAGTGTATCTACAAATAATACAACGGAATCTGCAACTACAACTGCAGAACACACAACAACAGAAAATACCGATAAAACGATACTACCTACAACAACAGAAGATTACACAAAAACTGTAGAACCTACAACATCGGAAGCCACCACTACAACTGTAGAACCTACTACAACGGAAGCTATCACTACAACTGTAGAACCTACAACAACGGAAGCTATCACTACAACCGTAGAACCTACAACAACGGAAGCTATCACTACAACCGTAGAACCTACAACATCGGAAGCTATCACTACAACCGTAGAACCTACAACAACGGAAGCTGTCACTACAACTGTAGAACATACTTCAACGGAAGCTGCCACTACAACTGTTCAACCTACAACAACAGAAGCTATCACTATAACAGTAGAACCTACAACAACAGAAGCTATCACTACAACTGTAGAACCTACTACAACGGAAGCTATTACTACAACTGTAGAACCTACTACAACGGAAGCTGTCACTACAACTGTAGAACCTACAACAACAGAAACTATCACTACAACTATACAACCTACAACAACGGAAGCTGTCACTACAACCGTAGAACCTACAACAACAGAAGCTATCACTACATTTGTAGAACCAACAACAACGGAAGCTGTCACTACAACTGTAAAACCTACAACAGAAGCTATCACTACAACTGTAGAACCTACTACAACGGAAGCTGCCACTACAACTGTACAACCTACAACAACAGAAGCTATTACTACAACTGTTGTACCCACAACAAGAGAAGCTATCACTACAACTGTAGAACCTACAACGGAAGCTATCACTACCACTATAGAACCTACTACAACGGAAGCTATCACTACAACTATAGAACCTACAACAACAGAAGCTATCACTACAACTGTTAAAGCTACAACAACGGAAGCTATCACTACAACTGTAGAATCTACAACAACGGAAACTATCACTACAACTGTAGAACCTACAACAACAGAGTCGATCACTACAACTGTGGAACCAACTACAACAGAAGCTATCACTACAACTGTAGAACCTACTACAACGGGAACTATCACTACAACTGTAGAACCTACAACAACAGAAGTTATCACTACAACCGTAGAACCTACAACAACGGAAGTTGTCACTACAACTATAGAACCTACAACAACAGAAGCTATCACTACAACTGTAGAATTTACTACAACGGAAGCTGCCACTACAACTGTAGAACCTACAACAACGGAATCTCTCACTACAACTGTAGAACCTACAACAACAGAAGCTATCACTATATCTGTAGAACCCACAACAACGGAAGCTGTCACTACAACTGTAGAACCTACAACAGAAGCTATCACTACAACTGTAGAACCTACTACAACGGAAGCTGCCACTACAACTGTACAACCTTCAACAACGGAAGCTATCACTACAACTGTACAACCTACTACAACGGAAGATGCCACTACAACTGTACAACCTACAACAGCAGAAGCTATTACTACAACTATTGTACCCACAACAACAGAAGCTATCACTACAACTGTAGAACCTACAACAACAGAAGCTTACACTACAACTGTTAAAGCTACTACAACGGAAGCTATCACTACAACTGTAGAATCTACAACAACGGAAACTATCACTCCAACTGTAGAACCTACATCAACAAAGTCGATCACTACAACTGTGGAACCAACTACAACAGAAGATATCACTACAACTGTAGAACCTACTACAACGGAAACTATCACTACAACTGTAGAACCTACAACAACAGAAGTTATCACTACAACAGTAGAACCAACAACAACGGAAGCTGTCACTTCAACTGTAGAACCTACAACAACAGAAGCTATCACTACAACTGTAGAACCTACTACAACGGAAGCTGTCACTACAACTGTAGAACCTACAACAACAGAAGCTGTCACTACAACTGTAGAACCTACAACACCAGAAGCTATCACTACATCTGTAGAACCTACTACAACGGAAGCTGCCACTACAACTGTACAACCTACAATAACAGAAGCTATCACTACAACTGTTGCTCCTACAACAACAGAAGCTATCACAACAATCGTAGAACCTACTACAACGAAAGCTATCACTTCAACTGTAGAACATACTTCAACGGAAGCTGTCACTACATTTTTAGAACCCACAACAACGGAAGGTGTCACTACAACTGTAGAACCTGCTACAACGAAAGCTACCACTACAACTGTAGAACCTACCACAACAGAAGCTGTCACTACAACTGTAGAACCTACAACAACAAAAGCTGTGACTACAACTGTAGAACCTACAACAACAGAAGCTATCACTACAACTGTGGAACCAACTACAACAGAAGATATCACTACAACTGTAGACCCCACTACAACGGAAGCTGCCACTACAATTATACAACATACAACAACGGAAGCTATCACTACAGCTGTACAACCTACTACAAGGGAAGCTGCCACTACAACTGTACAACCTACAACAACAGAACCTATTTCTAAAACTGTTGTACCCACAACAACAGAAGCTATCACTACAACTGTAGAACCTACAACAACGGAAGATATCACTACCACTGTAGAACTTACTACAACGGAAGCTATTACTACAACTGTAGAACCTACAACAACAGAAGTTATCACTACAACCGTAGAACCAACAACAACGGAAGCTGTCACTACAACTGTAGAACCTACAACAACAGAAGCTATCACCACAACTGTAGAACCTACTACAACGGTAGCTGCCACTACAACTGTAGAACATACAACAACAGAAGCTATCACTACAACTGTAGAACCTACTACAACGGAAGCTGTCACTACAACTGTAGAACCCACAACAACGGAAGCTGTCACTACAACTGTAGAACCTACAACAACAGAAGCTATTACTACAACTGTAGAGCCTACTACAACGGAAGCTACCACTACAACTGTACAACCTACAACAACAGAAGCTATCACTACAACTGTAGAATCTACAACAACGGAAGCTGTCACTACAACTGTTGAACTTACAACAACAGAAGCTATCACTTCAACCGTAGAACCAACTACAACGGAAGCTATCACTACAACTGTAGAACATACTTCAACGGAAGCTGTCACTACAACTGTAGAACCCACAACAACGGAAGCTGTCACTACAACTGTAGAACCTACTACAACGGAAGCTGCCACTACAACTGTAGAACCTACAACAACAGAAGCTATCACTACATCTGTAGAACCCACAACAACAGAAGCTTTCACTACAACTATAGAACCTACAACAGAAGCTATTACTACAACTGTAGAACCAACTACAACGGAAGCTGCCACTACAACAGTAGAACATACTTCAACGGAAGCTGTCACTACAAGTTTAGAACCCACAACAACGGAAGCTGTCACTACAACTGTAGAACCTACTACAACGGAAGCTACCACTACAACTGTAGAACCTACCACAACAGAAGCTGTCACTACAACTGTAGAACCTACAACAACGGAAGCTGTGACTACAACCGTAGAACCTACAACAACAGAAGCTATCACTACAACTGTAGAACCCACAACAACGGAAGCTGTCACTGCAACTGTAGAAACTACAACAACAGAAGCTATTACTACAACTGTAGAACCTACTACAACGGAAGCTACCACTACAACTGTACAACCTACAACAACAGAAGCTATCACTACAACTGTAGAATCTACAACAACAGAAGCTGTCACTACAACTGTTGAACTTACAACAACAGAAGCTATCACTTCAACCGAAGAACCAACTACAACGGAAGCTATCACTATAACTGTAGAACATACTTCAACGGAAGCTGTCACTACAACTGTAGAACCCACAACAACGGAAGCTGTCACTATAACTGTAGAACCTACTACAACTGTAGAACCTACAACAACAGAAGCTATCACATCATCTGTAGAACCCACAACAACAGAAGCTTTCACTACAACTATAGAACCTACAACAGAAGTTATCACTACAACTGTAGAACCCACTACAACGGAAGCTGCCACTACAATTGTACAACATACAACAACGGAAGCTATCACTACAACTGTACAACCTACTACAACGGAAGCTGCCACTACAACTGTACAACCTACAACAACAGAACCTATTTCTACAACTGTTGTACCCACAACAACAGAAGCTATCACTACAACTGTAGAACCTACAACAACGGAAGATATCACTACCACTGTAGAATCTACTACAACGGAAGCTATTACTACAACTGTAGAACCTACAACAACGGAAGATATCACTACCACTGTAGAACCTACTACAACGGAAGCTATTACTACAACTGTAGAACCTACAACAACAGAAGTTATCACTACAACCGTAGAACCAACAACAACGGAAGCTGTCACTACAACTGTAGAACCTACAACAACAGAAGCTATTACTACAACTGTAAAACCTACTACAACGGAAGCTACCACTACAACTGTACAACCTACAACAACAGAAGCTATCACTACAACTGTAGAATCTACAACAACAGAAGCTGTCACTACAACTGTTGAACTTACAACAACAAAAGCTATCACTTCAACCGTAGAACCAACTACAACGGAAGCTATCACTACAACTGTAGAACATACTTCAACGGAAGCTGTCACTACAACGGAAGCTGTCACTACAACTGTAGAACCTACCACAACGGAAGCTGCCACTACAACTGTAGAACCTACAACAACTGAAGCTATCACTACATCTGTAGAACCCACAACAACAGAAGCTTTCACTACAACTATAGAACGTACAACAGAAGCTATTACCACAAATGTAAAACCCACTACAACGGAAGCTGCCACTACAATTGTACAACATACAACAACGGAAGCTATCACTACAACTCTACAACCTACAACAACAGAACCTATTTCTACAACTGTTGTACCCACAACAACAGAAGCTATCACTACCACTGTAGAACCTACAACAACAGAAGATATCACTACCACTGTAGAACCTACTACAACAGAAGCTATTACTACAACTGTAGAACCTACAACAACAGAAGCTATTACTACAACTGTAAAAGCTACAACAACAGAGGCTATCACTACAACTGTGGAACCAACTACAACAGAAGCTAGAACTACAACTGTAGAACCTACTACAACGGAACCTATCACTACAACTGTAGAACCTACAACAACAGAAATTATGACTACAACCGTAGAACCTACAACAACAGAAGCTATCACTTCAACTGTAGAACCTACTACAACGAAACCTGCCACTACAACTGTAGAACATACAACAACAGAAGCTATCACTACAACTGTAGAACCTACTACAACGGAAGCTGTCACTACAACTTTAGAATCTACAACAACAGAAGCTGTCACTACAACTGTAGAACCTACAACAACAAAAGCCATCACTACATCTATAGAACCTACTTCAACGGAAGCTGCCAATACAACTGTAGAACATACAACAACAGAAGCTATCATTACAACTGTTGCACCTACAACAACAGAAGCTATCACAACCACTGTAGAACCTACTACAACAGAAGCTATCACTACAACCGTAGAATCTACTACAACGGAAGCTTTCACTACAACAGTAGAACCTACAACAACAGAACCTATCACTACAACTGTAGAACCCACTACAACGGAAGCTGTCACTACAACTGTAGAACCTACAACAACAGAAGCTATCACTACAACTTTAGAACCTATTACAACGGAAGCTGCCACTACAACTGTAGAACCTACAACAACGGAAGCTATCACTACAACCGTAGAACCTACAACAACAGAAGCTATCACTACAACCGGAGAACATACTACAACGGAAGCTGTCATTACAACTGTACAACCTCCAACATCAGAAACGATCGCTACAACTGTGGAACCAACTACCACTGTAGAACCTACTACAACGGAAGCTGTCACTACAACAACTGTAGAACCTACAACAACGGAAGCCATCACTACAAGTGTGAAACCAACTACAACAGAAGCTACCGGTACAACTGTAGAACCTACTACAACGGAAGCTGTGACTACAACTGTAGAACCTACAACAACAGAATCTATCACTACAACTTTAAAATCTACAACAACGGAATCTATCACTACAACTGCAGAACCTACAACAGAAGCTATCACTACAACCGAAGAACCTACTACAACGGAAGCTGTCACTACAACTGTAGAACCTACAACAACAGAAGTTATCACTACAACCGTAGAACCTACTACAATAGAAGCTATCACTACAACTGTAGAATCTACAACAACAGCAGCTATCACTACAACTGTAGAACCTAAAACAACGGAAACTATCACTAAAACTGTAGAACCTACAATAACAGAAGCTATTACTACATCTGTAGAACCCACAACAACGGAAGCTGTCACTACAACTGTAGAACCTACAACAACGGAAGCTATTACTACAACTGTAGAACCTACAACAACAGAAGCTGCCACTACAACTGTAGAACTTACAACAACAGAAGCTATCACTACAACCATAGAACTTACTACAACGCAAGCTGTCACTACAACTATAGAACCTACAACAACAGAAGCTGCCACTACAACTGTAGAATCTACAACAACGGAATCTGTCACTACAACCGTAGAACCTACAACAACAGAAGCTATCACTACAACTGTAGAACCCACAACAACGGAAGCTGTCACTACAACTGTAGAACCTACAATAGAAGCTATTACTACAACTGTAGAACTTACAACAACAGAAGCTGCCACTACAACTATAGAACCTACAACAACAGAAGCTATCACTACAACCGTAGAACCTACTACAACGGAAGTTGTCACTACAACTGTAGAACCTACATCAACAGAAGTTATCACTACAACTGTTGAACATACAACAACAGAAGCTATCTCTTCAACCGTGGACTCTACAACAACGGAAACTGTCACTACAACTGTAGAACCTACAACAACAGAAACTATCACTACAACTGTAGACCCTTCAACAATAGAAGCTATTACTACAACTGTAGAACCTACTACAACAGACGCTATCACTACAACTGTAGAACCTACAACAACAGAAGCGATCACTACAACTGTAGTACCTACAACAACAGAAGCTATCACTACAACTGCTGAACATACAACAACAGAAGCTATTATTTCAACCGTAGAACCAACTACAACGGAAGCTATCACGATAACTGTAGAACATACTTCAACGGAAGCTGTCACTTCAACTGTGGAACATACAACAACAGAATCTATCACTACAACAGTAGAACCTACTACAACGGAAGCTGTCACTACAACTGTAGAACATGCTTCAACGGAAGCTGTCACTACAACTGTGGAACTTACAACAACTGAATCTATCACTTCAACTGTAGAACCTACTACAACGGAAGCTGTCACTACAACGGAAGCTATCACTACAACGGAAGCTGTCACTACAACGGAAGCTTCCACTACAACTGTAGCACCTTCTACAACAGAAACTATTACTACAACTGTAGAACCAACTACAACGGAAGCTGTCACTACAACTGTAGAACCTACAACAACGGAAACTATCACAACAACTGTAGAACCTACAACAACAGAAGCTATCACTACAACAGTAGAACCAACAACAACAGAAGCTATCACTACAACTGTTGCTCCTACAACAACAGAAGCTATCACAACAACCGTAGAATCTACTACAACGGAAGCTATCACTACAACTGTAGAACATACTTCAACGGAAGCTATCACTACAACTGTAGAACCCACAACAACGGAAGCTGTCACTACAACTGAAGAACCTACTACAACGGAAGCTACCACTACAACTGTAGAACCTACAACAACAGAAGCTGTGACTACAACTGTAGAACCTACAACAACGGATGCTGTGACTACAACCGAAGAACCTACTACAACGGAAACTGTCACTACAACTGTTGAACTTACAACAACAGAAGCTATCACTTCAACCGTAGAACCAACTACAACGGAAGCTATCACTACAACTGTAGAACATACTTCAACGGAAGCTGTCACTACAACTGTAGAACCCACAACAACGGAAGCTGTCACTACAACTGTAGAACCTTCTACAACGGAAGCTGCCACTACAACTGTAGAACCTACAACAACAGAAGCTACCACTGCAACTGTAGAACCCACTACAACGGAAGCTGCCACTACAATTGTACAACATACAACAACGGAAGCTATCACTACAACTGTACAACCTACAACAACAGAACCTATTTCTACAACTGTTGTACTCACAACAACAAAAGCTATCACTACAACTGTAGAACCTACAACAACAGAAGATATCACTACCACTGTAGAACCTAATACAACGGAAGCTATTACTACAACTGTAGAACCTACAACAACAGAAGCTATTACTACAACTGTAAAAGCTACAACAACGGAAGCTATCACTACAACTGCAGAACCTACAAGAACGGAAACTATCACTACAACTGTAGAACCTACAACAACAGAGGCTATCACTACAACTGTGGAACCAACTACAACAGAAGCTAGAACTACAACTGTAGAACCTACTACAACGGAACCTATCACTACAACTATAGAACCTACAACAACAGAAGTTATGACTACAACCGTAGAACCTACAACAACAGAAGCTATCACTACAACTGTAGAACCTACTACAACGGAATCTGCCACTTCAACTGTAGAACATACAACAGCAGAAGCTATCACTACAACTGTAGAACCTACTTCAACGGAAGCTGTCACTACAACTGTAGAACCTACAACAACAGAAGCTATCACTACAACTGTTGCACCTACAACAACAGAAGCTATGTAGAACCTACTACAACAGAAGAAGCTTTCACTACAACTGTAGAACCTACAACAACAGAAGCTATCACTATAACAGTAGAACCTACAACAACAGAAGCTATCACTACAACTGTACAACCTACAACAGAAGCTGTCACTACAACTGTAGAACCTACAACAACAGAAGCTATCACTACAGCTGTAGAACCTACTACAACGGAAGCTGCCACTACAACTGTAGAACCTACAACAACGGAAGCTCTCACTACAACTGTAGAACCTACAACAACGGAAGCTATCACTACAACTGTAGAACCTACAACAACAGAAGCTATCACTACAACCGTAGAACTTACAACAACAGAAGCTATCACTACAACTGTAAAACCTACAACAACGGAATCTGTCACTACAACTGTAGAACCTACAACAACAGAAGCTATCACTACAACCGCAGAACATACTACAACGGAAGCTGTCACTACAACTGTAGAACCTCCAATAACAGAAACGATCGCTACAACTGTGGAACCAACTACAACAGAAGCTATCACTACAACTGTAGAACCTTCAACAACAGAAGATATCACTACCACTGTAGAACCTAATACAACGGAAGCTATTACTACAACTGTGGAACCAACTACAACAGAAGCTAGAACTACAACTGTAGAACCTACTACAACGGAACCTATCACTACAACTATAGAACCTACAACAACAGAAGTTATGACTACAACCGTAGAACCTACAACAACAGAAGCTATCACTACAACTGTAGAACCTACTACAACGGAATCTGCCACTTCAACTGTAGAACATACAACAACAGAAGCTATCACTACAACTGTAGAACCTACTTCAACGGAAGCTGTCACTTCAACTGTAGAACCTACAACAACAGAAGCTATCACTACAACTGTTGCACCTACAACAACAGAAGCTATCACAACAACCGTAGAACCTACTACAACAGAAGCTTTCACTACAACTGTAGAATCTACTACAACGGAAGCTTTCACTACAACAGTAGAACCTACAACAACAGAAGCTATCACTACAACTGTAGAACCTACAACAGAAGCTGTCACTACAACTGTAGAACCTACAACAACAGAAGCTATCACTACAACTGTAGAACCTACTACAACGGAAGCTGCCACTACAACTGTAGAACCTACAACAACGGAAGCTCTCACTACAATTGTAGAACCTACAACAACGGAAGCTATCACTACAACTGTAGAACCTACAACAACAGAAGCTATCACTACAACCGTAGAACATACAACAACAGAAGCTATCACTACAACTGTAAAACCTACAACAACGGAATCTGTCACTACAACTGTAGAACCTACAACAACAGAAGCTATCACTACAACCGCAGAACATACTACAACGGAAGCTGTCACTACAACTGTAGAACCTCCAATAACAGAAACGATCGCTACAACTGTGGAACCAACTACAACAGAAGCTATCACTACAACTGTAGAACCTACAACAACAGAAGATATCACTACCACTGTAGAACCTAATACAACGGAAGCTATTACTACAACTGTAGAACCTACAACAACAGAAGCTATTACTACAACTGTAAAAGCTACAACAACGGAAGCTATCACTACAACTGCAGAACCTACAACAACGGAAACTATCACTACAACTGTAGAACCTACAACAACAGAGGCTATCACTACAACTGTGGAACCAACTACAACAGAAGCTAGAACTACAACTGTAGAACCTACTACAACGGAACCTATCACTACAACTGTAGAACCTACAACAACAGAAGTTATGACTACAACCGTAGAACCTACAACAACAGAAGCTATCACTACAACTGTAGAACCTACTACAACGGAAGCTGCCACTACAACTGTAGAACATACAACAACAGAAGCTATCACTACAACTGTAGAACCTACTACAACGGAAGCTGTCACTACAACTGTAGAACCTACAACAACAGAAGCTATCACTACAACTGTTGCACCTACAACAACAGAAGCTATCACAACAACCGTAGAACCTACTACAACAGAAGCTATCACTACAACTGTAGAATCTACTACAACGGAAGCTTTCACTACAACAGTAGAACCTACAACAACAGAAGCTATCACTACAACTGTAGAACCTACAACAGAAGCTGTCACTACAACTGTAGAACCTACAACAACAGAAGCTATCACTACAACTGTAGAACCTACTACAACGGAAGCTGCCACTACAACTGTAGAACCTACAACAACGGAAGCTCTCACTACAATTGTAGAACCTACAACAACGGAAGCTATCACTACAACTGTAGAACCTACAACAACAGAAGCTATCACTACAACCGTAGAACATACAACAACAGAAGCTATCACTACAACTGTAAAACCTACAACAACGGAATCTGTCACTACAACTGTAGAACCTAAAACAACAGAAGCTATCACTACAACCGGAGAACATACTACAACGGAAGCTGTCACTACAACTGTAGAACCTCCAATAACAGAAACGATCGCTACAACTGTGGAACCAACTACAACAGAAGCTACCACTACAACTGTAGAACCTACTACAACGGAAACTGTCACTACAACAACTGTAGAACCTCTTACAACAGAAGCTACCACTACAACTGTAGAACCTACTACAACGGAAGCTGTGACTACAACTGTAAAACCTACAACAACAGAATCTATTACTACAACTGTAAAACCTACAACAACGGAATCTATCACTACAACTGTAGAACCTACAACAACAGAAGCTATCACTACAACTGTAGAACCTACAACAACAGAAGCTATCACTACAACTGTAGAACATACAACAAAAGAAGCTATCACTACAACTGTAGAACCTACAACAATAGAAGCTATCACTACAACTGTAGAACCTACAACAACAGAAGCTATCACTACAACTGTAGAACCTACTACAACGGAAGCTGTCACTACAACTGTAGAACCTACAACAACAGAAACTATCACTACAACTGTAGAACCTACAACAACAGAAGCTATCACTACAACTGTAGAACCTACTACAACAGAAGCTATCACTACAACTGTAGAACCTACAACAACAGAAGCTATCACTACAACTGTAGAACCTACAACAACAGAAGCTATCACTACAACTGTAGAACCTACAACAACAGAAGCTATCACTACAACTGTTGAACCTACAACAACAGAAGCTATCACTACAACGTAGAACCTAACAGAAGTTATCACTACAACTGTAGACCTACAACAACAGAAGTTATCACTACAACGTAGAACCTACTACAACAGCTACACTACAACCGTAGAACCTACTACAACAGAAGCTATCACTACAACTGTAGAACCTACAACAACAGCAGCTATAACTACAACTGTAGAAGCTACAACAACGGAAGCTATCACTACAACTGTAGAACCTACAACAACAGAAGCCATCACTACAACTGTTGTACCTACAACAACAGAAGTTATCACTACAACCGTAGAACCTACTACAACGGAAGCTGTCACTACAACTATAGAACCTACAACAACAGAACCTATTACTACAACTGTAGAACCTACAACAACTGAAGCTATCACTACAACTGTAGAACCTACAACAACAGAAGCTATCACTACAACTGTAGAACCTATAACAACGGAGGCTGTCAGTACAACTGTAGAACCTACAACAACAGAAGCTATCACAACTGTAGAACCTACAACAACGGAAGATGTCACTACAACTGTAGAACCTACAACAACAGAAGCTATCACTACAACTGTAGAACCCACAACAACGGAAGATGTCACTACAACTGTAGAACCTACAACAACGGAAGCTATTACTACAACTGTAAAACCTACAACAACAAAAGCTGCCACTACAACTGTAGAACTTACAACAGCAGAAGCTATCACTACAACCGTAGAACTTACTACAACGGAAGCTGTCACTACAACTGTACAACCTACAACAACAGAAGCTGCCACTACAACTGTAGAACCTACAACAACAGAATCTGTCACTACAACCGTAGAACCTACAACAACAGGAGCTATCACTACAACTGTAGAACCCACAACAACGGAAGCTGTCACTACAACTGTAGAACCTACAACAGAAGCTATTACTACAACTGTAAAACTTACAACAACAGAAGCTGCCACTACAACTGTAGAACCTACAACAACAGAAGCTATCACTACAATCGTAGAACCTACTACAACGGAAGTTGTCACTACAACTGTAGAACCTACATCAACAGAAGCTATTACTACAACTGTTGAACATACAACAACAGAAGCTATTACTTCAACCGTGGAACCTACAAGAACGGAAACTGTCACTACAACTGTAGACCCTACAACAACGGAAGCTATTACTACAACTGTAGAACCTACAACAACAGAAGCTGCCACTACAACTGTAGAACTTACAACAACAGAAGCTATCACTACAACCGTAGAACTTACTACAACGGAAGCTGTCACTACAACTGTACAACCTACAACAACAGAAGCTGCCACTACAACTGTAGAACCTACAACAACGGAATCTGTCACTTCAACCGTAGAACTTACAACAACAGAAGGTATCACTACAACTGTACAACCCACAACAACGGAAGCTGTCACTACAACTGTAGAACCTACAACAGAAGCTATTACTACAACTGTAGAACTTACAACAACAGAAGCTGCCACTACAACTGTAGAACCTACAACAACAGAAGCTATCACTACAACCGTAGAACCTACTACAACGGAAGTTGTCACTACAACTGTAGAACCTACATCAACAGAAGCTATTACTACAACTGTTGAACATACAACAACAGAAGCTATCACTTCAACCGTGGAACCTACAACAACGGAAACTGTCACTACAACTGTAGACCCTACAACAACGGAAGCTATTACTACAACTGTAGAACCTACAACAACAGAAGCTGCCACTACAACTGTAGAACTTACAACAACAGAAGCTATTACTACAACCGTAGAACTTACTACAACGGAAGCTGTCACTACAACTGTACAACCTACAACAACAGAAGCTGCCACTACAACTGTAGAACCTACAACAACGGAATCTGTCACTTCAACCGTAGAACTTAAAACAACAGAAGGTATCACTACAACTGTAGAACCCACAACAACGGAAGCTGTCACTACAACTGTAGAACCTACAACAGAAGCTATTACTACAACTGTAGAACTTACAACAACAGAAGCTGCCACTACAACTGTAGAACCTACAACAACAGAAGCTATCACTACAACCGTAGAACCTACTACAACGGAAGTTGTCACTACAACTGTAGAACCTACATCAACAGAAGCTATTACTACAACTGTTGAACATACAACAACAGAAGCTATCACTTCAACCGTGGAACCTACAACAACGGAAACTGTCACTACAACTTTAGAACCTACAACAACAGAAACTATCACTACAACTGTAGACCCTTCAACAATAGAAGCTATTTCTACAACTGTAGAACCTACTACAACAGACGCTATTACTACAACTGTAGAACCTACAACAACAGAAGCAATCTCTACAACTGTAGTACCTACAACAACAGAAGCTATCACTACAACTGTTGAACATACAACAACAGAAGCTATTATTTCAACCGTAGAACCAACTACAACGGAAGCTATCACGACAACTGTAGAACATACTTCAACGGAAGCTGTCACTACAACTGTGGAACATACAACAACAGAATCTATCACTACAACAGTAGAACCTACTACAACGGAAGCTGTCACAACTGTAGAACATACTTCAACGGAAGCTGTCACTAGAACTGTGGAACTTACAACAACAGAATCTTTCACTTCAACTGTAGAACCTACTACAACGGAAGCTGTCACTACAACGGAAGCTATCACTACAACGGAAGCTGTCACTACAACGGAAGCTGCCACTACAACTGTAGCACCTACTACAACAGAAACTATTACTACAACTGTAGAACCAACTACAACGGAAGCTGTCACTACAACTGTAGAACCTACAACAACGGAAACTATCATAACAACTGTAGAACCTACAACAACAGAAGCTATCACTACAACTGTAGAACCAACAACAACGGAAGTTGTCACTACAACTGTAGAACCTACATCAACAGAAGCTATTACTACAACTGTTGAACATACAACAACAGAAGCTATTACTTCAACCGTGGAACCTACAACAACGGAAGCTATCACTAAAACTGTAAAACCTACAACAACAGAAGCGATCACTACAACTGTGGAACCTACAACAACAGAAGCTACCATTACAACTGTAGAACCTACAATAACGGAAGCTATCACTACAACTATTGAGTCAACAACAACAGAATATTTGCCAACATCTACACAAACTAATGGCAGCTTAAATTCAACCAAAAATTATTTCGGTAAACAAATTACTTTATCAGCCCTTTTATATGATACAAAGTATCTAGAGTTATTTTAAAAGACTTGTATTTATTCATTTGTTTAGTGATAAAAAGGGTCGCATATACTAGTATTTGAAAATTGTGATGAAATTTAAAGAAACAAATATTCTGCGGTATATCTCTCTGGTCAACTGTATCAATGGTAAACCAGTTGGATCACTGCATTGTATTTTCTGGCATTGCATAGTCATTTGTATCATATCAGATTATCCCATTAGGTTTATACCTTGTAAAGAAAGGGATGTGCCTTGTGGATTCGTCGGATTTTTACCTTAAACTTCAACAGATTCAAAACCTTATACTTCTCTTCCTTGTATTAAATAAGTTATTTTGGGTCATTTTATTGTCTTTGGAACAAAACAATCTTATCAATGCTGATAGTTGCTTTATTAGTTACTTTTCCTGGAAAAAAAAACATTTCAAAGTCACCTTATTCGGTGTGAGCCAAGGCTCCGTGTTGAAGGCCGTACATTGACCTATAATGGTTTACTTTTATAAATTGTTATTTGGATGGAGAGTTGTCTCATTGGCACTCACACCACATCTTCCTATATTTATTCTGTGATATACAAAAAAAAATCAAATTGCGCCCATTCGCAAACGTAGATATTGTTCATACATATATAAGCCTTTCTCCAACTGTTTTTCATATAGTGTCATCATTAAGATCGAACGATTGAATTTGCGTTTATCCCTAGCTTATATGTATGAAATGTTTGCCACTGGATGTTATGAAATCATCAATCAATCAATCTTTATAGTATGTGTAAGTCTGTTTTTTCATACACCTATTCTGTCACTAAATTCCTTGATAAATAAAATGTTCGTATTTACAATAATCCTTTTCAAAGTCTTTTTCAAGAATAAGTTGAAATGACCTTACATGTACCTTTACTCAGATACTACAATGTGTAAGGAAGGAATGACACGCTCTTGGGGATATGGGATATAAGGGTTTTTCAAAAAGGGGGATGTGGGATTAAGGGGGTAAACAAGTGTGATCTGGGAAAAAGAAGGGACAGTTTTGTTGCAGAAATGAAATCATTTTCATAGTATATTGTTTTAAAGCTTTAGGCCATAAGTCCTACATTTTAATGTATAATTGATTACTATGTGAAGTTTAGTATTTCAAAAATTCAGCGTAGTGCGCTTATAAATAATGTTTACTCGCAGCTCCCTTTATAATATTGTAGTACAATTTTGTGTTTGTATATACAAACATTTCATGGTTTTCTAATTCAAATATCAAGTTTGAAACTAGGTTTATAATAGAACCCAAATGATAACTAAATTTATACGTAACAAACACAGTAATTATATGTTTAGATAGTTGAGCTGGGTAGATCTGAGTCTAATAGCCACGTCCTTTTATCTTTCATTTATTTTTTGTTTTTGTTTCAGCTGACGATGCAGACGACACCATTCGAACCGTTGGTATTGTCATTGGTGCCATAGCAGCCTCTGTAATCGTCATTGCTGTGGCTGTTGGTGTGGCAGTACTCAAATATGGTGGAACGAGAAACATCAGACGAGCTGATCCATTCCATCGAAGAGTCAGTCCTTCAACAGAGGATGACATTCAAATTGAATCAGACGATGATCTTTTCGCGGACTACAACGACAGTGCACTTCCTCCGCGTTCAACAACACTTATAATACTGGAACCAGTAGATTCAAACTGCTGATAAATGTTGCTGTTTTATCTGTTTATTAATGTTTCATCATAAAGTTGTACACATTACAAACTTAAGAAACGTAAAAATAACTGATGATGACTGAAAAAGGACTCATGTGTGTCCAACGTCAACAAAGTGCCTTTGTGAAGCATTTATGCGTGTATTTTGCTCTGGGTTGCGGTAAACTGCTGTCGAACAATTTAACGAGAGCAAAATGTCTTGCTCGATTAAAAAAAAAATAATTCGTGGTTTGTAAATCATGGAAACAAATCATTTTTATATTATTTTGTAAAATAGAACATATTTTTATACATGTGTTTTTACATGTGATTGCGCATATAAAGTTTGTTTTAAATAACATTTCTGTAATTCCTTTTTGGAGTAATCATGTACGTCATACACAACGAAACCAGACAATATATTCGCATGCATATCGATATGCATTTTAATGTGGTAATGTATTCACAAAAAGTAGGATCTTATTAAACGGATACAATGTATGTGGAATAACCGCTAATGAGACAGCTAGCAAATGGCATACAAAGGGCATCTAGAGGTGAACATACAGTCTTCATTTGCATACACTTAATATCTATGCCATATTACAAACTCTAAACCGCTCGTTGGCTTAGTCTTAACAGTAAACTGGGCTAAGGAGGTCACCGACCTTCAAAACGTTTCTCTGTAGTTGCATTTTCCTAAAATGACATGTGAAAATATCAGCAACATGCTCAATATTAAGCGGGAATTATTGTCCAATTGCATAACACTGATTTAATGTTTGAAAGCAGTATTGGAAACTTTTAAATATTTTTTTTAACCAGTACAAAAACAATTCTTCGTTTAACCATCGTTCTGAATATGTATGAAATATTTGTCATTGGACGTTTGATACGGTGCTTTTTGTCCGCAATTTGCCTTTTGTCCGCTTTTGCTTTTTGTCCGATAATTTTGCTTTTTGTTCGACACTTTTGCTTTTTGTTCGACACTTTTGCTTTTTGTCCGTTGCTTTTTGTCCGTTGCTTTTTGTCCGACACTTTTGCTTTTTGTCCGTTGCTTTTTGTCCGTTTTGCTTTTTGTCCGATAATTTTGCTTTTTGTCCGACACTTTTGCTTTTTGTCCGTTGCCTTTGGTCCGTTTTGCTTTTTGTCCGCTGATTTTGCTTTACTATTTAAAACTGCGTATATTTTTGCAGGTTTCATTTTGAACTTCGAAACACCATGCCCTTTTTGGAGTTAAATACAGACCATACTCATTTTTGTTAAATGATTTGTACATGAAATATTCGTTTCTTTCACTAGATATAAGAAGATGTGGTATGAGTGCCAATGAAACAACTCTCCATCTAGTATGATCAATACTACGTAACTTACGTTTAAAATGATTAATTGGAAAATTTTAGAAGATCGTTATTATGAGCATTTATAATTTTGACATACATTTAGTTTCGCCTGAGGAGAGCGCAACATAATGCAAAATATAGGTATGTAAGTCCGACGTCATTATCTTTTGGTATATATTTCTTTTATTTCATATGTGAAGAAGATCCGAATGCTTCAAATTTTGCATACTCAAGCTTTATGTTTCAATGACATAATTTTCAGTTGTCCTTGATTTAATTTTCGTTGTTTCGTTTGTGTATAGGCTGATTGTAGGGTGGACATGTCCGACCGGTAGGTTTCAACTAACTTTTTATCAATGTTCCATTTTTATGGTTCGTTTTCTTTCTGATGCTTTTTAAGCAATGGGTCAATTAAAATTAGAGTATGCAGGGCTTGTTATTTCTGCTAGAATATTGAACGGGGTTCATCTAACATTGACTTTATTTTCATGTGCTGTTGGTCGATGCTTATTTTTCATGAGATGTTGGTGGGTTTTTTTTATAATCTCATAGTAGACCAAGTATATTTTCTGAAATGATTGCAATGTAAACATACTATTTGCAAATAGTATGTCTGAATTTTAATACATATTTATGGTTTATGTGTATCTTAAATAATTAAAACAATAGATGGACAATATTGGTTGTATTGGATGATTGCAATAGATGTCTAATTGCATGTAAATTGACACAGCCCTTACTTTCGTCGTTCATCGATCAATCTTGAATTCTCGACATAAGCTAGATTTAATTTATGTAATGATTTACAGTGTATATAATGGGCGAATTCTGAAATACCATTTTCACTGTATCCGCTATGAATTTCTGATGTAGAATGATAAATAAACAGACGACAAATTCATGATTTTTGAATAAAACACGAAATAATATATATTATATACTGTTTTTATAAATTCATGATATAGGTAAGAAATGCGAATGGGTTCTAATTGCGCCTAAAGCCATTCAGGTGTAAAATTGATACACAAATAAATAAAGAATAGTTCACGAACAGAGCGTGCAAGAGATTTAAAAGAGCAGTTAAGTTACATTTGCAGAAAAATGAACCTTTTAACATTATTATTAATGTTGTATAACTTAAAACAGGTTTTATTACTTAGTTTGTTGACACTGAATTAGATTCCAGTATAGCTGTTTTCGTTATGCGATTCATGTCGAATAATGATACTTGACTTTCATTTTCACTGTATGGCGATTCATTTTGATTGTATATGCGATGCATTTTCACAGAAGGAAATTAATCAATTTTCATCATATAAAGTCTTAATTCAGCCGACTCTCTGACAAAATGTATGAAGTCAGAAGGACTGATTATATATGCATACTTTGTGAGTCCTATTAGGCTAAGATTTTCACCAAAGACTAATTGACGAACTGTTCAGTTAAGTGTTCAATGTTTATGCAAACAAAAGTTTGTTCCTGACAGCATTGTTTATTATTTATATTACATGAACACCTTGTGACTATTTTAAAATACTTGTAAACATCGCGAAACAAACATTATGAGTAACTCAAACTTGATTCAACTACAAATAAAGCATATTGGTTGGCTCTTAAACTAAATGCGACCGTGTATTTTGTCATTTGTTGTTGTTTAAAATACATAATGCGAATGAGAAACCCGTTTTTTGTTTTATTTGCAGACATTTAATTGAAAAACTGAACTAAAAATTTGGGCACTGTACGATATATTCTGTTTGGAGTTTGTTTGGTTTCTTTAGTACCGTTCGCTTTAATTTCTTTCACTGTTCTTTGTGCGAAAGCATATCAATATGATAGAAATGTGTATGAAACGGCATGACAAATTTTCAAAGCTTTTTCGAAAGAGAAAAATTCGTTATAAAAATACGTTATTTTCATGGATTTTCTACTCCAGTATATTTTCGGATCAAAATATTTGAATACGCAAGATGTGAACGTGAATCACCTTAAAACCATTTGACGCGTTCTAAAAACTTACTGCAAATACTTGTCCGAAAGAAGTTGGCGCTCGTCTCATCCGATATGATTCTATATTCATTAATTGCAACTCTTTTTCTGATAGAAGGCCACTGTGTGTGCGTAATAAGTATAGCTGTTTCAATAATTGGCATTGAAATCTTTCATACATATGTTATTTTTCGATATTTTATTCCGAAAAGAAGCGTTGTGTACGGTGTATAGCTGACCACATAAATCCTTCTGTACGGTGCATAGTTAAGTGAATGTACGGTTGATTTTCATATGATGAAGACATAATCTTCCAATCAGTTTAATTGAGGTCTGGAGCTGGCATGTCAGTAACTGCTAGTAGTCCTTTGTTAATTTATGTATCATTGTCATTTTGCTTAGTTTCTTTTGTTACCTATTCTGACATCGGACTCGGACTTCTTTTAAGTTTTACTGTGCGTATTGCTATGTGTTTCTTTATTCTACATTGGCTAAGAGGTATAGGGGGAGGGTTGAGATCTCACAAAACATGTTTAACCCCGCCGCATTTTTGCGCCTGTCCCAAGTCAGGAGCCTCTGGCCTTTGTTAGTCTTGTATATAGATATAAGAAGATGTGGTATGAGTGCCAATGAGACAACTCTCCATCCAAGTCAAAATTTTATAAAAGTAAAGCAGTATAGGTCAAAGTACGGTCTTCAACACGGAGCCTTGGCTCACACCGAACAGTAAGCTATAAAGGGCCCCAAAAATTACTAGTGTAAAACCATTCAAACGGGAAAACCAACGGTCTAATCTATATAAAAAACGAGAAATGGAAAACACTTATGAACCACATCAACAAACGACAACTACTGAACATCAGATTCCTGACTTAGGACAGGTGCAAACAAATGCAGCGGGTTTAAACGTTTTAATGGTACCAAACCTTCACCCTTTTTCTGAAACAATAGTGTAACATCACAACATAGAAAGAAACACTATAAAATATCAACTGAAATAGCTTAACTCAATCAAAGGACATATTAACACCATTGAACATACACTGAACAAATAAATTTGACCTATGATACAATGTAAATACAAAATAAATAAACTAAGGGAAGAATAATAAAAGTAACATGTTATATCGGTATGAAATGTTAAACAATTTAAGAAAACAATATGCTCGAACAAAATATCAGCCATTTGCAATAACTTTAAACACAGGTAAATGAAAATAATTTTGTTGTTAGGTATACGTGTACAGTTACAATAGAGAAAGGAAATATTTTTACAAAATAAATAATTTGATGTTCATAGTACGAAGTGGAAATTTATATTAGTACCAAACACTTATCAAAGCTGGTATATAGACCAGATATAACCCTGAATAATTTTTTTTTTTTAATTTTAGTTCATTTATATGTTTTGCAGTTTAGTGTGACGTCCATTTTTACTGAACTAGTACACAATTTTATTTAAGGACCAGCTGAGGACCACCTCCGGGTGCGGGATTTTCTCGCTGCGTTGAAGACCCATTGGTGGCCTTCTGCTGTTGTCTGCTCTTTGGTCGGATTGTTGTCTCTTTGACATATTCCCCATTTCCATTCTCAATTTTACGGTATATAGCTTTTTAAGGTAAAAATCGATCACGCCCCGCTTGGTTAGTATCTATATCCGCTGTACCGATGAATATTGTGATAGTTAAGTTTTTCAGATACTTTTACTAATCGGTCTACTTGACTTATTTTGTTGACTTTTTTTGCCATTAGCGTTAAATATCGATCATTCCAGGGCTTGAGCGAGCTTTTTTCTATGGTATGGGGTTTACTCACTGTTAAAAGCCGAGCGAAACCTGGTTTATAATGATCACACTTTTGATTATTGGCTTTACTGGATAGTCATCTAATGTACAAATATACCACACAAGTTTTACACGAAACCATTGGATTGGCATGAAATTTCTGATGTCTCCTGATTTTTTAGTCAATAAGAAGTAAAACTTTCCACTATACGGTATTTGTATGTATAGATTAAAATACAAAACATATGGAATAAAAAATTCTGATAAAAAAGTTTTAGTGAAAGAAAAATACATCTTCCTGATGTGTAAAAACACGGTAAATACAGTTAGAAAAGTGTCTCTTGTACCACTTTCAGAGGTTTCTTTCCTTAAAAGTCAAAACGTATAGTCAAATTGGTAAGAAAAGAATTGTGAAAATTATATGACATTAATATATGTTTTTAAACATACAAATCCCTCTTATTGTTTTAAATGTTATAAACGTTTGAATGATGTGTACAAGTAATCCATACGTTCACGACTACCCTCTGCCATTTAGGACATACAATACAATTACAGTGGAGGTAATGGCGTTGCTAACGTAAAATGTAATTTTCGCGAGGTCAAACTGTGACATATCGGGAAATGACTGTTTTTTAAAACTGATTTAACTTGAAAACGAGTACATGGACCCCTCTTTTTTAAAATTGCATTATGTTTGATTACGTATGAAGTTTATTGGTACCAATTTTAATGAAAAAGTCAACATTGATTTTTTTTTTTTTAAATTTGATAAATATACCGCAAAAATGCCGTTTTTCCTAAGATTCCGAAACTTTGTCAAACATTAACTATTTTCAAAGAATTGTTGAACATTCTAACTAACGAGATGAGTAAAGGAGATTTTCATAATATTTGTAAAAAAATCCGCTTGTGTTTATCTGTTGAAATAAAAAAGTTAGGTGTGTCTATCAAAAGGATAGAAATGTCCAAAAAAACGAAATTTTGACCTTTTTTTATCTCTTAAAGTAGCACATGAATGTATATTTTAATTACATAATAAATTGTGCAAAAGGGATCTTTTAATGATAGGCCATGTCCAGGGAGACATAAAGCAACAAACGTCCAGCAGGACCGATATTGATTCCGCGTGGCTTTCTAATTGACACGAGTATCCACTGGTGTTCATGGTAAAACATTTAGAGCTATATCAGTTTGCGTGGAAATTAATAAAGAGCACGGCGACCTTTCCTTGGTGATATTTTAATGGCCGTCCGGCGTAAACAAATATCTGTTAACCAACATCTATCTTATGTGTACCAAAAGCCGTCAGCGATGGTCACACAGACAATTTGCTACCTTCGTGGACCAAAGTCTGGCTTTTCGCGGGATCCTATTAAACATCAAGTGTTGTCACTACCATGTGCTGTAGAGATTTCGTTGCATAACATGACAGAAACATTCTTTGTTAGGACTCTATGTTGATAATTCGACATTGGATGTTTCATATACCCATTGTAAGACAAGACAAACTTTAAATTCAGCCGTTATAAATGTTTTCGCCAGAAATCCATGTAATATTATCTAATAGCTACAAATTTAATCATTATCTAGTGCCCTTAGATGAGATTTTCCGAGACGCTGGGTTTGAAATGGGGTACCCCATTCAATTTATACAATATTCGGAATCTTTAAAAGATGTAGATGGGAATTTTCGGTCCTTATGAATGTGTTCGCAAGGAATTAAATTATAACTCCTTGTAGGATTATCAAAAAGCAACTATTTAGGACCCCCTTGGATTAAAGACCTTTCAAGACAACGGGTTCGAAAGTTCAGTTAAACATATGTCTTTTTTAAACATAATATTAATGGACCAGTCACACTGAGGGTTTGTCCAAAATATGATTATAATACGACACAAACAGAGCAGGATTTGCTTACCCTTCCTGAAAACCATAAATCACGGTTTTTTAATGGGTTCTTGTTGCTCAGATTTTATTTTTCAATGTTGTGTTATGTTGATGTTGTGTGTCTTGTTGATTTTCATTTTAACTAGCTTGTTGGTTTGTTTCGACCTTTTTTTGTGTGATTGCCCTGTGGTATCTTTCGCCTCTCTCTTATATATGATATAACAATAATTATATATATGTAAGCGTTCATATACATTTATATGGATACAATGTTGAATTCAAATAGACATAATAATTAGATGAGTGAAAAAAAAAAGAAAATGAAGAAATAGAAAAAAGGGGACATAAACAGGAGAAGTAGAAGGCAAGATATAAGGATATTTGTACGTGTGAGGAGTTGGCATTCTTAGTGTTTTACACAACAAGGAGTATTTTAGATCGTGTTATATAGATTTGATTTTGATTTTTGGCGTTTTAACGCCACTTTTAAGCACCGCTTTTGGGCTATTTCGTGGCGGCCAGTTTTTATTGGTGGAGGAAGCCGGAGTGACCGGAGAATACCACCGACCTTCGATAGGAAAACTGACAATCCTAGTCAATTAAGATTGGAGTCGAGTGCACCCGGTGTTATATAGACAAACGCTTATTCATTCTGGTCGTAAGTTAGTCTGTCATCCTCAAACGTGTTAGCAATGGAGTACCTTCTCCAATTTGTAAAATACATGGGATATTCAACGATTTAGACGAACATGTTCGAAACTTTATAATGTTTCGTTATTGAAATTCTAAATATGTTTAACCGCGCTAAGTATTATATATGAAAATCATACAAATAAGTCAGAAACGGGGGTTCAACCTATAATTTAGTAGTTGTTTGTTTCTGTATATCATATTTGTTTGTCGCATACAGTTTTGTAAATCAATCAAGCCGCTGGTTTTTCTCGTTTGAATTGTTTTACCATTATGGTAAATGGTGTTGGCGTTTGCTGCATGTGCATACATTTACGACATTTTATGATAGCTTATACGCACAGTTTCTTCTTTCCGCTAGTGATATAATTTGCACTAATATACGAACGGCCGTCTGTCCGTCGCTCCAAAATATTTTGCAACATTTTAGTTTAAAAAAATTCTTTTAAGACTGGTAATAATTTTGTCATATTTCCAACAACTTTGTTTTTTTAAAACATTACAAACATTACAAATATAACAAACAATGCTTTAACTTTTACGTTCGAGACTATTCAAGTAATAAGGAAAAATGGTTAACACAACAGCATTGTCAGCCAAGTAGTTAATTGTTGTTTGACAAACTCGAAAAGAGGGGGGAAAGTAATTAAAAGGCTACTTAGCTTTTATAACGAAATAGATGTGCACAATATTTTAGATACAGACAGTGCGTTTTTAAATATAAAACACTTTTTTAATAGAATCATTTGAAATAAATACACCAACAGTGTTTATTTTAAAATTGGTCAAGTTTGTAGGGCGGCAAAATTAGAAGTTATTGTTATTTTTTTTATCCTCACTGAAATGCGATACTTTTAATACTAATCCGTAAATGTGATTAAGTTTTCGGTATATTTCTTATCAATAGAGTATGCATGTACCAACCAAAGAAATATGCATGACTGTATCCCCGGTTCATGGGGTTATTACTCCTGAAAAGAGAATTAAAATCAAATCTGGAACTAGTCTGGTTACCCAGACGGTTGAATTGTACAAATCAATATGTGATACAAGTGGAAAATATCAATGAATTAAAAAAAAATAACATAACTCTGTTTAAAAAATTGTGTATTTACAATTAATACAGTAAGTAGTTTTTAAGTAAACAAGTTAGTTAAGTTGTTTAAACGAGTTAGTTAAGTCGTTAAAACAAGCTAGCTAAGTTGTTAGCCATTTCGTTATAACAAGTAAGCGAAGTCGTTATAACAAGTAAGCTTAGTCGTTATAACGACTTAAAAATAAAACTCCAATGAAATAACAACCAAAAACTGCTTATTTTCCTTAAAATTACCAATTCAGGGGCAGCAACCCAAAAAACATTTTTACCCCATGTCAGATTGGCTCTAAATGCTTTAGTTTCAGAGATATAAGCCAAAATCTACATTTTACCCCAATGTTCTATTTTTAGCCATGGCGGCCATCTTGATTATTGGGCGGGGTCATCGGATACTTTTTTGAAACAAGATACCCTAAGGATGATTTTGGTCATATTTGCTTTAATTTTGCCAGTAGTTTCAGAGGAGAAGATTTTTGTAAAAGTTAACAACGACGACGGATGCCAAGGGATGAGAAAAGCTCACTTAGCCCCCTGGGCCAGGTGAGCTAAAAAAGCAAAACGGACAAAAAGCAACGGACAATAAGCAAAAGTGTCGGACAAAAAGCAAAATTATCGGACAAAAAGCAAAACGGACAAAAAGCAACGGACAAAAAGCAAAAGTGTCGGACAAAAAGCAAAATTATCGGACAAAAAGCAAAAGCGGACAAAAAGCAAATTGCGGACAAAAAGCACCGTATCAGGCGTTGAGCAATCAATAAGCAATTAATCGATCTGTGTTTAACTAAGCGATTATGGCGAGTTTTGACTATTTAACTTCAATATTCAGCAAAATGAGTTATACTACTTGTGTTACAAAATACTCCGTATCATCAATGTATTCCTTTAAATATTAATCTCTCCATTTCAACTAAACAGCCGACACTTATTCTAGCGACAAAGCGTAAGAAATAAGAACGAGAAGAAACAGATGAAAACGAATTTTCAGCAGGAAAAAAATATCTTGTCTACCACCCCCCACCATCCAGTTTCCAAATGGACGTCCCATAATTCACAGATAGGACTTGCATCTGAATTGCTATTGATCCACAACTGTCCTACAAGTGACTGCGACTGTCATACAAGTGAGAGGTTCAGCTATCTATAAAACCAGGTTTAATCCACAATTTTCTACAGAAAGAAATGCCTGTACCAAGTCAGGAATATGACAGTTGTTTTCCATTCGTTTGATGTGTTTGAGCTTTTGATTTTGCCATTTGATAAAGGACTTTCCGATTTGAATATTCCTTAGAGTTCGGTATTTTTGTTATTTTACTTTTTTTGTAAGGAATTTCAATTTAAAGATAGAATCGTCAAAAGTAGTCACATATAGATGAATATTCATCAAGAATGATGTAACTATTGTGAGGGTTATAAACATTGGACTGTGATTAAGGTCAAATGAAACCTTTCAGTAATTCCTTTTGGGATTCTGCAACCGCTCCGGAGCGACTTTCTGATTTGGCGGCCCTCAGAAAATCGCTCCGGACATAGAATCGTAAAAGGGATTAACCTATCAGATGCCCATGCTTATTACGTACAAAGTATGTTAATCTTTCAAGTAGAATTTCTGAGATACAATCCTATTAAAAACATTATAACATGACTAAATGAAAACAAAAAAAGCGTTCAAGGTTATTTGTTGGACAGACGTTTATTCTTAAGATACATGTAATACCAAATGCAAAATAGTAGACGCGTCATGAATTATTATATATAGAACCAGAGAATGTAATATGTATTATATGTCTCTGATAGAACAGAGGAACATACTTATTTCTTACCAATGGGAGTGAAATGAGACGAAGACGAAGACCATATTACAAGTGAGAGGTTTAGCTAGCTATAAAACCAGGTTTTATCCACCATTTTCTACATAAGAAAATGCCTGTACCAAGTCAGGAATATGACAGTTGTTATCTATTCGTTTGATGTGTTTGAGCTTTTGATTTTGCCATTTGCTTAAGGACTTTCCGTTTAGAATTTTCCTCGGAGTTCTGTATTTTTGTTATTTTCCTTTTACATATGTCAAACGAATATAAACTCTTAATAAACAATTCAATCCAGATACAAAATATTATTGACATGCTATGTATAGTCACTGTAGAGTATAATAGACATAATTTTGAAAATTTAACCAGACTGCTGTAACATGAAAAATACCGCCAGGCCACATGACATTTAGTGTCAGACTGTAAAATACCTCTCAAAACCGACCCAGATAAAAACGGTTGATCTCTCGTGTACAGTTACTTAGGAACAAACCTAGGTAATCATGAATTCTGAACCTACCACTCGGGAGCATGACAATGAAGTCAAAGTCATATCACATATGTTTCAGACTGACAAGCAATCCAGATACAAAATATACGGTTGGTCTATCATGTAAAGTTACGGTGGAACAAAGCTAAAAATAAATTACAAAAGCTATTATCCAGAAACCATTTTTTGGTCAATCAGACACACAGATAAACAATGCATTGGTGATAACAAGTACTTTTTACATGTGAAAATTGGCCTAGTCATTTAGCAAATATGTAACACAATTACAATTGAAGGTGTTGACATCAATCTTTTAAATCAAGATGTCATTCATTGTACTCAAAATGGTGACTGTATATATGCTAATACTCACAATCTTTTTCTTAAAGAAGACCAAGATCTTAGTGGGTGCTCATTCTTTTGCTTTCTATTCTTGTTTTTTATTATTTTATTTTCTTCTTTCATTCATGGTTTTTATTGTCATTTTCCAATGTTTAAATTATAGCTTCAATCTCCTCTGTATCAATAAATAAAAAATCTTCTATGCTAGCATCACCAATCATATAATTCTAATTTGTTTCTGTTTTCTTTTCCTTTTCTTTTTTTTAGGTTAAATGAATATTCATACCTATGCGAATATCTAACCAACCAGCTTACCATAAGCATTATAAGATTGACAAAACCTTAAAATTAAACATAAAGGTGAAAAGTTTCTTTTTTGGCTCATCTACCTTGGTAATTAAAATCCACATTTTACACATATGTCTAGTTTTTTACTTGATTCACCTGTTAGTATTACAGCAAAGCAAACAATATTAGTCCATTAATAAGATAAAAGTCTGAGTAATATAATACAAAATTCTTGCTACATGAACATATATCTGTGCTTGTATTCCGGACCTGCCCTTTGCATTATCGCAATTAAAATTTCATCTTTCTGACTTTGAGTTATTTCCCTTTCTTGAGGTAGAGGAAGTTCTATCCCTTCATCCAAGAAAAACTGCAGCAAATGAAAATGTCCATTCTTTGCTGCTAATGTGAGAGCGAATTCCCCTTGGCTTGTCAACATCTCAGGTTTTGCACCCTTATCCAACAGGATATGACATAGTTCAGAGTATCCATTTTCAGCTGCAAGATGAAGTGGGGATATTTTTGTTGATGTTGTTGAGTTTACATCTGCCCCTTTGCTCAACAAGAAATTAACAATATCTTCATGATAAAACAGTGTAGCGAAGTGCAGTGCTGTCCATCGAGATATACCAGACTGATTAACCTCAGCATTATTTTCCACCAGATATCTTACAGTTTCTAAATCTCCTTGTGCTGCTGCTTCTGCTAGTGGTGACCAAGGATCAAAGACACTATTACCACGGCAACCTGTTCCCAAACCTTGGACTAAAGTTACAATCTGCTTGTCTCCAGTGCATGCTGCTGCATGTAAGAGTGATCTGCTACCCTCCATTGTGGTTTTATTCAACCTTTCTTTGTCATTGTAGTGAAGTTGTCTGATTATGCTTTCTTTCCCAGCCAGTAAAGCTTCATGTATAGGTTTATGCCCGTTGGGTGTTTCCGCCTCTAAATCACACTTTAGGTCCATCAGTGCTCTAGCAGCACCATCATCAGTATTTCTCACTGCTAGATGCATTGGTGTGTATCCATCCTCTAGTGCTGCATTGATGTCCAATCCTTTTTGTTTCAAGGTTTTGATTGTTTCTCCTGAACCAAATTGAGCAGCAATATGCATCAATGTTGGTTTCAACTTCATTAAATCAAGCAAATCATCTCCATACAACTCTTTAAATTCATCGTCTGCAAGATTTTCAGTTGAGGTTAGTGGTGCTCCTTCATCTAGGAGCAGCTTCACCATTTTTCCATGGGAAATGGTAATTCCATAGCAAACTGCAAACAATGCAGCTTGAAGTTCATCCTGGAACCATTGCTCTGTTTTAAATTCTTTCAATTCTTCATTCGTTAGATATTGCCTCACTGTAGCTTCTTGCCCATAGAATGCTGCCCAGAAAATAAAGATCTATTAAATGGACCTTTCTGCTGTATGACTGGTAACAAACTTCCCATCTCACCCATAAATTCAAAGAAATCCTTTGAACACTTTTCATTGTTCAAGGCAGAATGAGAAGCGATTAACCTGACATTTCCAGACAGGATCTCAAATACAAAACGTTGTGCAAGTTGCGAATGTTCTTTTGGCCATACAGTGATGTATGACTCCATTTTACCACCAAAATAATTTCCTGTTCTTAATCTCTCCATTAAAAAGTCATGTGAACAAAGTTCAACAATTTTCTTTGGAATTTTACGGTTGATTGATTCAGCTACAAGATGCATGACATGTTCATGGCAGAACACCCAGCAATGAAGTTGTTTTGGAATAAAGAATACCCCATTCAGTAGAGTTGCTGCAAACCTCATTTTACCAAGATTTACCTCTCGTGCAACTTCTAAAGGCTCTATCAGTTCTCTGAAAATCTTTTGTTCCCTGTCTGTGTATTGTTCAAATACTTCTTTATCAAGATCAAGTTTACCATCAAACAAAACAGCAACAGCTAAAGTGTAGAATATAATTTTATCAAAATTATACACCTTCTGGATAACATTCTCAAATGCTCTACTAGGATTGGCAAAATATTGTTTGCCCTCCATGTGAAAGCTCTTCACAGCAGCAAATAGTCTGCATTTGATTGGAAAGCCCTCCTTTACTTGTTCGTACTGTAGTTCGTCTCTATCACGGAATCCCATCTTAAAGTCATAATATTCACAAATTTTCTCAATGACAGATCCTTGATCAGAATAGCCAGGTTTAGGAGCGGTGAGATCTATGAGATGGTTTGTGGAAAAGATTCTTTTTCTCGTGACGTAAGATGGCAGTTTATCAAACTGATGTTTGTGACATGTTGTAATGAGAAGAAGATTTGGTTTATTGTCAATGGCTGTTTGAACCATGGTGTCTAGATGAGGAATCCAGGGTTCTATCTTGTGCATACTCGTAGCTGCTTCACCAAATATATCATCAACAATAATCACCTGCTTCTTGTTTCGATCAACTTTCATGTACCATTCCTCAGGAGAATTTACGTAGATACATTCATACAGTTCTCTTTTACTTTCTGGAATGCTGTTTTCTTTAAATTCTCTTTCAGTACCTGCATGTGAGCCCCATTTTAAAGCTTTAGGCTTCATGATAAAGCTGATCATGAGATGTTCTGCCATGGATGACTTCCCATCACCACAGAAACCAACTATAGTTACATATCCATTATACCATAATGTCTTTCTTGCTTTATTATAGTAATAACGCTCATAATACATTTCTTCTGGATTCATTGGTGTTGTCTGGAAGAAGTTATTCCACACTGCAAAAGACATTTAAAGAATACTTAATATATTTGTTTTGTTTTCTGTTTTCGTTCAACTGTTATATAGTCCAAAATTGTCCAGACAAGCAATGTGAATTACATCTGGAAAACATGGTTTAACCCAAAGTTTTCATTGAAAAGAAAAGTCGTTTAATCAGCAGTTGTTCCAGTGATAATAAGGGTAAAAAAAATTCCAAGAACAGTTTTGTGAAAGGGAAATATTTAGCCCTGAATATTAGGTCCTTTGTTTGAAGATAAAAAAAAGTTTCAATTTATTCAAAAGATAAATAAGAAAGTGAAATAGAACTTCCGGTATTTTTGTGAAGTTTTTCTTATAAAGCTTTAAATTTTACCACCCAAATAGGCCAAATATAGATTTTGGTAAATTTTGACTGCAGGCTTCAACAAACTAAATATTATGTTAAAAGATCTTTCTTGTAGACGCGTGCCTCTATGTCTCCAGTTAAAAAAATCAATGGAAATTTACCTGTTTTCTTGAATTGCATGGAAAATCAAAATGTGTGCTATTTGTGACTTCATGAAAAGAACGCTAAAATGTAAATTTTCAACAAAAAGGTATATTTCCTACCTAGTCATTGTTTAAATTAAAGAAGAATGTGTCTGAGGACATGAATGCCCTGGCTCAAGCTTTGCAATTTTCCAAGTTAAAAAGGGGCATAACTCTAGAATGGTAAGTGACTTACTTCCCAAATTCGAACTCTGTCTGCAAGTTTTGGTTCTTAGCATTGCGTATGAGTTTCATAAAATTTGCATGAGGCAAACTTAAGTTAGAGTGCGGAATCAAAAACTGACGGAAAGTTAATTGGGTGATTATATATTTGACACAGCATAGGTTTCTGACATAGAATGAATGTGGTCAATCTTTTAAATCAAGATGAAAAATTTGAAATTAGACTTTTACCTTTTATGGTTCAATATCAAAAATTTAAATTGTCTCCATGACAAAAGAAATTATAAAAATAGAATGTTATCGATCTATAAATAAATTTTTCAATGACCTGTATGTAAAATATTTATAGCTGTTTCTGTATATGCAATTAGAATTAATTCTTTTTTCACTAATAACAAAAATAAAACGTTAATTGTATAAAAGGAAAATAAGACAATACGATGTAAAAATTAATGGGGAATGTGTCCATGGGACACAGATGATGCCCCGCTTGCATATAATGTTATAAAGGGACATAACTCAAGAACTGTTAAAGTGACGCTACCCAAATATGTACTTGATCTGAGTTTTGTAGTAATAAGCATTGTGTATATATAGGTTTCATAACATTTGGTTGAGGCAAACTTAAGTTAGAAAACGGAAACAAAAAATTTAGCAATTTTTCCATTTGTAAAGGGGCATAACTCTAGAACGGTAAAAGTGACGCCACCAAAATTCAAACTTGATCTGTGTTTTGTTGTAATAAGCATTGTGTATAAGTTTAATAACAATTGGTTGAGGCAAACTAAAGTTAGAGAATGGAAACCAATTTTGGGATGGACGGACGTACGTACAGACTGACAAGGGTGAAACTTAATGCCCCCTCCACTACGGCGGAGGCATAAAAAAAAAACAACCGAAAACAATGCATACACGATAAACTCAGACTTTTTGTCACCTGACCAAAATCTTGAACTTAGAAGCCATTAATTCATTTGTCGTCCAACTATAACAAGTTCATTTGACAAGGCCAGTTATGTAATAAAACGGGATGATATAATAATAAAATGCTCCGCAGGGCGCAGCTTGATACGACCGCAGAGGTCGAACCCTGAACAGATGGGGCAAGTATGGACACAACATTCAAGCTTGATACAGCTCTGAATTTGGATTGTGATTAAATATTTGACACAGCATAGGTTCTGACACAGAATGAATGTAGTCTAAGAACTTAATTTTTTTTAATTTACCTATTATGGTCCAATATCCAAAATCTAAATACATGGTTAGATTCAGCATATCAAAGAACCCCAAGAGTTCAATTTTTGATGAAATCAAACAAAGTTTAATTTTGGACCCTTTTGACCTCAATGTGGACAAAGTTGATAACGGGCCCAAAATCAAAAATCTAAATACATGGTTAGATTCAGCATATCAAAGAACCCCATATATTCAATTTTGTTGAAATCAAACAAAGTCTAATTTTGGACCCGATTTGGACCAACTTGAAAACTGGGCCCATAATCAAAAATCTAAATACATGTTTAGATTCAGCATATCAAAGAACACTAAGAATTCAATTTTGTTAAAATCAAACTAAGTTTAATTTTGGACCCTTTGGACCTTAATGTAGACCAATTTGAAAACGGGACCAAAAATTAAGAATCTAAATACATGGTTAGATTCAGCATATCAAAGAACCCCATATATTCAATTTTGATGAAATCAAACAAAGTTTAATTTTGGACCCCGATTTGGACCAACTTAAAACTGGGCCCATAATCAAAATCTAAATACATGTTTAGATTCAGCATATCAAAGAACCCTAAGAATTCAATTTTGTTAAAATCAAACTAAGTTTAATTTTGGACCCTTTGGACCTTAATGTAGACCAATTTGAAAACGGACCAAAATTAAGAATCTAAATACACGGTTAGATTCGGCATATCAAAGAACCCCAATAATTCAATTTTGATGAAATCAAACAAAGTTTAATTTTGGACCCTTTGGACCTCAATGTGGACCAATTTAAAACGGGCCCAAAATCCAAAAACTTAATACACGGTTAGATTCAGCATATTAAAGAACCCCAAGAATTCAAGAATAAAACCCCATTGAAATTGGTCAAGAAATAAGCAATTTATACAAAGTATCTTCTTTTGCACAATACTGTGCAATTGAATATTTCTTGCAATTGCGCAATACTGTGCAATTGAATATTTCTTGCTATTGTGCAATACTGTACAATTGACAATTTCTTGCTATTGTGCAATACTGTGCTATTGGATATTTCTTGCTATTGCGCAATACTGTGCAATTGAAGATTTCTTGCTATTGCGCAATACTGTGCAATTGAAAATTTCTTGCTATTGCACAATACTTATTATATAATAATTTACACATCCTGTTTGGTGTGTATCTCCTGCCATATCATTATTATTTGCTTTTAAATATTAATCAGAAATAACCAACTTAAAATGGAAAATTTTCAAGAAAAAAAAAAGGAAAAAAAATCCCCACCCAATTTTTTGAACCCCCTTATGATTCATCACCCCCAAACTCAGTCCCAGCCTTCCCTTTGAGGTATGGTACCTTGCAGTACAATTTCAGAGAGATCCATACACTTGAACACAAGTTATTGTCTGGAAACCAGAAAAATGCCTATTTTGGCCCTTTTTGCCCCTAATTCCTAAACGTTTGGGCAATTACCCCAAACTCAATTCCAGCTTTCCTTTGTGATATGGAACCTTGTAGTACAATTTCAGAAAGATCCATACTCTTACACACAAGTTATTGTCCTGAAACTAGAAAAATGCTTATTTTTGCCCTTTTTGGCCCTAATTCCTAAAATTTTGAGGCAATTACCCCAAAATCAATCCCAGCATTCCCTTTGTGATATGGAACCTTGTGGTACAATGTCAGAGAGATCCATACACTTACACACAAGTTATTGTCTGGAAGTTACAAAAATGCTTATTTTTGGCCCCTAATTCCTTAACTGTTGGTACCATAACCCCCAAAATCAATCCCAACCTTCCTTTTGTGGTATTGAACCTTATGGTAAAATTTCCTAGAGATCCATTCACTTAAACTAAAGTTAGAGTGCGAAAACCAATGTGTCTTCGGACGACGACGACGACGACGACACCAACGTCATACCAATATACGACCACAAAAATTTTTTTGCGGTCGTATAAAAAGGAACAAAAGCGTTTATAAAGTGATCAATGCATGACTGCCAAAAGACTGCCACATGACTGCTACGTTTAAACGACACTGTAATAGGTACGATTCATGTAAAAAAGTTGCAATATAGTATCACAGCTAAACGTTTGTAATAAATCCTTGAAATCTACGTTTCATTTAGTAGTTTGAAATTACCGCCAAACGATATCCATGCGCAATTCGTCATTTGGCAAATGTAAACGACTTGTATATAGAAATTTTTGGCGATGAAATATTTCATACAATTGTTCTTTAACATTGTAATCAAAAGTGCAGAAGATAAAAAATAATGTAAGGCTTTCCATTGAGCACTATTTCGAATGTGCAAGGTTTTGATTTTGGGTTTGTTCCACGATCATTTAAGGTTATATTAGACATATTTTTTGTATTCTAGAACTAAAAGCATGAAAAAAGTGTCAAATTAGTTATACATGAACTACCAGCTTGCTAGATAAGGACAATGGCATGTATTTAAGTTTTCCCAGGGAAAAATGCAAATCTAGAGTGCTAGCATAAGGCAGCTTAACTGCCTAAAAAATTATTCATTGTAATATTGGTCAATAAATTCTAATTTGAAATCTTTGCTAGAAATAGGGGCAATTTTAGGGTCTTACTGAAGCTACTCCTTTAATCTTGCATATGTTGTTAGTGTTTGCTTGTATGTATATTGTTTGGGGGAGTTGGGTGTTGGTTGGTCTTTTGTTACTGTTCAATTTTTGGGGTAAATCCTGTTACCTTTTTATGTATGATGCAATAATTTCTGAATGTATAGTAAATACTAACATGTAACCTCGGATTCCTGTAGGTATCTCTCCGGTGTCAGCTCTTTAGGTGTTTTATGTATCTCTATGTATTCAGGTCTGGGTTGGATTGGAGCGGGTCTGAACTGTTGTGAGAACCCAAATGGCTGTACAGGTTGTATTGGTTGGAGAGGCTGGGCTGGATGATATCTAGGTTCCTGTTGACCAGTTGAAAACTGGAAGGTACTTGAAGGTGCTTGTCTAGTTGGTGTAACTGGTTGCAAAGGTTGATCTGATGCAAATTGAAAATCGTCATCTTCTTCATCTAAACTTTCATCATCATCTTGAATCAAAAATAAATTTCACTACAGTTTGAAGAAAGATTATAAATATCTAACATTATGTATCAAGTAAGAATCTAATGATATCAAGAAAAAATCTAACAATATCAAGTAAAAATCTAACAATATCAGGTAAGATAATGCATACAATTCAGTTAGAATCATGTATGTCGGACACTTTTTTGTATAAATGTTCTTTGAACAAGAAACAAGAAAGTCAATTGACAATTTCTGTTGCATGGACATGAAATACATAATCTTTTTAAGTTTACAGATATTTCATGGTTAGTTATTACAATGTACTTTTTTCAATTTATTACTTTTATTAATTAAATAATTTCAGTTAAGAAATCCATTTTTTTTGGTCATATTCATATATAGTAATGAAGAATTTAAATATATATGTATGACTTGGAGGTGCGATGGGAATGCTGAAGTGCGATGGTCACGCTGAAGTGCGATGGTCTATGCCGAAGTGCGATGGTCCTTTCGCTGCAGTGCGATGGTTTTGCATAACGTTTGGATATTATGACGTTTTTAAATACAACATTATTAAACTAAATGGATTCACAGGCATGAGGATAAAATTTGTAGATGAAGGTTTCATGCGTACAGAGGAAACAGACTGAAACGAATGATTTAGGTCCCGAACAGTTTTGAGCATTAGAGGTGGAGGCTACAAAAATATGTAAAACTAAGAAAGACAGCAAACCATGGGGAACAAGGCGGCTAAAAGATGATCTTGGTCTGCAGATGGGCTAACCAGTGTCGGAAACATGTATAATGTATGCTGCAAACGTTTTGTACGACAAATAAAATAAAATGATCTTGAAATTAATTTTGACTTCTCTTCAAGTATACATCACATGATTTTGTGTGGACAACTTAATAATAAAATAAAATTAATTATGAGCAATGTTTTCGTTATATCAAGTAGCGATAATATTGATTTATTCTTGAGATGATTCCTGCTTTGTAAGAAAATACGCAATCTTAGTAATTTTATTGTGTTTACAGTATTAATCTTCTGCAATGAGTTAGGCCAAAATAAACCCGAATGGTCCCAACTTGGTGTATTTCTCAATTTCTACTGCTCAACGGAGAAGCAGCAAATTCTCAAGCTTTTGACAGAACATGAGTCACGTCTCATATGAGTCAAGCGTAAATGTACTTAATGGTTTTTATTTCATAAAAACTGTTGATATCATATAAATGGATGAATGAGTGTTGTGAGCAATTTCTTAGCTGTGACATGACAAGAACAAATTACTAGTATATTCGGTAAAATTAGATGGATCCTACTTAGTTAGTACTATAGACCGCCGCGCTGAACCCGTTTTTTTTTATCGCACTTGAACACTCAATATAAAGACATGTCCTCCCAACTTGAATCTATAATTCTTAATCCGAGCCATCCAATGTATTTGTCAGTCCAGTATCGGACTCCATACTGTTGTGTGCTAAGCGAATAATTAGCAAATTAAAAATCAAAGTTTTTGGTTTGACCCGACCAGAAATAAAACCTGATCTTCCAAATGGCTAGCAAGCTAACCACTACACCGCCACATTAAATGGGGTTTTAACTTCAGCCCATCGCATTTAGCTAGTATACACAACGTCACAGTTAGACCATTGCACTTCAGCGAACCCACCAACACACTTCAGTGTATCTAACAAGAAGTTAGGGACACAATGTCACCATCGCACTTCAGCGTGGACCATCACACTTCAGCATGGCCATCGCGGTTCGGAGTACCATCGCGGTTCAGAGTCCTACATATATATTCATAATCATGCAATAACATACAAAAACTGCAAGGGAGATAATTCACTAAGATTGATTTTATTTTTGGGTGTTTAATGCCACTTTCAGCACTGGTATATTCTATTTTGCGGCTGTTAGTTTTTTATTGGTGGAGGAAGCCAGAGTCCTCAGAGAGAATCACCGACCTTCAAATCAAAGTCAATTAAGATTTGAGTCAATCGCACCTGCCATGTGCAGGTTTGGAACTCACAACCTCAGTGTTGACAGGCTAGTTAAACAGTATTTGAACTACTTAGACCACTTGGTCACTGTGACTCCCATAATTCACTTAGATAATCTTCAAGATGATATTTATAAAACTTTAGCATTTTTTGTCTATTCTATAATCGTCTACAACAATATTCAAACATAGGCCAACACTTTGAAAAGAGGGTATGTTGAATAAGGGCAAAACAATTTCTTGCACCAGGCCATTTACAAACCCTAAAATTGGTGGTTCTTTACCACACAGTAAATGTGGCATTCTCCCTGCAAGAAGCATCCAGTTTAACATTCCCATTCCAACCAATTGTGTCTGTGTATCTTTACATCCTGCACAGCCAACAGAACACCCCTTAGAATTAAGTATGGGTTTAACTGCCATTTGGGAAAAGTTCAGGTGACCATATTTCTACACTCAAGTTTTTTGTTGAGGTGTGCTATTCTAGTTAATGGGCCCTAACCTATAATCCTGTTTCTTCTCCAAAGTGCAACAAGTGAATAACTGTTGAAGCTGTAAAGCTAAGTTTGTACATGTAAATATAATACCTGCAGTGAACACTATCTGATCACCTTCCCCAAGATTTACATTCACCCCTAAGTCTTCTGGTCGAAATCTTTCTGCCATATTTTTTTTTCAAATCTAACAAAAGAAAGAAATGTTTCATATACACATGTTAAAGATGGTTAATGCATTCAGAACTATCTTTGTCTTGTAAGTGCATGTTCTATAATTAAATACACTAGATATAAATAAGAAAATGTGGTATGGGTGCCAATGAGACAACTCTCCATCCAAGTCACAATGTATATACATCCCAACACCATTCTATCGAATTAACAAATAAAGAACAAAGATATAATAAACATGTGAAAGCTCTTTCACAGGCAAACAACCCATAATTGTAAAATATAAAGGCATACACCACAAGCACGGGGACACATTGGACTGCATCCACACAGCACGAGCAACAAACCCGGCAGTAAATATAAATAAGAAGATGTGGTATGAGTGCCAATGAGACAACTCTCCATCCAAGTCACAACATATATATACATCCCAACACCATTCTATTGAATTAACAAATAAAGAACAAAGATATAATAAACATGTGAAAGCTCTGCTTATTGTGGAAATTGATTTATGGTTTACACTTTACAGACTTGTCTTTTGGTGTTGAAGACTGTATCATGGTATAGTGACCTCTATATAAAAATTAGGAGATGTGGTATGATTGCCAATGAGACAACAATCCACCAGAGTCCAAATGACATTGGCGTCAGCAACTATAGATCACCTTCAACCATGAACAAATCTCATACTGTTAAGTCAGTTTATAAATGGCCCCAACATGACCATATGTGAAAAGAAAGTTTTGGAGCTTTTTACATTTTTATTTTGTTGCATCAACATAAAATGTGTTCACTTTTTTAAAGTTTACAGCAATTTCATCATGTTCATGGCTTATAGTTACAATGTTCTTTTAGCAATCTATTATTTAACTAAACAATAAAAGAAAAACAAATATGACAGACAGTAACCAATGACAACCACTGAATTACATGCTCCTGACTTGGTACAGGCACATATAGATTGTGACTGGTCAAACATATTTGTGAGCGCTCAAGTCGCTCAACCCTTCTAAAACTTGAGACAGTGGTATAACCGCATTATTTACATAAGAACAAACCGTAAAAATTAATTGCAAATTGCTTAACTCAACAGATTGGTATGAAGTACAAAAATAACTAACATAAAAACAAAAGATACAAAGTACCCATCTAAGAGTACTCACAGTTATTGAAAGCTAGTCCAAAGCCAATTACAACTAATAAATAAATCATGTTCCCCCAGACTAAAGAAATAATCAGTATACATCAAACAGTATAGTGTAAAGACAACAGTCTGAGAAAAGCATGACTTTGGAGAAATGCTAAAATATAAGTAAATAGTATAGACAAGATGTAGGACCATAAGTTTTCATAACTGTATAGCAATATATTTTACTTTATCAAAAACAAAATCAATATATCAGTACAGATATAAACAATATTCAAATTTCTTTCTACAGTGTTAAATTGACAACCTTTAAAGGGGCATCAATTTATGATGTATGGACTCGATAATGTGTATCAGCATTTCGTGTGTATTTTAGTCTAGATTCCATCTAATTAACCATTGAGGTGATCTCCGAAGACTGCAGACAGTCATATAACCGATATAAACATAAATATAGATATAAACAGATAGCGAACACATGTAATTGGATTTTTCTAGGTCTGTTCAATTTCATATTATAGGTTAAAAAAATATGTTAATCATCGTTTTTACCTGTATAAGAATGAGTTTTTGTGGATCAGTCAACCAAATGGTTTACCCTTGTTTCACTTTCAATGTTGACATTCTTTTTCGTTTAATAGGTGAACACGTCTATATGTAGTTTATGCGTAACCTATCTCTAGGTAAGGAGTTATATTGAAGGTCACATGAATATGGATTCAATGAGGTCGAATTATTCACTTGTGAGTGAATAATTCATCAGCGCTGTTTCTTATCCTATTTTGACAAAATTGAACCAAACTGGCTGCTAAAAGCAAATTATTATTTCACTATTTCACTTTCATTAATGATTGAACAAAAAAAATTCATGTTTTATTTTTTTTTATATCTCGTAGCTAATGCCCCTTTATGACCAGGTAAGTTTTTTCAAAGGATCAATGAGTTTACATGGATCAAAATCTAAATATATGGGATCTAGATTGCTTTACTTGTATATGTACCAATGTTTTCATTGCCTGTTTTCAGTTTTAGAGACTTAAGTGCTTTATCTGATTTTTATTGTTAGTTTTTCCATGAAACTTTCTTTATACTGCTGAGTGCTGATGGAGATAAATAAAAAGAGACGTCCAAGTTCTAAAAGAAAGTTTAAAGGCAACATATATGACATGTTGATGACAGATGTGCAATTATGTTAATAATAAATTGCTTCCCGAGCACAGCTGGATACGACCGCAGAGGTCCAACCATGAACAGTTGGGGCAAAAATGGACACAATATTCGCACTTGATACAGGTCTGAATTTGGATTGTAATTAAATATTTGACACATAATAGGTTTCTGACACAGAATAACTGTAGTCAAAGAACTTGAATTGGTTAATGTGATTTAAATTTATATTCATTTTTTTGCTTTTGTGCAATACACTATGCTGTTGCGAATTGACCCCTCCCCCAACCAAAAAATTTTTAACCACCCCCCCTTTTTTTTTTGCTCAAAAAAATTATATTCAAGAAATTTTCTTTTAATTTCTGAAATCTTGAGAACAAATTGTCCCCACCCCAAATTTTTTAACCTCCCCATCCCTTTTCCAAAAAAATTCTTTCCCTCAAGATATGGTCATAATCTCAATTCAAATTTCCAATGGAGTTTGCAACCATGATAACCCATTTCAATACATCATAAAAGTCTTAATATAGAAAATGACATACATAATCATGGCTAAAATTAAATTACCTTCATCATTGTTCATCAGCATTTTTAAAATAGTAACTTCTAAAAATAAATTGACAGTTAATCAATCACCTCAAGACAATATAACATTTCTTTATACATATTTTAAAAGCAGTGTAAGGGAGGTATTTCAAAATGTTGTGTTTGAATTACTTCCCTTACACTGCTTTTAAATTATGTTTTGTACTTAAGTAATTGTCCATTAACCAAGACACCCTTGTTTTTCCCCCTTTTTATATGACCACAAAAAAATTTTGCGGTCGTATATTGGTATGACGTTGGCGTCGTCGTCGTCTGGCATCGTCGTCTGAAGACACATTGGTTTTCGCACTCTAACTTTAGTTTAAGTGAATGGATCTCTATGAAATTTTACCATAAGGTTCAATACCACAAAAGGAAGGTTGGGATTGATTTTGGGGGTTATGGTACCAACAGTTAAGGAATTAGGGGCCAAAAAGGTGCCAAAAATAAGCATTTTTGTAACTTCCAGACATAACTTGTGTGTTAGTGTATGGATCTCTCTGACATTGTACCACAAGGTTCCATATCACAAAGGGAATGCTGGGATTGATTTTGGGGGTAATTGCTTCAATATTTTAGGAATCAGGGGCCAAAAAAGGGGCAAAAAACAAGCATTTTTCTAGTTTCATGACAATAACTTGTGTGTAAGTGTATGGATCTTTCTGAAATTGTACTACAAGGTTCCATATCACTAAGGGAAAGCTGGAATTGAGTTAGGGGGTAATTGCCTAAAACGTTTAGGAATAAGGGGCCAAAAAGTGGCCAAAAATAAGGATTTTTCTAGTTTCCAGACAATAACTTGTGTTCAAGTGTATGGATCTCTCTGAAATTGTACTGCAAGGTACCATACCACAAAGGAAAGGCTGGGATTGATTTTGGGGGTAATTGCCTCAAAATTTTAGGAATTAGGGGCTAAAAAAGGGCCCAAATAAGCATTTTTCTTGGTTTTTCCACAATAACTTTAGTATAAGTAAATAGAAATCTATGAAAGTTAAACACAAGGTTTATGACCACAAAAGGAAGGTTGGGATTGATTTTGGGAGTTTTGGTCCCAACAGTTTAGGAATTAGGGGCCAAAAGGGTCCAAAATTGAACTTTATTTGATTTCATCAAAAATTGAATTCTTGGGGTTCTTTGATATGCTGAATCTAACCATGTATTTAGATTTTGGATATTGGAATACCACAAAGGGATGGTAAGAATTGTGTTTGGGAGTTATGGCTCAAACCATTAAGGAATAAGGTGCAAAAAAGGGGGGAAAAGGGTTTCCAGGTTAATAGACAATTACTTAAGTACAAAACATAATTTAAAAGGCAGTGTAAGGTTGGTAATTGAAACTCATTTGAATATCTCACCTAAACTGCTTTTAAATTATGTATATTGAAATTGCCAAAACTTTATTATTAATAAATTCCATTGGAAATTTGCCAATTACTTTAGTTTAATGAACTTCATTGGAAATTTGCCAATATAAAATGTTGCTGATGAAGCTTTTTTGTTTATCTCACCTAAACTGCTTTTAAATTATGTATATTGGAAATTTGCCAGCCATGACTATGATGTCATTTTCTATTTTAATACTTATATTAAGTATTGTGCAATAGCAAGAAATTTTCAATTGCACAGTATTGCGCAATAGCAAGAAATCTTCAATTGCACAGTATTGCGCAATAGCAAGGAATCTTCAATTGCACAGTATTGCGCAATAGCAAGAAATCTTCAATTGCACAGTATTGCGCAATAGCAAGAAATATCCAATAGCACAATATTGCACAATAGCAAGAAATCTTCAATTTCACAGTATTGCACAATAGCAAGAAATATTGAATTGCACAGTATTGCGCAATTGCAAGAAATCTTCTTTTGCACAGTATTGCGCAATAGCAAGAAATCTTCAATTGAAATTTAATACAAATTTTTTAACCCATTTAACATTTTTAGATAATTCACCACATTTATTTTGTGTCAGAAACCTATATTGTGTCAAAATTTGATCACAATCCAAATTCAGACAGTATCAAGCTTGAATATTGTGTCCAAACTTGCACCAACTGTTCAGGGTTCGACCTCTGCGGTCGTATCAGGCTGCGCTCAGCGAAGCATTTTATTTGCCCCTAATTCCTAAACAGTTTGAGCCATAACCCCCCAAGCCAACTTTTACCATCCTTTTGTGGTATGGAAAATTGTGGTATAATTTCACAGAGATCCATACACCATTCCACAAGTTATTGTCTGGAAACTAGAAAAATGCTTATTTGGGCCCCTTTTTGGCCCCTAATTCCTAAACTGTTGGGACCATAACCCCCTAAATCAATCCCAACCTTCTTTTTGTGATCATAAACTCTGTGTTTAAATTTCATAGGTTTCTATTTACTTATACTAAAGTTATTGTCCGAAAACCAAATGTCTTTGGAAGACGAGGACGATGACGACGAAGTCGTACCAATATACGACTGCAAATTTTTTTGCGGTATAAAAATACCCTAGCAACATGAACAAAAAGAAAAAACCACAAAGTAACATTCAAAGAGTTTAATTATTGTAGTTCCTGGAGGCTAGTAAGTTCAAAACCAATTTAAAGTTATAAACAAACTATTTTTTCCAACGGATTTAGCATCTAGGATTTAGTGCAAAGATGTCATAAACAATCTCACTGCTTTTAAATTATGTTTTGTACTTAAGTAATTGTCCATTAACTAGGACACCCTTGTGTTTCTCCCTTTTTTGCCCCTCATTCCTAAACGGTTTGAGCCATAACCCCCCACAGCCAATTCTAACCATCCCTTTGTGGTATGGAAACTTGTGGTATAATTTCACAGAGATCCATACACTTAAACACAAGTTATTGTCTGGAAACTAGAAAAATGCCTTTTTGGGCCCCTAATTCCTAAACTGTTAAGACCATAACTCGCATAATCAATCCCAACCTTCCTTTTGTGATATTGAACCTTCTGGTAAAATTTCATAGAGATCCATTCACTTAAAACTAAATTTATTGTCCGGAAACCAAATGTGTCTTCAGACGACGACGACGAAGACGACATGATAGCATTATACCAACGCAAATTTTTTGTGGTTGTATTAAAATCTTTCTGGATAAGTTTATTCAAAGGATTAATAAGCTTGATAAGTTTACATGGATCTTATATTTAACTAGCTCTATAACAAACACCACTGTAACAAGCATTCTGTGAGTATTGCATGGCAATACATAGTCCCCTACCCGGTAAAAATTCATTATACTGGAACAAAATGCTAACTTGATCTATAACTTGTCATGGTGTAAACAAAAAGTAAATATCATGTCCATATCTTCAAGCATGACTAAAAACAGTGTGGAAAACTGATTATATGAGTGATTTTTTCAAGTCCAAGGACCATAACTCTGCACAAAATTATTAGACCGAAACAAAAAATTTGAACTTGATCTGTAACTTGTCATGATAAAACTATATACCAATTATCAATCAATATCTTATAAGCATGATGAAAAAAACATAAGTTATGATTAATAGTTCTCTAAAATTAGATATGATGTTATACAGTGTATATCTATTTTCAAATTGTAATCAAATATAATTAATAGTTCCAAATATTTTTCTTTCATTTGTCACAAACTAATATAGATTTGTAACTTATCTAAAAATGTCAACAACTTTTATCTACACAATGTAGTGTATTGAAATATATACATTAATAAAAATTGATTATTATCTAATTAAAGGTTTCTCTTCATAATTTTTTTATATATATAGCATTCAGAAAATTAGTTTATACTAAATAACAAACAAACCTGCCAAAAATGCTTCAAATAATTTAACAAAGAATGTCCTTTAAAAAATGAGTTATCTCCCTTTGTACAGAAATATGGTTTAACATAGTACTCTAACATTAGATATGGTCCAGACATGCCAGAGTTATGGTCCATAACCCTGGACTAAATCATCAGACCGGAACAAAATTCGAACTTGATCTATAACTTGTCATGATATAACTATATACCAAATATCAAATCAATATCTTCAAGAATGAAGAAAAAAAGTGTGGAAAGCTGATTTGCCGGACTGACAGATGGACAGACGGACAGTTGGACAGATGGACAGAAGGACGGAGTGCAAACCTAAAGTCCCCTTCGACTTTGTCGGTAGGGGACTAAAAATTAGGATAAGACGTTTTATATCAGTATTACTGTTACTATATACTCATAGGCAGACCTGCCAACTATACCGACTCAATTGGGAAATCCCCCATGAGAGGTTGCAACCTGAATTTTGAAATTCTTTATTTTATAAACTGAACACCTCAATACAGGCATTTAAATGAGTTAAAAGGGTATTTGAGCACATACATACTCATTCAAATAATATAATAGTAGATTTTTAATTACTTATGACAATAAAAGAGGAGCATAAATTCCTTTTTCGTTTAAAATCCCCCATGGAAATTTTGAAAAGTTGGCAGGTATGCATAGGATGTGATATCCCATTTGTAATAATGTGTCAACAGGTACAGCTAAACTTCCAAACAAAATCTTTGTATCTATGAAATAATTTAGTAAAGGTTTCCTAAATACTTGTGATAACAAAATCCCCAACTATATATAGAGCCTACATTGTACTTGGGGCTTTGAGCTATTTTTAATAACTCAACATTACTTATACCATGTACACAGCTACAATAACCTATTAACACACAGATATGTCTTGCCTGTGTGACCGATTACAATGATGCCTACCCTGAAAAAAAGCACACCTGAGTCTTCCTTTTAAGACTATTATTGTAGGCTGAGACTACTATAACACAGAGAATGGTCACTTCCCGTATTGACCAGTCAAACTGTCATTAATCATTGTTAATACAGTGCCTACGATCATGTGAATTGGCATGTGATGCGAAATGATTGACAAGAAGGCATCAATCCGCCATTGTTGATTATGGAAAAGAAAATAATAACTAATTTTATAACTGATGTGGCTGATTGAAGTGCGCTATATTTCGGAAAGTATGAAAATAGGATTTGAAATACTAATAAATGTTTGTTTTTTAACACTTTAAATAAAACTAGTGTACTTATAGGCTTTTAATTTACTCATCAAACCTGAAAATATTGAGTTAGTACTAGTAGTCCGTTAGACTTGGTCAATTTGTATTGCTAATGGGTTAAATTCAGATGAACAATTTGTTTTCTGGATAATATTACTGCATTCTTTAGTATTAATACTATGCAGTGATGTAACATTTGTAATTATACAAAACACCATTTTGTCTGCATTAGAGTTTCCCTGAAGTAGACGTACACCAGTCAAGGTGCATAATACAGAACATGAGGTCTTACAGGTCAATTTGTATTGTTAATGGAAAAAATTCAGACTAATAAATTGTTTCCTGGATAATATTTATGCAGTCTATAATGATAATCTTATGCAGTGATGTAAAATTTGTAATCATGTGAAATACCAATTAGTCGTTTAAAAGGGAATTTTGTTTTAATTCACATTTCATATGCGACTCATTTCTGGCTTGAAATTAAAAATTTGATATTTCTTCACCAACAGACGTTTTAATAGAATAAATTGGAACAGTGGTTCTCAAAATAGATTTCATGTCACAAAAGTTGATTTGGTTTGAGGCAATAACTCTTGTTTCAAACATTTCGTTTTAAATGTGGTCTTTAAACACAAGATTTGAGCAAAACACGGTATAGTATCTTTATATTTCATATGAGAAACAAACTTTGCATTTTATGTTTAATGTACACGTCACATGTCTTTTGTCCATCAGTATATCATGGGCATACATATATTGCGAGAAGGAAATGAAAAAAAAAAGATTATTTAGAAAACATACTTTTTATCTTGATTAGGCTTTGCTTTGTTCTTATATGACCACGAAAACTGAAGAATATAGGTATTGTCACAATTGTGGCAAATATATATATATATATATATATATATATATATATATATATATATATATATAAAAGTCTAAATTGACAACAACGTTCAAACCTATGATTGCGTTGGATAAAAACGCAATTTTATACCTGTGCATGTAAAACAAATTTCTTGGTATAGGGGTCTAAATACAGCACAAACAACAATTTCCAAAAGACCAAAAAAAAGTGAAAAGTCCATTTTAGCAATACGCATTTGACTAACAGGTCGAACAACTGATGTTCTTAAACCCTGATGACTGCCATTGGGGATTGCCAAATAAATTGATCACCAGATCTAACGAAATGAATCTTAATATTAATTTAATACCAAACAGAAAACAATAAACTTGTGGAAAAGATGGTATACCACAAACATGAGGTGCAAAAATTTGTACACCATATCCGGATTTCGGGATATACATATATTTAAAACTACTATTTATATATTTAATATTTATAATAATACCAAAAAACATCCTAATTAAATTATTTCTTAAGAAAAGAATTTGATTAGGGAAAAGACCTCCCCTTTTTCATCAACGGAATATGCATAGACTGAAATAAAAGAGAGAAAAAAGGGAGGTCAAACAGAAGCTCAGAAAGAATTGGTTAGCAAATAAAAATCATGTTAGGAAAACTGGATTTAATTTTAGTCACATTTCTGAAACTTTCAGATTCTTGTATAATAACCAAATCTAATACACAATAAATCTTTCTTTTTTGGGAAAGGTAATAAACATCAAAAAATAAAATGAAATCGGCAATTACTGCATGATCAAACTTTTTTTTCATTTTTGTTAAAGATCTGTTTAAATTGAAACAATCATTGATTAAAAGCCAAAAAAATTCAAAAAAAAAAATTCAGTTACTGACATTTTTAAAATCAGCAAGTGTGTGTATCTTAATCATATTCACAGCGAATCCACAAGTGCACCGACGATATTTGACCAGGTTTACTACAATATACGGAGCCTTCGTTTATCCTGGGCACCCAGCTGTGAAATCAAAATCCATCTCGTATGCTTTTGAAACTACCTGTTTTACAGGTATGAAATAAAGGAGGGTCTTGATGAGGTCCTTCATTTCTATATTATTTAATTTTTAGGCCATTTTTCTCTATTCTTTATACTTTTAGTCTATTATTATCTATTCTTTATATTTTAGCACCTCATTATTCTCTATTCTTTATTTTTTTTGGTCCATTTTCTCTATAATTCTTTATCTTTTTTGCCCATATTTGAAATCAAAATTCATCTCCATAGGTTTTGAAACTACCTGTCTTCACAGGTAAAATATTTGTATATTAGATACAATTAACTGACCTGTTTCACCCAATTGTAAAATTTCAATTGTCAGTAAAACATTATGTAAGATTAATGAGATAAATCTATACACATTCAGATTCATTCATATCTATATAGTATAAGTAATACTATACAAATCCTTGACATTTTCAAGAGTCATGAGAGTCATGAGAGTTGCATAACAGAAAAAACTAATAATGATTAAAAAAAATTTTAAATGAATAGTGATAACTGCAATTGATAGATAAAAAATATTTTGCTTTGTTTTATTTCATTTTAAAGAGAATAATACCCGATACTGATTATGTAAAAGCGGGAACAGTGGTTATGTGTCATCTGGTACGGTTTGATACGAAACTGAAGTTCCTAGCTATAGCTATTCATACAAAACTACGTTAAAATAACGTTGATAACATTACCTGTAGTCACGGTTTTATTGCGAAATCGTGAGTGACCAATCTCTGTGTTAAAGTAGTCTCAGTTGTAGGTGAGACAAAAATGGTGCTAATTTTTGTACTTTTTATGTTGTAATATATGTTGTGTTGTGATTCATATTTGTTTGAGCTTCATATGGATAAGTCCAGAACACCTTTAATATCAATATACTAGAACACACCCGTGACTGATTTAAAGTATATAACTAAGTGAAAGCCTTATTTTAGCCTGGATTTCTAGTATTGGTATTGTCATCTGATAAAGTCATGCTGATTATAAGATGCAGTTTTCTCTGCTTTCAAAAACTTTGTTTGAACCCGTCGACCTGGAACTTATCAATTATTGGTAATATTAATTATTTGGAAAACAAAAGGGCCTGGAATGGAGTAATTTTTAATCAACAGCATTGTCCTATATTAGTTATAAATAAAGTTGAATTCTTTGATTCGCTGTTTTACGTCATGCCGGCTAACAAATTGGAAACTGTACCTATAAGCCTTATTTTAAGCCTAGATTTTTAGTATTTGTATTGTCATCTTATAAAGTCATACTGATTAAAATACTACAATAGGAAACAATGACTGAATTTAGTAGTGTCAACCCTGTGGTTATGACCCATGTATATAGCAAATCCGAAATACACTGTTTGGTGGTGCGCCTGTCAGATGCAGAACATACAGATAAGTAACAGGTGAATATACTATTGGTATCGGTATCAGATTCGACCCAGAACTTGTTAATTATTGGCAATATTAATTATGTCGAAAGCAAAAGGGTCTGGAGTTATGTAATTTTCATTCTAATGCAATTTTTATGTAACAATTTTTTTCATTGGCTAAAAGTCACCGTCAAATCCACAGTTGACCAGTCGTAACTAAGGAGGGACCCGCCATTTTGAATTCATGGATCAACAAATGTTCGATTACTACAATATTATCGAAAATAAATCAACACCTACCTCAAAATCGCCATTTTGATGTGATTTTATCCAAATTTGAATCGTAGAAGTACCGAAATAACCTTCAGTTTGTAAGTTTTCATTTGTATGACGTCATGTTTAGCCATGACGTCTTTGCGCCAAAATCATTCCTGAAGTTTCGCGAAATTTTATTAAATTTCAAATTTATACATTTTTTCAAGCTCTAACGTATTATTTCTTTTTGTAATGCATTAGAATCGGAATAACAGTACTGTAGTTGAAGAGTTGCCACCGTCAATTTTGATTTGACGGTCGCAAATATCTGTTTTACTGTCTCCGCTACGCGTCGCCAGTAAAACTGCATTTGCGACCGTCAAATCGCCAATTGACGGTGGCAACTCTTCAACTACAGTACAGTTATTCCTTAAATCAACACCATTGTCCTATATTAGCTATATATAAAGTTGAATTCTTTGATTTGTTGTTTTTGCCCCATGACGGCTAACAAATTTGACCTGGTTATCTTAGTATTATAGTAGTCCAAATAATTATGACGTCTTGGAAGGCTATTTTAAATTTTTGCTTTGACGCCTTCCTTGATGTAAGGCGTCAAAGAAAAAAACATAATAGCCTTTCAAGACGTCATAATTATTTGGACTAGTATTATAGATGCGTATAAGGGTAGCAGCATATACCCAGCAAACAATATTACATCATAATTACGTCGTGACAATGTAATTTTTTCGTCGCATTGACGTCAGGTTATTACGTTGTATTTACGTAAAAGTGTATGGTTTTCTTGACGTTGTCACAACGTCATACATCAACGTTGTGGTGACGTAAAATTACGTTTCTACAACGTTATTCCTGACATTACAACAACGTTAATATCACGTTATATCGACGTAATATACTTGCACTTTTATATTATGCTATATAATTGGCCCAAAAATGATCATCTATATACATACATAGTATAAACTGTGTTTGTGACCATGAGGTGACCTCTGCAGGATAATACATGTTGGTGTCAAGTCTCAGAAGGAATTTGTATATCCGGCATTATCATCATCTGTTTTTATTATATTATAAGCAAAACAATTTTTTTGTGAGCTTTAATCGGATTAATGTTTCAGTAATTTGGATATTTGTGTGTATTGTGTTTTGGGGCCATCCATAGCCGACTGCCTGTTCGTATGCAGTTCTTGGTAGTTCCTGCTTGTAAAAACTATAGCCATTTGTCATATATGTTACTCTATAAATGGGATGTCCCCCTCCCCCTAAACCCGCCTTTGATTAGTATCAATTTCTCATTTAGCATGTTCACGTTCTGAATATGTATCTGACTAGCTAAACACCCACCCATGAAAGTTTTATAAAAACAAAAATAAAAAATAAAAGATGCATGTACTAGTATATCAAAAAGTGAAGAATTGATCGTTAACTTTGTTTATTCTAAACTACTGAACGTTGCATCTGGGTTCCTGGCATGTCCGGCACTGCTTCTTGTACCATCTTAGCAATTCGTTTCTGCAATGACAATAAAAAACTTATTTGTACAAATACTGAAATTGTAATTATTCTATAGGTCTAGTAACATTATTGCAAATAAATACTAGATGTAGCTGTGTGTAAGACGTGGCTTTCCAAATCTCTTTGAAGAACACATAAACCACATAATTATATATTTAGTTAAATACGTCGTATGCGTTTAATGTTACCCTTTATTGTCTAAAAGAGCGTCTTGATCTTCACAATACTAGTAACAAATACATATTCATAATAACAATTTCAGTACTGAATTCAAAAATAACCAACTGTAATTTTCAACATAGAATACAAACAATAATTATTTTGTTTAATAATCCCAAATTGAAGGTTGCACTATACGTGGTAAATGAGGGCATTCTTACCTTATAGCGTGTTCCGCCTGGTTTCCAATCAATTCCTCGACATCTGATGCCCTTGCTGACGGGTAGTTCTTCATGTAAGCCTCTACAAAATTGACATTGATAAAATTTGCATATTGATATTTAACATAATTTAAAAAGACCAACCTTATCAATTATAATAACAAAATATATTTATTTATTGGTAGTATAAGTAAATACTTTTAATAAAATAAACAGCAGCTGTTCTTATATACATTTAGGACCGTCAACCTGGTACTATTATACCAATAGTCCCAGCGTCAATGTGATATGTCAGATATACTATATATATAAACTTTACAAAAACCGCAAAAAAAAAAAATCACAATATTGCGGCGCGGAAAAATAGCAATTGCTATTGAATTATGCTATTTATAGCTCACTTTTAATAAAAAAATATTATAATCAAATCATAATTAATGTTTCACGGCAAAATAGCCACTGCCAAAATATAAAATTTAAATATAATTGAAAATTAAGATCAATAAATGTCGTTTACATTTACAGATTTGCCATATGATAATAAGAGGAACAGCGGTATTAATTTTTGTAAATTATATTGTCCCATGCGAAAAATATAATGTTGATTTTAGTAAAAAATAGTCAGGTTGCTATTATCAGTTTCATAAAGTCTCTTAAGGGAACATTTATGTTTTGTATTCCTTCATTCTAAATTTTATCGGTTCTTTAAGAGTTCAATGCATAAGACAAACTATCTTGTAAATACACTGTGTCTGTTTATACATGTTATAAAGGAAACATAATCTGGCAAATAAATAACACTGTGATAGCTTGCTATCCTGACCTCAATTAGAATCAAATTAGCTGCACGTGTGTAAGGTTTCTGCAGACGAAATTTACAAAAGTTAATGAATACATGTTGAGTGTTACACTAATAAAATTATAATATAAAGCAAGATATATATGTAAAACACAATAATTTCCTATTTTCTAAAACGGTTTTAGATATTACATCATGCACATGTAAAACCAGAACAGTGGTGCGATATATATATATATATATGTGTAGGTCAGATACATTTAAGATTGGTTCAGTTTTGAATTGTTTATTGTTCATTTGTATACGATAGTAGATAAATGTTTATCGTGTAGTATATATTATTCTGTTCCTATATAATAGAAACTTTCTAAAAAGTGAGAAAAAACAACAGTGAAACAATACAAAGATAAATTTACTTACATTGAATCTGAGTGCAGTTCAAAAGAGACGTGACTTGCTGAATGGCGCTAAAATTTCATACACAATCGCAACACAGTCGCACCCATTATCTGGGTCAAAATTCAAAACAGATGCGCGTATAAATATATATATATATAGATTTAAAAGTAATCAATATCGTTCAATAGTTCAATAAAAAAACAGAAAAAAAGTGAAATTTAAATTGAGTACAACAAAAGAAAAAAAAAACAGTAAAAGAAGAAATTTTGCTATTGTAAATTTAAGGAATGTCGATAATTACGTCGCAACAACGTTTTAATTACGTGATTTATTTGGTCGGATACAGTACATATTGCAATTATTTATTTCTTATTTTTTTATTATTGTAATGTATTATTGATGACAAAAACATAGTTCCTCCTTTATAACAGCGTAAAAATCAACTTAATATTTTATCGACCAAAAATATGACGACGTTGCTATAACGTTACAGATACGTGACAGATGCGTCGCGATATGACATTGCAACAACGTAAGATGGACGTTATTCAAAACAGTAACAACGTTGTCCTGACGTCTCTTATACGTCGTATCTGACGTGACGTAAAATTACATTCTCACAACGTTGCAACAACGTCGTACTAACGTAACGTCAGTCATGACCTTCCAGCGACCAATACATAACGTCGCAAGGACGTCGTGTGTTTCCTGGGTAGTATACTGTACAAAACCTATATATAGTCACAGGCACTTGTTTCTATCCATGGAAAGATCAACTAATAACGTAAATATACGTTGATAGTGGATCTTCCCATAGATAGAAACAAGTGTCTGTGTATAGAGTGCGGAGATAATTTGTGGATTGGATAATTTTATGCCATTAATGGCATTATGGTCTAAAAAATAATGTTTTCATTTGTTCCAAATTTTAAGAAGATGAATTATGTGGGATAGGTTTAGTACTCAGACTAAACTGAAGTATCTTACACACCAAGTGAAAGCATAAAGTACCTGACTATGACCGTAAGTGTAAATGAAATTGAAACAACGCTGGTTTAGGTAAAACCCCAAATATATTTTTAGTAACAGGAAATGATCCATGTCCGATCCATGTTACAAATCTGTAAACCGGGGTTGTACAGGGAAACAACTCAAGATTTATTTCTGTCTGGAGACGTGGTAAGATAAGAAAGAAGGTTTATCTGATAGTTTAAGTAATTTTGAATTATCAAAATATCCTTATAAAAAATTTAATAGCAGATGTATGTGCATTAGTAAAAGTTACACATTGTAGCAATGTCATGAACTTTTCATGGTAGTCTCTAAAGAAATGCTATCTCAACTCACAGGCACTTGATCCATGAGCCCCACTTGTTTCTGTCAGTGGGGTTTTACTATCAACACTTTCGTACAAGTGTGGATAGTAAACCCCCCATTGACAGAAACAAGTGCCTGTGTCTCAACTGCCTCAAGACTCGAGTGGTTTATTTTTACATGTAAACTTAAAGTTAACTTACTTTCTATTAAAGGGAAAATAAACATAAAATGCATATCCACAAAGTTGTATCGCTATATGTGCAGTAATAAAGAAGAAAATCAAAAATTAATATGTTTTTTATTGACTACTTCCTGTAGTAAGTGACGTTAACTCCGGGTATTGCATGCCGGGATTTAAAGTCTTGGTCTTTAACCCTCTTGCTGCCAGTTGTTTTTCAAGGTTGCATTTAGTGTGCCAGAAAATATGACAGCTTGACGTCTGTGACGTAAGATGTCCAACAATGATGTCATTCAATATATGACGTCATGCCAAAATGACCGTTACATTTGGGACCCATTGATGAAACATGTAACCATGTTTGATCTTTAGTGTTTCATTTGAACACTGAGGAGAAGCTTGCATAAATTAAAACATGGACATATGTGTCCCTCCGGCACAGTCGGTGTGGACACGTGTCCCTCCGGCAGCAAGAGGGTTAATCATATTTTAACATAATCATAAGCGCGCCGATGACTAATTTTGATGGCTAATTACCATCCGATAGTAAGAAAATAAAACGAACAGAATTGCAACTTTTTACATTCATGAGATAAAATTTTCTATGTTTACCATATATATTTCGATTTTTGATATGTCATGTATATTGACAGTGCAAAAAGTAAACATTTTATTTTTTTTTTTAATTTTAATTTTAAATGATTATGGTGAAAAAAAATAGAGAATATAACTTGAATTGTAAGGACAATAAGTCACGGTATGTTTTGACCCTTAATTCAAGCAAACATTTCTACGCTAGGACTATGTTAATACAATGTGTATTATTCCTTGGCAATACCCGTGAAAGGCTTGATAAAAAATCAAGGTAATTTGCAGATCGGTATTTAGTCGTGTCTCCAGGGCACACCGTGCCAGGTGTGAATGTCATTTCGAATGGATTATAAGACAGAAGGTCGAGTTTAATACACAGGTTAAATCATGATATTGAACATGTATTTCATATACATAAAATTGAGAATGGAAATGGGGAATGTGTCAAAGAGACAACAACCCGACCACAGAACAGACAACAACAGAAGGTCACCAATAGGTCTTCAATGCAGCGAGAAATTCCGCACCGGAGGCGTCCTTAAGCTGGCCCCAAACAAATATATATACTAGTTCAGTGATAATGGACGTCATACTAAACTCCAAATTATACACAAGAAACTAAAAGTAAAAATAATACAAGACTAACAAAGGCCAGAGGCTCCTGACTTGGGACAGGCGCAAAATTGCGGCGGGTTAAACATGTTTATGAGATCTCAACCTCCCCTATACCTCTAGCCAATGTAGAAAAGTAACGCATAACAATACGCACATTAAAAGTCAGTTAAAGAGAAGTCCGAGTCCGATGTCAGAAGATGTAACAAAAGAAAATAAACAAAATGACAATAATACATAAATAACAACAGACTACTAGCAGTTAACTGACATGCCAGCTCCAGACCTCAATTAAACTGATTGAAAGATTATGTCTTCATCATATGGATATCAAGCACAATCCCTCCCGTTAGGGGTTTAGTATCATACCATCATAAAATATATGAGAAGAGCATAATCCGTGTCATGCCAACAACTGGTTTTTAAATAAATATGTTTAGTTCCGATGCAAAGACCCTATAAGTGAATCAATATTAAAGCCAAAATATGCAATCTTTAATGACCTGACAACAGTATCGTAACTATATCCCTTCTTAATAAGTCTATTTAAAGGTTTTGTTAGCTTCTGAGGTGAATACTGACATTTTAGTGCTTTATAAAGAATATTACCATAAAAGATTGGATGTGAAATACCTGAACGTATAAGAAGTCTGCATGTTGAGCTATATTTACGAATGATGTCCTTGTACCGATGATAAAATTTAGTAAATGTTTTGACTAGTTTGTGATATCGAAAACCCTGGTGTAATAATTTTCAGTAATACATAAATTTCTTTCGTTAAAATCTGAAACGTTGTTACATACGAGCGAATCGTACAAGTTGAGATATATAAACACCGTAAGATGGTGACAAGGAACGTCACCATCTAAAAATGGATAATTAACGATAGGAAATGAAAAATCATCTCTTTTATCATAAATTTTTGTATTAAGCTTTCCGTTAATGATATAGATATCAAGATCGAGGAAAGGGCAGTGGTCATTGTTAGTATTAGCTTTATTTAAAGTAAGTTCAACAGGATAAATTTCTTTAGTATACATACTGAAGTCGTCATTATTGAGAGCCAATATATCATCCAAATATCTAAAAGTATTATTAAATTTTGTATCAGATGTTGTTTCGATGGGTCTTTGCTGATTTTAGTCATAAATTGTAACTCATAGCAATACAAAAACAGGTCCGCAATAAGTGGTGCACAGTTAGTCCCCATTGGAATTTCGATAACCTGACGATATACGGAATCTCCAAAGCGAACAAAAATATTATCTAGTAAAATTCAAGGGCAGATATAGTATCAAAGCATGTCCAATTGATATAGTTCTTTTGTTTATTGCTACTAAAAATGACCTAAAAGAGTTAATACATGTAGGATGAATAAATCAGATGTTATAAAATGATAAATTGTGTTCAAATTAAATCTAAAGGAGAAGTTATTAAAATCAAAATGATTTTAAACAGTTTTTATTATACTCCCATGCAACTGAGGAATGAGTTGCGGAGGGTATAATGTTTTGACCAAAATGTCCGTCCGTCTGTCTGTCCGTCCGTCAGTCTGTCAGTCCTGTTTCTTGTCATCACCACACAACAGAATTTCATGAAACCTTTTAAGATAATAAGGACATACTATGCAGATGTGCATATCGACAGGAAATTACGATTCAATATTATTTTCTAGGAGTTACGCCCCTTTGAACTTATTTGCTTCAATATACTACTGCAACAGTTTGTCATCGCAACTCCTCTGAAACCACACAACAGAATTTCATGAAACTTTGTAGATAATAAGGACATACTATGTAGATGTGCATATCGACAGGAAATTATGATTCATTTTTTTTCTAGGAGTTATGCCCCTTTGAACTTATTTGCTGCAATATACCTCTGCAACAGTTTGTCATCACAACTCCTTTGAAACCACACAACAGAATTTCATGAAACTCTGTAGATAATAAGGACATACTATGTACATGATGTAGATGTGCATATCGACAGGAAATTATGATTCAATTTTTTTTTCTTATACAATTTTTTTTCTTACAGTTGTGCGGACGTGGGGTATGTGAGCGCGCTCACTAAGGTTCTTTAATTTGATCAGTTTAAAAACGAAGAAATAATCTTGGGGAAGCTAATAATCAAGTGTTGTACTAACAGAATATCATTTGACTGATCAAATGAAAAAAAAATTTTTAAATTGGTGTATCTAAAGCGCGTTTGATTTACCTGATACATTTTGTGATATGGTAAAAAAATGTATGGAAACACTCTAATCTAAATATTTGAAATCTTGGTATGTGTTACCTGGCCAAAAGGTGTTTTAGCAATATTGTAAACCATCTAAAGTCAACTTTGCCTATGTAGAATCAGAGACTTATGTATTATATGTCTCTTGTAGAATGGAACCAAAAATACATAGTTCGCCATGGAAAAATTTTGATACTTTTGCTTCAATGTACATATTCACATATATAAAACATTCATATATAAACATGTATAAAACCTGGTTCACACAGTGAAAAAACGAAATCACATAAAATCATTTAACACCGAAGTAAGTTTTAGATAATTAACAGGAGCTCTTTTGGTGGAACGTGGCTGTATCTGTCCATTCTTCAGGCTACTTAAGCTAACGGTCTCCTTTTTTTTATCCAATAGAACAAACTGTTTTTGATTTCAGAAATCTTTTATGATTCAAAATTGTTAGATATTCATTGTTTAAGAAAAAAACCCACTCTAACTGTATTACAATCAACTTCAAAATGAGGAGCTTACTTTGGTAATGAAAAGGGAAGTTTTCATGATTCGAAAAGATAATATTTTTTATATTTGTTCAATTCTAAGTCTTGAATATAAATAGGAAATAAAACTGTAAAGGTGGGTGTAATTATAAATGTTTTAAGTTCGACTGAAACATGTTAATCGTATATTATTCAGTGCAAGAAAACGTTTGTGATTTGTATTAAGACAGACTGGAGGAATCAGATTTTTTTGTGCTTTATATCTTGTACCTTTACAAGACTTGTCATTCATATTCTTCAGTTACAGGGCATATTATTCCCACTATAAACAGACAAGAATACTCCTTAATAGTGGACACGCAGTAGTATTTCAATTTTTTGTGATTTATTACCAAGTAAATAAAAAACACCAAAATTAATTTGATACTCAATATGTTTCCTTGAAAATAAACATATTCTCATTCGGTCTGAAAATAAAATATGAATTTCGTATACAGAACATTCAGAAGTGTGAATGTCATAAAATCTTAGTTATATTAGAAAAATGTATTTAACGCCATTATAAAGGTGAACCTGAAGTTAATATAGCTCTGTAATACCCGGAAAGGTCAAGGTAAATCACTACCTATACAGAATGTACCATGTCAAAGAAATTCTCACGATTGTGAAGCATGACCATTATTGATTTAAGAGGGGTCCTGGGTGGGGGAATGATTTAAATTTTGACTAAATTTTTTTTCTCAACTTATATGACTAAACTAAAAAATAAAAAAATTTAATTACATCAGGGAACAAAATTCTCTTGGTAAATTCATAGAATACTCCTTAATATTAATATCGGCTACAGTGCTTAGTGGACAAGCAGTATTTTTAAATTTCGATAATTAAACAGTTAGTAAAAAACATTGAAATTAATTTGATACTCAATATGTTTCCTTCAAAAATTACATATCCTCATTCGGTCTGAAAATAAAATATGAATTTGGTATACAGAATATGCAGAATTGTGAATGTCATAAAACCTTATTATCATAAATAGGTCATGTAGGTATTGAACGCCAATATAGATATAAACCTGTATATACATGAGTGAGACATCATGGAACCGTACCTTGCTGGCATATACAGGTAATATACATGAAGTTCCTCTATAATACCCGAAAATGTCAAGGTAAATCACTACCTAAAACAAAATGTACCATGTCACAGAAATTATCACGATTGTAAAGCATCACCAATCATCTTTTAAAAGGTTTCCTAGGTGGGTTAAATGGTTTGAATTCTGACTAAATATTTTTTACTCAACTAAAATCATGAAAATTTAGTTTTTAAATTACATCCAGGAACTAATTTTTTTTGTAAATTTACGTTTTTCATCTGTAACTTTCAATTGAAGTGAGTTGTTTTTTAAATTCCTTTTTGGAACAATGCTTTATATTTTTTTAGTAAAGTTAGAATCATAAATTGACTCTACAATTAAATGTATTGCATAAAAGACTTATGACCAAATTAGATGTTTGAAAACAATTTTACACGGAACACCGCTAGTTAATTATGACTTAAATAACTATGGTCTGTCGTTTTTAAACTGTTTTTTTTAACTAAGTTTATGAAACAAGTAAATATAGGGGATTTCTTTAGAGCAATTACTTTTATGGATTCTCTCAAAGTTTAAAGTCATAATATACTTGTATGTCTTTTCATTTCCAATTTCTTTGATGAAAGGGATGTACATGTAGGGTAAATGTAAATAAGAGTACAAGACAGCCACCCATTAAACAACATGTAACCCCCCCTAACCACCACCAAAAAAAAAGAGAAGAAAAATTACATGATGTATGTATCCTTTTTCAGAAAAACACTATTAATAATTTTCAGTGGTCAATATTAGAAATTAGCTGTTAAAGTTGTTTTATTATTCATTTACTCTTAAACATGTTAAACTATGTAAATTTCTGTTTCATATAACAAGTTTTGACTGTTGTCAAGAATTAGAGATGGAAAAACTGAAAATTAAGTTACATGTCATGCATGTGCGTCATGTCAATAATCTAAATGCAATTTTTTAAACTGTTATATATATACATGTAGCTGTAATAATTTGGTCACATAAATATTATGATTATCTTTAATTTAGATTCAGTATTATCATGATTAAGCATTTATAAGTACTACGTACATGATTTGTTTTCTTGTTACACAAGAAAGTGCACCTTTTCATATAACGAGAGTTACATGTTGTATTGTAACCCTCCAGCTAAAATGATTCATATATATAGACTATTGGGATTAAAACAACCACTTATTTAATTCAGATTTTTACAGGTTAGATACTTTTATGTTCATCATTTTAAACTGAAGTATCAATTAAATATTATTTAGAGCTTTTATTCTAGTCATTATTCAGAGAATTTTTTTTTTAAATACATGTGCAGAAAATGTATAACTGCCATCAGAAAAAATTACTCTGCTTGTAATCCTGGTTATAGATGGACAGGGATTTTTTTAACTTTGATTTTAAAAAATCAAGTAGAAGAATTTATTGCTTAATATTTTTGTATTCCAATTTTACAGAGCAGATATTTACAGAAGGGCATATGGTGCATATTTATAAAATAGACAAATTGCATGAAAGTACATTACTTTACTCCCACTACTTTGATCCATTAATGAACACTGTTCATGTTAAAAAGATATATGAGAACTTAAATGTATTGTTTTAAGTGTTTCATTGATATAGAAAAAAAGGAGATGTGGTATAATTGTCAATGAGACAACTATACATAAAAACCAGAAGACAAATTTAAAGATATGAACAATTTCAGGTCACTGTACAGCCTTCAACAATGAGCAAACCCATACTAATATAAAAGCTACATGTATAAAATGCCACAGGATGACAAAATATGAATTAATTTGAATATTTCAAATTTAAATGATAATTTGTCAACTATTTCACTTGGCTGTTGGGATTTAAAACCTTTTAGGATTAAAATCAAAATTTTTCAGCCCATTACAAAAAGTGAAAATGTTGAAATGTATATAAGCTTAAAAACAAGAAGTCGACAAAGGAAGAAATTATGCAAAACTGATCATCAAGCAACACATTAGATAGCCTGTGATTGTGGATATTTAATTCCACGGTTTTGCCATAGTTTGTACATAAGCCTATAGAAAATTTGTACTTCGTTTCTGCATATTTAAACTCATGGTTTTTCTATACCCATGAAAGTTAATTGATACCGGAACATTATTCTATTTCTCCTGAACTTTGCATTACATGACTTACAGAAACTAGTGTGATGTAATAGACCTAACTCTTTGATGTGTCTCAATGAAATGGACCAGTCTATGATTTTACCTTGAAACACTTTGATGGCCAATTGAAATTTTAACTTAACTCTGTCAGGTTTAGAAATGTATTCCATATTTATAACAAAGATAAATACATTTTAAATCAATTTCTGGTTTTAAAAGCATCATGAGAATTGATAAATTATATTTCAACATTTTACCTTATTTGTAATTGGTTTTTAAACTTCTTGACTATAATTATAAAAAGGTTTTAAATTACACCAGCCAAGTTTAATTATTTACATATTGTAACTTAAATTTGAAATCATTTATTGTTTTAATGATAAACATGATAAAATGAATGCATTGACAACTCTGCAAATTTGTCTGAGCTACAATATGCATTATATTTTAAGTTGACAAAGCAAGAAATTACACAAAATGAATCTCCAGGCTGTGATTGAAAAAATGTTTGTAGCATTTCATCAAGAAAAAGGTGAAAATTATGCAATATTATCCACTTGCATTTAATAGTTAGATTTTTTATATATATATTGATAATGGGAGATGTGTTGTAAATGTAGACATCAATGAGACAGCAACCCAACAAGATAAAACATCCAAAAATCATCTTGGGATCATAATTTATACATATATGGTCCAACAAGAGTCTATACCCCTTGTCAAGCTCTAAATCAACCTCATTCCTGAGAAGCATTGTCAATAAATACACAGGAACTATCAAAGATTTGCATGAGGAAAAAACCTATGTATATAGTCATTCCCAAGGTTGCCGGACATTGCCAGTAAAAATTGGTTTGGCCCAGTTAAATGATATGCATTACTGGACCAAATGACTACTAAAATTTTTAATTTTGTCTAAATCATATGTGTAAATGTCCTGTAAAAAAGAGTCTTGTCCAGTTAAGAAGAATGATTTACTGGACCAAATGTCCAGTTGATTTCCCAAAGCCTTGGGAACCACTTCTGTATATATACATATACACATGAGTCCCTATATGTTGGATCATTGTGTCACTCAAACAAGGCCATCTAGATTGAGGTATCACAGTATTTCTAACTAACTACATGTACTAACATTTGGTTTATCCTGTGTCAGTTTCTACACCAATTGAAAATAAATCTTTTCTGTAGAGAAACTTGATCATGTTTATAAACATTGTATAAATGAAGAAAACTGTTCACCCTTGATGTGTTAAGATTATCAGTGAAAAGGCTTTATATCTAGTATGTATAGTTAATTGAGCCAACCACAAAACTTCCTGTAACACCCAAACTCAATCAGGTGTAACAATTTACCATAATATCCTACATATATCAATCAATATACATTTGTGTCTTTTGAACCTGCAGTTTAAGGTACCCAATAACATCAATAGGGGTTGTAATTTTAAATACACATGATGTAACTGAGGTAAAAGATTGTAATTTTTCATACATACACAATTTTAGTTAGGGGCCAGCTGAGGACCACCTCCGGGTGCGGATTTTCTCGCTGCATTGAAGACCCATTGGTGGCCTTCAGCTGTTGTCTGCTCTTTGGTCGGGTTGTTGTCTCTTTGACATATTCCCCATTTCCATTCTTAATTTTATGATTTTTTGGGGATAAATATATTGTTGTTTGTAATTGAATTCCCTAAGATTTGTTCAAATATTTTTTTCTTTGTACTGTATAAGGGCTTAACAAGAATTTTAACAGCAGGACTACTATTATATTCCTCAGGGTAAACATGTTCAGATTTTGTAAAGGTTACTGACCATATATGATAACAGCTTTCATGTTAGTTAATCTTATCATTTCTGGGTCAGTGAACCCTATATGACATGTGAATTAGTATTACATGAACATAACATATATAGTCTCCAGGCTCCCCTTCTTAAACATCTATCTTAGCTTATTACCACTTTTTGTAGCAGTTTAAATCTTACCCCATTTTCAGGTTTTTGAACTCTTTCCTTTGCAGTGTCAGATTATATATAGTGACTATAGAAGGTGTTATTTTACATTTTTTAGTAGTGGATGGATACAGCTGCTTGTGGTCTATTAGTCCCGAGGGAATCATTGGCTCAGAATTCAGTGACTCACCACTGACCTGCTTTGTAACATGCACAGACATACATTTTTTTTAATTTACTGATTATAAATTTAGAATTTATCAAGAAACTATGGTTCTAATTACCTCAGCTAACATTGGACTAGTCTAAAATCTTTAACAACTAAAGCAGTATGAACACTATATAGATATAGGAAGATGTGGTGTGAGTGCCAATGAGACAACTCTCCATCCAAATAACAATTTATAAAAGTAAACCATTATAGGTCAATGTACGGCCTTCCACACGGAGCCTTGGCTCACACCGAACAACAAGCTATAAAGGGCCCCAAAAGTACTAGTGTAAAACCATTCAAACAGTAAAACCAACGGTCTAGTCTATATAAAAATGAGAAACGAGAAACACGTATAAATTACATAAACAAACGACAACTACTGTACATCAGATTCCTGACTTAGGACAGGTGCAAACATTTGCAGCGGGATTAAACGTTTTAATGGTACCAAACCTTCTCCCTTTTCTGAAACAATAGTATAACATCACAACATAGAAAACACAAGATAAAACATCAATTAGAAGGCTTAACTCAATCAAAACGTAAATTAACACACTATGAGCGAATAAATTCGATCTGTGATACCTGAAAGTAAATACATAGTTAATAAAATATTAGGGACAAACATTCAAGGCCAAAAGCAAACAAACAAGTCCAAATAAAGCCATGGCAAGACACCATCGCGAAATATTTAACCCTTAGAAAATAACTTTTGAAAAACCGGTTTTCATAATATATACTATGCATATATGAACCCTGTTTTTTTCACTAACTTATATGTAGTTAAGTTTACTTAGAAATTTAATGAAATCTCACAAAATTTGAAAACTTATATCGTAAATAAGATGAACTTATAAAACATTTTAATATTGTTCTCAAATAACCTGAAATTAATATCTTTACATCATTTTCATGAAAATTTAATCCTATGTTTTACAGTTGATGGGTGTCTAGAATGATCCTGAGAAAGTGTTTATACTTAAATTTCAAATAAAAAGAAATTCACAGCAAACTTTGAAAGTAATGATTTTGTTCAAACCCAATCCCTTAAAAAGGCCTTGCAAATTCAAAATCAATTCTTGTAAATAGAATTTACAAATCTCGAGCATTCATTATATGCATTATCTTATACAGGTGAATTCTAAGATGAAGTATAGGTTTTAAACTTCAATTGAAAGGGTATTCAAAGCAAAACTGGATGCATAATGTGTATTCCCTACCCCTTTGAAAGACCCTGTACCATGTGTACATTCACAAATGAATTGATTTTAAGAAAATTTACAAATCTATAGCAATTGTTTTAATTATTGAGTGCACAGGTACATGTATATAGACATCTTCACATGAAATAAATTTGATCTATTTATTACATGTTTTAGTCAATACTTTCAAATAGATCATGAAACACATGTTTCAGGGAATTACGTATGAATAACTTTTCTTAAAAGGTTTATTGAGAACTGTCAGTCATGGGAGGATAAGAAAAAAGATATGAGCTTATTATATATCATGACTTTATATACATGTCAATATTTTGGTGACAGCTGTATACATGGTATAGTCATAAATGCATCTTTAAATAATCCTAAAAACTTAAAATCTATGCATAGCCTTTCTTTTTTTCTATTTTCAGTTGAAGTATGAATATATCATTTACACATTTTTCTCAATTCTTAATATTTATTTATTTTTATGCCCTGCACAGAAGTGCTTCTTGCAAAAATGTTATGGTCACTTGCTTTCATTTAATATAAATTTCAGAAACACAGCATTTAATTTGTATGTTGTGTTTTGTGTACTATTAATATTGTTTGTCTGTTGGTCTTTTTCTTTTTTAGCCATTGCGTTGTCAGTTTATTTTCGACTTATGAGATTGAATGTCCCTCTTGTATCTTTTGCCTCTCTTTTAATACTTTTATTTCCAGATTTTAGAAATAAAAAAAAAATATATGTTATTTTAAAACATTTTGAATCAAAAGTTTAGCATAAATTGTCTCGTGAGATGAAAGCAGTATCATACACCATAAAATCAATTATACATTATATAGCCATGATAGCTAAAATTGATATAATGAAGATATTGATTTCAAAGTAGTTGTTAACGTCTATGTCATTTGGTCTCTGGTGAAGAGTTGTCTCATTGCCAATCATACCACATATTCTTATTTTGTATCGAGCCTGTGACTTCTGTCGCAGAAAGCTTGACATAGGGATAGTGATCCATCGCTGGCAGTGTTAACTGACTTCTTAAAAGCTAAATATTTCAGAAGGTAGAAGACCTGGATGCTTCATACTTTGTATATAGATGCCTTATGATATGAAGTTTCCGTCTGTCATATGTCCATTGTCCTTGACCTCATTTTCATGGTTCAGTGACTACTTGAAAAAAGTAAAGATTTTTATAATGTTAATTATACCCCACGCAACGAGTTGCGGAGGGTATAATGTTTTGACCCGTCCGTCCGTCAGTCCTGTTTCTTGTCATCGCAACTCCTCTCAAACCACACAACAGAATTTCACGAAACCTTTTAGATAATAAGGACATACTATGTAGTTGTGCATATCGACAGGAAATTACGATTCAATTCTTTTTCTAGGAGTTACGCCTTTGAACTTATTTACTTTAATGTACTACTGCAACAGTTTGTCATCGCAACTTCTCTCAAACCACACAACAGAATTTCATGAAACCTTTTCAGATAATAAGGACATACTACGAGATGAGCATATCGACAGGAAATTATGATTCAATTTTTTCCAGGAGTTACCCCTTTGAACTTATTTGCCCAATATACTACTGCAAACTTTTGTCATCGCAACTCCTCTCAAACCACACAACAGAATTTCATGAAACCTTTTCAGATAAAAGGACATACTACGAGATGTGCATATCGACAGGAAATTATGATTCAATTTTTTCCAGGAGTTACGCCCCTTTGAACTTATTTGCCCAATATACTACTGCAACCTTTTGTCATCGCAACTCCTCTCAAACCACACAACAGAATTTCATGAAACCTTTTCAGATAATAAGGACATACTACGTAGATGTGCATATCGACAGGAAATTACGATTCAATTTTTTTCCAGTAGCTACGCCTTTGAACTTATTTGCTTCAATGTACTTCTGCAACAGTTTGTCATCGCAACTCCTCTGAAACCACACAATAGAATTTCATGAAACTGTGTAGATAATAAGGACATACTATGTAGATGTGCATATTGACAGGAAATTATGATTCAATTTTTTTTTCTGATACAATTTTTTTTCTTACACTTATTTTATTTCTCCAATGACAATGTGGGGACGTGGGGTATGTGAGCGCTCACTAAGGTTCTTTCATTTCTCTCTTATTATGAGTAATAGGATAACTGTATTTGGTATGTGCGTAGTTTGCAAGGTCCTCATGCCTGTCAGACAGTTTTCACTTGACCTCGACCTCATTTCCGTGGTCAAGTCCATATCTCAGATACTATAAGCAATAGGTCTACTATATTTGGTGTATGTAATAATTGTAAGGTGTACAGTACTGGCAGGTGTCATCTGACCTTGACCTCATTTTCATGGTTCAGTGGTAATAGTTTAGTTTTTGTGTTTTGGCCTGTTTTTCAAATACTGTATGCAATAGGTTAATTATATTTGGTGTATGGAAATATTTTGTGATGTACATTATTAATCTTGGGTTGCTCTTATGTGACATGGGTTGTTTTCATACAAAATAAAAACATATGATGGAGTCAAAGGATTTGTCTTTCAGCCAATAAAAGATCAGCATTTGTATGAATTATAACCTACTGTGAATATTTAACCATAAATGATAAGTGGACAAATCTCACATGATTTGTAATGAAATTAAGAATGAACAACAGCCTAAACTAAAAGATATTAAAGGGCATAGGACAAAGCCCTTCTTTTCCTAAACAGTGGAACAAGTAAGAGTGACATAGCACACTGATATAAAACTTAAATGGGAAAAATGTAGGGCTGTCTTCAGGATTGACAAGACCTACAACCATGGCCAGTAAAACTTTTCAGAAGAGAGGCATCACAAGCGAAATAAATTTAATGAAATTATATATGAATGATGATTTTTTGGCTTGTAAGTCCAAAAGGTTTTGGTGAAGGAAATTATGTTTTTTAATTTGTATAATGGTATTTTTAAACACTAGATTTTTGTTTTCAGGGAGGTGGAAACCAATGGTATAGTTACTGACTTAGCATCATGAGGAGGAACACTGTGACCTTACTCAAGTTTTTGGTAGCAGCTGTACTGTGTATTATGGCCATCAAGTACTTTACAGGTGGTAATGGAGGTACAGAGGAGGTATATGTTGATAGCAAGTTTCCTCATGAAGGAGGAGGAGGAGGTGGAAACAAACGGGTAAGGAAAAGATATAGTGTTGAGAAGTTTTATGAGTGTCAGAAGGTGATATGATGTAATACTATGACAGTTCAGTATATAAAACTTAGTTAAAAAAGCACTATATATTCACTTTTCTACTACTGGTGACTAAAGAATTAGGGTTTTATTAATGAGATGATGAGAAACCATGCAAAATTTCTTGGTTTTATGCTTGAAAAGTAGTTAAAAGACTTTTGTCATTCCAATTTAAGATTGCCTATGCCTATGTCCCCCGCAACACGTTGCGACGCATTGCACTGGGGGACATAGAAATACTGGTGTCCGTCCGTCTGTCCAGTCTTGTTAGCGCTCACATGTACAAGTCTTTGCAGATTTTTATAAAACTTATATCATAGGTCTATATCAGCAATGTCTCGGACGAGTTCGAAAATCAGTGCCAATGAACTATTTTTAAAAACTTTATGCCCCTTGAAAACATTAATTGAATGGAAAATTGCATCGTTAGCGCTCATGTGTACAATTCTTGCCAGATTTTTATGAAACTTATATCATAGGTTTATACCAGTTCGAAAAATCAGTGCCAATCAATTATTTTTTAAAGAGTTATGCCCTTTGGAAATATTGATTATATGGAAAATTTATCGTTAGCACTCTCATGTGTACAATTCGCCAGAATTTTATGAAATTTATATTGTAGGTTTATATCAATGATGTCTTGGAGGAGTTAAAATCAGTGCCAATCAATTATTTTTTAAAGAGTTATGCCCTTTGGAAATATTGATTATATGGAAAAATGCATTGTTAGAGCTCTCATGTGTACAATTCTTGCCAGATACTTATGAAATTTATATTAAAGGTTTATATCATTAATGTCTCAGATGAGTTCGAAAATCTGTGCTGATCAATTATTTTTAAAAGAGTTATGCCCCTTGGAAATATTAATTATATGGAAAATTGCATCGTTAGTGCTCTCATGTGTACAATTCTTGCCAGAATTTTATGAAACTTATATCATAGGTTTATATCATTATATTGGCAATATTTTTGACACTTTCGAAAATAAATGCTGATCAAATAATTTTAATGAGTTATGCCTCTTGGAAATATTAATTATATCAGAAATGACATTTGAAGGAAACTTTTCAGAAAATGTAAACATCAATTTGGCTGTGACGTCATTAGAATAATTTAATGTAATGAATGAGATTTGCCAGAGTTTGACCATCAGTGTAAAAATTTCAAAAACATTTTGCCTAGATAAAGAGTACAAGTGTCACCCAAAATAATTTTTGTCAGCTGTTAGACAATCACCAGTTGCACTTCATGTGTATTAATACTTTTGGATGGGAGTGGTGCTTAAATTATTTTTAAGCATGTGATAGTCAAACTCAAGATTTTGTACAATTTTTCAATTTCACTAGTTTACTGTTATTTCATGGCTGCAAAATTTGTAAAAAAACAGTGTTGTATTATAAAAAAAACCCAGAGTTGAAATATGCATAGATTCAAAATTTAATTCTGCAAATTGGAGAAATTTTTCGAAACATGTTTGATTTTAGTGCTATTTTGGGTCCAAAATTGTACATTCTCCTTTTCTTGGATTTTGTTGTATATTTTATACTTGATGAAATGCTATTTCTCATTGAATAATTGTAATGGATAAATTACGTACTTGTCTGAACCATTGAAATCCCAAATCAATGAATTTTCTCTACAGAAACTATAGAAATAGGAATTCTCTAAAAATATTTTACAACATTTTGTCTGCGGTCAGTTAAAAGTATCTCTGATATTTTGTAAAGTACTTTCACTACATTTTTACATAAGAATTGGCTAATTACTCCTGAACAGTAAGAGCATGCACACATTTTTATTTTCAAAACTTTGTAGAAATATTTGGCAAATTTATACTGTGTTTGAAGTACCATTGTAAGAGGCTATAAGGGGAGAGAAACTTAGATTATATGGTTAACTATACGTCAACATTTTCACTAACGGAAAGTGAAAAGTACAATTAATACAAGTTAGAAAAACTTACTGAAAAATATTATTAAGAATCTTCATCAGATATTTTGTATTGTAGGCACTGGTTGTTGGAGATGGAGACATGAAAAAGATAGATTGGCATAATTATAAACAGATAGCAGAAGAAAAACAAAGAACTGGTGAGGATTTCATATTATCTTTATTTAATCAGCAAAGACTTTTTTAACAACACTTTATAATAGTTGTGGGCTCAACATAAAACAGATGTTGGATGCCTGGCAGCTTGTTGCTTGTCTGCGTGTCTATTTTTTACATCACATGACCTCAATGAACAGAGTTCAGCTGTTGGTCTGTACAGAAAGCAATGCGAAGGATATCTATCTGTTCATCATTTTTAAAGTCATATAGATATAGGAAGATGTGGTGTGAGTGCCAATGAGACAACTCTCCATCCAAATAACAATTTATAAAAGTAAACCATTATAGGTCAATGTACGGCCTTCATGTTTGTTTATGATATTCTTGATCACTTACTATTGCTGAGGTTGCAAGTTTGAACCCGCTCGTGCGGGTGCACGTGACTCAATCTTAATTGACTAGGATTGTCAGTTTTCCTATCGAAGGTCGGTGGTTTTCTCCGGGCACTCCGGCTTCCTCCACCAATAAAACTGGCCGCCACGAAATAGCCCAAAAGCGGTGCTTCAAAGTGGCGTTAAAACACCAAAAATCAATCAATCAATCAATCACTTACTATTAAAAGGAAAATTTCCAGAGGGTTTTATCTGCAAATTTTGCAACTAAGATAAAATCATGAAAATCTGTCCTTGCACAATTTGATCTTTTAAGGATGATTAGAATAAGGGACAAGAAAAAAAAACAAGTGAAGATTTGCCCTTATAATGGCCAAATTTTTATTCTGCAAACAAATATACCACTTTACATTATATCTGCTAGAATTGGCTACATTTTATCTCATCCTTGTCCTGCATTCTTTTATTAACATAATTATATTCTGGGGTTTCCCCATAGTGAAAAAGGATGTGTTTTGTATATAGTTGTTAGCAGATGAATGGATATCTAACTAATTAACTGTCTTTAAATGTTTGAAATTGATTAAGCTCTCTATTTGTAGGTCCTGGTGAGCAGGGACAGTCTGTCATATTAGATGCTGGGGAAGAGAAGAAGAAAGCAGACTTATATAAAGTGAATGGTTTTAATGCCTTTGCAAGTGATAAGATCTCCATGCATAGATCCATGAAGGACATCAGACATCCTGAGTAAGGTTTTACTTTTCTTAGATAATTTAAAAAAATGAAATATAAGATTTTTTTAGATATAACATTTGCAAAACATGTAATCAAGATTATTAAGATTGAATTTGTATTACTAAATTTCACCCAATTTGAAGATACTATTAGATAGATGCACATTTTACTAGCAAAAATATTCAATATAAACTTTCATTAACTAAGCTGAATATCAGTACTCACCAACCAAATATAAGTACTGCATGATTCTTGGATTAGTAGTACTTAATGCTGTAAGAATATTGACCCTGGGGGCAGGCTCAGAAACAAAAGTAAAATTGTACCATAATCCAAGCATACTTCTATTCTCAAAACAAATCAATCAAACAAGAAACTGCCTGAGCAATTATTACAAACTTGGAACAATTGTAAACTCATATATATCTGACTTTGTTGAGGCATTTTTTTTGTGTGGAAAAAAATGGAATATTTGAGCATGTTTTGTTGCAGCAAATGAATGAAATATTAAGTTTTTATTTATTTTTTTTATCATTACAGTTGTAAAAATAAGAAGTACTGGAATAAACTACCTACAGCCAGTGTAATAGTCCCTTTCCATAACGAACACTGGTCCACATTACTTAGGACTGCATGGAGTGCTGTTGAGAGATCACCACCAGGACTTCTCAAAGAGATCATATTGGTTGATGATTTTAGCAGTAAAGGTTTGTTTTCATACATACTTACTCCTGTATTTAGATATGACCCAAAAGGTATTGCAGAACAAACTATCATACATGTTTGAGGGTCGGCAAGTTGTAAAACCTGGCTCAACAACCATCACCTTCATTCAAATGTGCTTTAGACAAAGTAACTACCAACTGTTTCCATGAGAATTTTTTGAAAAAAAATGTCATGTCTCCAAAAACTAACCAGAATATTGACATTGAATTTTTAGAATATACTTTGAAAATTTGTGATTCTCCCTATTCTTTTATTGTCAAAATTATTTATATGTGAAATCATAAATTGTGTCATTAGACATCTGTGTGTTACCATATATATTGCCATTAGACAACTGTGTGTCATCATATATTTGGTCATTAGACATTTGTGTGTCACCATATATAGTGTCATTAGAAATCTGTATGTCACCACATATTGAGTCATTAGCCACATGTATGTCACCATATATTATGTCCTTAGACATCAGTGTGTCACCAGATATTGTGTCATTAGACATAAATGTGTCACCAGATATTGTGTTAGACATCTGTGTGTCACCATATATTCTGCCATTAGACATCTGTGTGTCACCATAAATTATGTGATTAGACATCATTGTGTCACCATATATTGTGTCAATGGACACTTTTGACTACATGATTTAACTCTGTTTATACCTGCCTGATTTTAATGGAAAGAACAGCCTCCGTGGTCACATGGTAGTGTGCTCGCCTGGAGTGAAGGAGGTTGTGGGTTTGACCCAGTCGGATCAAAACAAAGAATTTTAAATTGGTATTTGCTTCTTCTCCACTATGGCACATCATTAAGGAGTAAGAACTCAGAGTCAGAATAAAGTGCCTGAGTAATTAGGTGATATGTCTTCCTGCAGAATTTTACCTTGTGAACTAGTATGATAAAAATCAAGCTCAGCATGTGGGTATAGTACAATGCAGGGTTTATATGCATATTGTGTGTACATGTCTCATCCTGAATATGCATTTAATTTGCCACTGGACGTTAAACAGACATTCACCATTATCATCATAAAAAGGAAAGACAGATAAGTCAAACCGTTCAACCATTCAGTAACCAACATTCAATTCAAAATTGTCAAAGTTTTCAATATATGTTTTCATTTCAATTATCATGTAAAACAAAAGATATCTATTTTCAGAGTTTCTGAAAAAGCAGTTAGATGAATATGTTGCTGAACAATTCAAAGACTTTTCCACCATTGTAAAAGTTGTTAGAGCACAGAAACGAGAAGGATTAATAAGAACGAGGTTACTGGGTGCTAAAGCTGCTACAGGAGATGTGCTCATCTTCCTAGACTCTCATTGTGAAACAAATGTCAACTGGTTACCTCCTCTTCTTGGTTAGTAATAAGATTTTGTTGTGTTAAAACTGCTATGAGTTATGCCTGTGTCATTCAAGACTCTCTCTATAAAGTCTTTATCAACTGGTTACATTCTCGATTTTGTAAGTAACCATTGTTTTCATATGCACCTATTAACTAAAATACCTTCATTACCATAGATGACTCATCTGCATACACATGTACATGCTTTCTTACTAAAGTAAAGTATTGCCACCTATGTTCAGTGGATAATTTGAAAGCTAAAATTTTTATGTTTATAACGTCACAGTACCCAAATTGCACTGAGTACCCAAATTGCACCCATGTAGCAAAATTAGCAGTGGAAATAATTCAAGTTTTCTTAGAGACTAAGCAATTTTTATTTTTATGACATTATACACATCCTGCAACATAGCTAAATATATTTAAATATACACGAAACGTTCACAGTATATATCAATAGATGAAGTGTTCACTGGAAAAAGAAAATCAATGGAAACGTCGATATGCCATGTCCACAATAAGTCAACTTTTAAAAATGAGCCATTAAAAAATGTTACAGGCATCCATTTCTTAAAAAATGAATAGTAAGCATGGACTATTGTCAAATTGTTCTAAATATTTGGAGAAATAAAACAAAACATCAGTTATTTGATTTTTACGTATGTGAATTAAGGATGGATGCAATTTGGGAACTCCTCATTACAGAATCATGGATCGTTTGGAGGTCGGTTTAAACCCATTTCTCCATGATTCAATATGGATTCAAAATTAAATTGGTGGAACTATATAGTAAATAAGGATACATCTACAAAATAAACACAGAATTGAAACTTTTGTCTGGATCATACATAAACGTAGGTGAAAAAATTGTCAAAATAGGTGCAATTTGGGTACCCTCGTGTTATTTGTATTAGTGTCATAGACCTTATCACTATTTGACAATCTGCAAAACTTTACCCAGGAAATACAGATCCAGTGTCCAAGCTTTGATAACAAGGATCAGACAAAGAAAGCTCCAATCCACTTTCTATTTTGAAAATTATAATGTCAACCAATGAAATTCTTCTGCCAAATTTTTGAAGGTGTATATCATTATAACAAAACAATATTATCATGAAAAGGTCTTTCCAAACAGAAAGTAGTACAGAGTGTTGCCTGATCCTTGTAAGCAAAGCCTGGACACATGATCTGTATTTTAATCAGATTTACCAAAAAACATGGCTGGGTTCAGATCAATGAATAACTCACATTATCATTCTGATCAAGTATATTAGGGTAAATTTTCTTTCTAAATCATATTAAGTCTTGCATTTCAGTCAACTTTGTAGTTTACATTAGAAAATGCACACCTCAATTCCACAATCATAGTATTTATTTTTATTGAAAAGTGGAACATCTTAGCTTTGTACGTGTAATTTCTATTTTACTTTGCACAGATCCAATACAAGAGGATTACAAGACTGTAGTATGTCCATTTATTGATGTGGTGGATTATGAAACATTTGCCTACAGAGCACAGGATGAAGGTGCTAGGGGTGCGTTTGATTGGGAATTCTTCTACAAAAGATTGCCATTAAGACCAGAAGATCTAAGACAGCCAGCCGAACCTTTCAAGTAATCAAACTTTTATTGTTTTTGTGGTCTTTTATAGTTTAGTATTTATACATATTCATTTTACTAAAAAGGGGCTGATTCAGGGCCCCTCTCCCCCTAAATCAAGAAAATGTCTTTTGTTTTGCATAAAAAAATTTACATTATTAGGACTGCTGCCAATGTGTAACATGGACACCCTAGAGATCTTGAATACCTAAAAGACTTTCTTCAAATGTGTATAACTTATGCTTGAAGAATTGATAGATCTATTGTTAATCACATGACTATTTAGAGAATTCATAATTAATCTATCAGTGCAGAGTTGGATGGATTTGATATCTCTATGTTTTTATTTCTGTTTCAGTTCACCAGTAATGGCAGGTGGCTTATTTGCTATTAGTGCCAAGTGGTTCTGGGAGATGGGTGGCTATGATCCAGGACTAGATATCTGGGGTGGAGAACAGTATGAACTTTCATTTAAGGTAACAGGACTTAATATGACTGTGTCCCACAATCTCTGATATATTTTTTACCATGAACAAATGAGATAAAAAAAATCTACTCAACAATTAATTTTTAGTCATTACATAAACATTTATCCCCTTTGATAGTACAAAACTTATGGTAGTATTTTAAAACACTAATTTTTCATTCTGATGGTGTGTACTTTGTTGTTCATCTGAAGTATTTTCTTGAACAAAGAAATAATGAAACTTGTTGCTTGACAAAAGTACACAAATTTCACGTAATCTCTGTTTCTGTTCTGTGCTTTACCGCAGTCAAGTCATCATCAGGTTTTAGAAAAGTGTGCTTTTTAAAAAAACAAAAGTTAAGTTTCTTATCAGTGTGTAATTGCATTGATAAAAAGTATAGCACAAATGTTAGTCCACTGATGTTGCACACTTCAAGAAATGCAGGGTCAATTAAGAGAACTGCCAATGTGGGAGTTAATGTCAGCTCATAGAATCTATATCAAAAGAAAAGTACAAAGTCTTAAAAGATTGAAAACAGGATTGTTCTGAATTTTATGCCCCCATCGTAGTCAATGGGAGTATTAAGTGTTACCCTTGACCGTCCTTCTGTCAGTCATTCTGTCCTTCCTATTTTCATTCCACACTCTGTGAGTTAATGTCAGTTCATAGAATCTATATCAAAAAGACAAAGTACAAAGTCTTAAAAGATTGAAAACAGGATTGTTCCGAATTTTATGCCCCCATCGTAGTCAATGGGAGTATTAAGTGTTACCCTTGACCATCCTTCTGTCAGTCATTCTGTCCTTCCTATTTTCATTCCACACTCTAACTTTAGTTTGCCTCATGCAAATTTTATGAAACTCATACACAATGCTAAGAACCACAATATGCAGACAGAGTTCGAATTTGAGTCATTTACCGTTCTAGAGTTACGACCCTCTTTTAATTTGAAAATTGTAAAGCTTGAGCGGGGGCATTTGTGTCCTCAGACTCGTTATCTTTTATTTACTGGAAGCCATGGTTTATAGCAAATAATGAACAAAAAGTCTCTTTATGATTTATATCAACTTTTCATAGTAAAGAAAATTCCTTCACAAAATATTTGTGAGAAAAAATGTATACGATTTAATATTTTTAAATGTTTTTTTTTTTTGTTGTTGTTTTTTTCCACATGTTTTAATATAATGTCCTATAACCTTTATTTACATGAAACAGAATGTTGTTAGTACAATCATAAAAAGGCAAATGTCAAACTTGCTAACTTTTAAAAAAAGTTAAAATGACACTTTTAATTTCAGATATGGCAATGTGGAGGTAAAATGATAGATGCACCTTGTTCCAGAATAGGTCATATCTACAGAAAATTTGCACCTTTTGCCAATCCTGGAGTAGGAGATTTTGTTGGAAGAGTAAGTATCTCATACACAATAATTGATGTTTATAAGTTCTTCAAGGGGCCTTGGTGGCCAAGTGATCTAAGTAGTTCAACTACTGTATCACTAGCCTGTCAACACTGTGGTTGTGAGTTTGAATCCGGCACGTGACAGGTAGGTTTGATTCCAATAGACTAAGGTTGCCAACTTTCCTACCGAAGGTCGTGGTTCTCTCCTGGCACTCTGGCTTCCTCCACCAATAAAAACTGACCGCCACAAAATAGCCAATAGAACTGAAACAGTAGTTAAAACACCATTCAAACAATCAATAAGTTCTTCAAAACTTATTTTGTGTAATTGGCAAAATATATTTTATTTTATGTATGATTTTATTCTGGATTAAGTGATTAAAAATATTTGTCATAAAAAATAAATGTAATCTGATGGAACAAAATTTAAGAGTTTATTGCTTACAAATTTTAACTCAATTGCATATTCTAGGAAATGTGATCTTGGATTAAATCTGTTATGAAGAAGTATAAAAGTTTGTGATCATGAATTCAAAGAATATATTTAATAGATCCAAAATGATGGTCTGTTGGTATTGCCACTATGTAATTGTATAAGAGTTTTCCCTATAACTTATTTTAAGGATGAGGAAATGACTGGATGAATGATGGCTATGAATTTGACGGATATGGCTTAAATATATAGACTAATAGGGAATTTCCTATTTTAAATGATGAGGGAAGATATATGAACTGTATAGAAAAAAAATATAACAAATATGTGTTCCTATAAGATTATACAATTTTTCAGCTCATCTGGCTTAATAGGTCATGTAAGCTATTGCCATCACTTGGCTTCTAGTGTCTTTGTCCATCAATCAGTCTGTCCTTCCTTCTTTGTAAACTTTTTTTTATAAATTTCTCCTCTGAAACCACTATGACCAAACTTTACCTGAATGTTTCTTAGGGAATTTAGTTTGAAATTGTATCATGGGATTTGATTCATGAGGAAACATGACTGCTGTTGCTAAAGATAGAACATGTTGTTTATATGAAAGTTATTTGGTCTATTGTAAAAATAAATTGCGTTTAATCACTTGTCACCAATTTAGTAAAGGATTCATTATTACTGCAAACCCACTTTTTATACGACCGCAAAAATTTTTGCGGTCTTATATTGGTATGACGTTGGCGACGTCGTCATCATCGTCGTCCGAAGACACATTGGTTTTCACACAATAACTTTAGTTTAAGGGTATGGATCTCTATGATATTTTAGCATAAGGTTCAATACCACAAAGGAAGGTTGGGATTGATTTTGGGGTTATGGTACCAACAGTTAAGGAATTAGGGGCCAAAAGGGGCCAAAATAAGCTTTTGTAACTTCCAGACAGTAAGTTGTGTGTTAGTGTATGGATCTCTCTGACATTGTACCACCAGGTTCCATATCACAGAGGAGTGCTGGGATTGATTTTGGGGTAATTGCCTCAAAATTTTAGGAATTGGGGCCAAAAAGGGCAAAAACAAGCATTTTCTAGTTTCATGACAATAACTTGTATGTAAGTATATGGATCTTTCTGAAATTGTACTACAAGGTTCCATATCACAAAGGAAAGCTGGAAATGAGTTTGGGGTAATTGCCCAAAAGTTTAGGAATTGGGGCCAAAAGGGCCAAAATAAGCATTTTCTAGTTTCCAGGCGATAACTTGTGTTCAAGTGTATTGATCTCTCTGAAATTGTACTGCAAGGTACCATATCACAAAGGAAGGCTGGGATTGATTTTGGGGTAATTGGATCAAAATTTTAGGAATTAGGGGCAAAAGGGCAAAAACAAGCATTTTCTAGTTTCAGGACAATAACTTGTGGGTAAGTGTATGGATCTTTATAAAATTGTACTACAAGGTTCCATATCACAAAGGAAAGCTGGGTTTGAGTTTGGGGTAATTGCCCTAAACGTTTAGGAATTTGGGGCCAAAGGGCAAAAACAATTATTTTCTAGTTTCCAGACAATAACTTGTGGTCAAGTGTATGGATCTCTCTGAAATTGTACTGCAAGGTACCATACCACAAAGGAAGGCTTAGATTGAGTTTGGGGTGATGAATCATAAGGGGGTTCAAAAAATTTGGGGGGAAATTTTTTTTTCCTTTTTTTTTTTTTAAATTTTCCATTTTAAGTTGGTTATTTCTGATTTATATATAAAAGCAAATGAAATCTTCAATTGCACAGTTTTGCGCATTAGATTTGTAAGATCTTCGACCACATTTATTTTGTGTCAGAAACCTATATTATGTCAAAAATTTGATCACAATCCAAATTCAGATAGTATCAAGCGTGAATATTGTGTCCAAATTTGCCCCAACTGTTCACAGGGTTCGACCACTGCGGTCGTATCAGGCTGCGCTCAGCGAAGCATTTTATTTCTGAGATACTTTCTAGATGATTTCGCTCTATCTGCTAAAGTTTCTGCAAAAAAAAAAATTTTTAAATGGTAAATTGCAATTTTCTTACTTTGTTGGTGTATTCATATATTCAATTTGACATAATCAGGTTATTTTCCTACTCTTGAAAGTCACATAAATAAATCGCTTGCAAGAATTAGTTGGTAAATCATATTAGAATTATTCTTCATTTCAGTACTAACAGATGTTTGTATTGTTGAGTAGCACAGATTATCTGTTACAGGTCATAATTATTTTTGGTTTAATTTTAGAATTATAAGAGAGTAGCTGAGGTATGGATGGATGAATATGCCTCATATTTATACAATCATAGACCACATTATAAATCAATAGACCCTGGAGATTTAACTGCACAGAAAGCAATCAGACAGAAACTGAAATGTAAACCATTTAAATGGTTCATGAAGGAAGTAGCATTTGATTTAGAGGACTATTATCCTGCAGTAGAACCACCTCCGTTTGCTAATGGTGAGGTATGTATGTTAAGGTGACATAGATTTAGAGGACTATTATCCTGCAGTAGAACCACCTCCGTTTGCTAATGGTGAGGTAAGTAAGTTAAGGTGTCACAGATTTAGAGGACTATTATCCTGCAGTAGAACCACCTCCGTTTGCTAATGGTGAGGTAAGTATGTTAAGGTGTCATAGATTTAGAGGACTATTATCCTGCAGTAGAACCACCTCCGTTTGCTAATGGTGAGGTAAATATGTTAAGGTGACATAGATTTAGAGGACTATTATCCTGCAGTAGAACCACCTCCGTTCGCTAATGGTGAGGTAAGCATGCTAAGGTGACACAGAAAAAAAGTTCCTTCATTCCAAAGAGAAAAAATACTTTTCGCTGGATGAAATATTACAATATATTGTTATTGATGGTAAAAAGGGCATACAATACTTGTTCAAAAACAGACATTTTTAAATCGTGCTGTTGTTAATAACAATGTTTATTGAGGAATGTATGCCAGGAGGAACTGAAATTCCTTTATGAAGGTCTGGGATTGTTTGCTTCTGCAATAATTTTAGATCTTGAATTAAGATTGAATGTATAATGTTAGCAAGAGTTCATTCTGAAATAATTCTTAAGAATTGTGTTGCAGATTGATTAACTATTTAAAGAAAAGTCTATTCACAAGGCAAAGCTAAAAGCTATCAACATATGTGTTTTACAATTGTTCTTGATAAATAAAACTATTGATTTTTCCAACAAATGATTTGACAGCTAAACAAATATAAGACATACTTTTGAATGTGTCGAGATGAAAAATACAGTTAAATCAAAAGTCTTGGTTTAAAGTTCGATCAAGTCTGTCAGGAGTTAATGTATATAAGGTAACTTTTATTTTCATTGCAGATAAGAAATGTTGCAGTTAATATCTATATAGATACACAATTTAAAGGCCAGAATGAAAGATTTACTGTATTTTAATTAGCTTTAACTGAGCTAGTATGTGTACAGATACATAATTTTAAAAAGGCCAGAATGAAAGATTTACTGTATTTTAATTAGCTTTAACTGTTATTGCAGATCAGGAATGTTGCAGCTAATATGTGTATAGATACCAGATTTAAAGGCCAGAATGAAAGATTTTCTATAGAACCTTGTATTAAAGATGGTGGTAATGCTGGAGGGGAACAGGTAAAACTCAACAAATATGCTTTGTTCTAATCTCTCCATCAAAGTATTTTGTTTTAGACAACATTGTCCTCCTAGCTGTTTTGGAGTTCTATCCATTTTTTCAAGTCCAGATATTATGAAATAAAAAATACATAGAGAATATTATATGACTTATATGGCTATTTGAATATCACACTGGTATCAATCTGAGACACCAATAGAATAATAATGGTTAAGGGTTGATACAGTGTGTGATATAGAACATTTTGTATTTTATGCCTTACATATATTAACACCTTATCAGGTGACATGGAATAATTCAGTTAATTTTCATTTAAATGCAAGGAAGGACAAATAACCCTAAAATTTTTCACCCAACAGTGAATAACCCTACAATGTGTAATAACCCTATTATTCACCAGTGAATAAGCATTTTGAGTTTCTTGATTTGTACATGAGTTATCTCACATGAAAATGACGTCAAAAAAATAATTAAGCAAAATGGCAATGTTCACATTACAGGAAGCCCATCGAGTGACAAGGAAACAAGACTTGGAAATGCATCTAGTGCCGAGGATATCTCTTTTAAATGGTCTTTTTCAGGGCCATCAATACTTTACAAAAAGATTCTACCTTTGTTGTACTTACGAGAAATTCTAAGACACAAATTTAATTTCGAACGTTAACTTCTTCTACTGTTAGTTTGTATGATAAAAGAATTGTGGCTCCTTAGAAGCAATGAATATCCAAAATTGTCCACCCTGTGAAATAACCTTTTCGTGTTGACAATTTTTGATATTCGCCATAATTGTATATTGTATGCACTTAATTATATACCTAAAATAATTTTTTTTCAGTGACCTGTCATAATACAGATAAGGGGTTTGATAAAGCATTTGAAACCAAGATTGTTGCCTATAACATCATAATGGCTGATACTGAACAATTGCCACTTATTGAATTGCACACACAATTTCTTTGTATTTTCTAAAAAATTTCTTTGAGAATGTTAAGTATTTGATAATGTTTTTTTTATCAATCTACAGAACATAGAATTTACTTGGCATAAAGATATGCGTCCAGGAAAGAGATCGGTATGTTTTGATGTATCTCAATCTATTAGGAAAGCACCAGTTCTTTTATATAATTGTCATGGTATGAAAGGAAATCAACGATTCAAATATAATATAGTAAGTAAATTTACCAGTTAAAAATATCATAATAATAAATACACATTGTATTTAGTTTGAGTTGAATCTTTACTTTATAATTATCATAAAAATCAGTGACAAATATTGGATTTGTAGAGATAAACATGAATGCTCCTGCATGCTGCTAAATTTTTGATTCAAGGTCTGTAATTAAATAAGTAAATGAAATAACAGCAGTTTTGAAGGTATTTGAAAAATTATTTCAAATATGTCAGCTTATCCTACAGTAATTTCTGTCTTCACAAAAAAATCATTATTCTTGATACTGTAAACCAAGTAGATTTCGAGAGGTAATTATTTATACAAAATGATAAAATGTAAATAAAATGATAATAAAGACAACAACACCCATTAATTATCGCATGGTAAGAGTTTATTCTGGTCGAAATGTTTTACCATCAAGCGTGGCATCTTCAGGACAATATTACATATGAAATCAAACAGTGAAGTACAAATTTGGCGGTGCATGCAGTTCGCCGGAAGTAATGTTACAATAATGGTTGTAATGACAACGTTATAGATATAAATATAAAGTGAAAGTGAAATAAGAATTTAGTTAAGTTAAAAGTGAAAGTTAGTCAATGAAGTTATTAACGATATGGTTAGCTGCTATTCACACACGTCTGTGTAGTTTTTCTCATGGAGGTTTCTAGTGGTTTTGTTGTAGAAATGATGAAAGTAGATTATAAAATGTCAGTTCATTTCCAAATTGGACAACACCTCACTGGTCATCCCTTACCATTTCAACTGGCTTCGCTCCGAGGGAGGTACTGCTTCCAATTGCGTTGGGAATAGTGTGAAGTGAATGATTGCCACAAATTTTGGGAATTGTAAATCTTGGTAGATTCGTTAATATTTACTTTGTTAATAAAGTGTCCATGAATCAAGATTTTCTTCATAAATATGTTTTGTGGTTCCTGTGATTCATTTCGTTTCTGGTTTCTTCCTCTATTCTCTTAGTGGATTGTCTGGTATTCCAAATAATTTTGACTTTGTGTACTTATGTATTGTATGTTAATCTTCAGTAATGGACGTCTCCTTATGTGTATTTTTCTGTGGTTGCTTCTGTTTCCAAATCTCTCATTCTTTTTTCCTCAAATCTGGTAATTTTCGGGAAAGGATCTAGAACTTTTTAAATGGTCCGGGTTATCGTTAAGAATATATTATAAGAATAATACATGAATAAAGAAGAGCAGCAATTACCAGTCTTCACTTCTGTGGTTTGAAGAGGTCAGGGATCAAACCAATGACCTCCCACACTTTCTCATGGCAAGCATGCTAGCTCTGAGAGTGCCAAGGGGGTTTGTATATATGAAACTACAACAATCTATTTCATTCTTTTATTGAAAAAATTAACTGATATAGCATTGTGTGTTGCTATTTGCTCTGAAATTTTAACACTTATTGGAACACTTGGTGAAGGCACTTATTATGCAAGCCTTATTACTTACAAAACTTTTTCTGTTTTTTTCAGGACACAAAACAAATATTTCATACAATAAGTAATCAGTGTTTAGACTGTGATCCAAATAATAAAGAAATATTTATGAATCCCTGTGATCAGTCATCAGATACACAGAAATGGAAAGTAGAACATGTAGAAGAAGATAAAGTTAAACATGAATGGGGTGCACCTTAAAGTAGGAGGAATTCTTTAGTGTATGTGAAAGATGAATAGTGTGCACAGAAAATATGTAAATATATAATTGTATATTGTATGCACTTAATTATATACCTAAAATAATTTTTTTCAGTGACCTGTCATAATACAGATAAGGGGTTTGATAAAGCATTTGAAACCAAGATTGTTGCCTATAACATCATAATGGCTGATACTGAACAGTTGCCACTTATTGAATTGCACACACAATTTCTTTGTATTTTCTAAAAAAATTTCTTTGAGAATGTTAAGTATTTGATAATGTTTTTTTTTAATCTACAGAACATAGAATTTACTTGGCATAAAGATATGCGTCCAGGAAAGAGATCGGTATGTTTTGATGTATCACAATCTATTAGGAAAGCACCAGTTCTTTTATATAATTGTCATGGTATGAAAGGAAATCAACGATTCAAATATAATATAGTAAGTAAATTTACCAGTTAAAAATATCATAATAATAAATACACATTGTATGTAGTTGGAGTTGCATCTTACTTTATAATTATCATAAAAATCAGTGACAAATATTGGATTTGTCGAGATAAACATGAATGCCCCTGCTTGCTGCTAAATTTTTGATTCTAGGTCTGTAATTAAATAAGTAAATGAAATAACAGCAGTTTTGAAGGTATTTGAAAATTATTTCAAATATGTCAGCTTATCCTACAGTAATTTCTGTCTTCACAAAAAAATCATTATTCTTGATACTGTAAATCAAGTAGATTTCAAGAGGTAATTATTTATACAACTTTCACAAGTAAATAAAATGATAATAAAGACAACAACACCCATCAATTATCGCATGGTAAGAGTTTATTCTGGTCGACTTGTTTTACCATCAAGCGTGGCATCTTCAGGACAATATTACATATGAAATCAAACAGTGAAGTACAAATTTGGCGGTGCATGCGGTTCGCCGGAAGTAATGTTACAATAATGGTTGTAATGACAACGTTATAGATATAAATATAAAGTGAAAGTGAAATAAGAATTTAGTTAAGTTAAAAGTGAAAGTTAGTCAATGAAGTTATTAACGATATGGTTAGCTGCTATTCACACACGTCTGTGTAGTTTTTCTCATGGAGGTTTCTAGTGGTTTTGTTGTAGAAATGATGAAAGTAGATTATAAAATGTCAGTTCATTTCCAAATTGGACAACACCTCACTGGTCATCCCATACCATTTCAACTGGCTTCGCTCCGAGGAAGGTACTGCTTCCAATTGCGTTGGGAATAGTGTGAAGTGTATGATCGCCACAAATTTTTTGAATTGTAAATCTTGGTAGATTCTTTATTTATTTTGTTAATAAAGTGTCCATGAATCAAGATTTTCTTCATAAATATGTTTTGTGGTTCCTGTGGTTCATTTCGTTTCTGGTTTCTTCCTCTATTCTCTAAGTGGATTGTCTGGTATTCCAAATAATTTTGACTTTGTGTACTTATGTATTGTATGTTAATCTTCAGTAATGGACGTCTCCTTATGTGTATTTTTCTGTGGTTGCTTCTGTTTCCAAATCTCTCATTCTTTTTTCCTCAAATCTGGTAATTTTCGGAAAGGATCTAGAACTTTTAAATGGTCCGGTTATCGTTAAGAATATATTATAAGAATAATACATGAATAAAGAAGAGCAGCAATTACCAGTCTTCACTTCTGTGGTTTGAAGAGGTCAGGGATCAAACCAATGACCTCCCACACTTTCTCATGGCAAGCATGCTAGCTCTGAGAGTGCCAAGGGGGTTTGTATATATGAAACTACAACAATCTATTTCATTCTTTTATTGAAAAAATTAACTGATATAGCATTGTGTGTTGCTATTTGCTCTGAAATTTTAACACTTATTGGAACACTTGGTGAAGGCACTTATTATGCAAGCCTTATTACTTACAAAACTTTTTTCTGTTTTTTTTTTCAGGACACAAAACAAATATTTCATACAATAAGTAATCAGTGTTTAGACTGTGATCCAAATAATAAAGAAATATTTATGAATCCCTGTGATCAGTCATCAGATACACAGAAATGGAAAGTAGAACATGTAGAAGAAGATAAAGTTAAACATGAATGGGGTGCACCTTAAAGTAGGAGGAATTCTTTAGTGTATGTGAACAGAAAATATGTAAATATTTTGTGGGAAAAGGCAAGTCTGTAGTAAATGTACAATTTGTATTGTATAAATGAGGTATGCAATTTTAGTGGTATATTGTTTTTTTTATATGTGACTTATTTATTATTTGAACATTTTTAAAATTATTATATACATTCCATCAATTTTATCCTTTGAAAGTAAAGTGGTATCCAGAAATATGTGTGTGGGTGTGTGTATATGTGAAATTAGGAAGATGTTGATGGTGTGTTGATTTATACTGTGTGAATGAAGAATTGTGGTGTGGTGAGTTATTATCAGTTGAATGTTTGCTAGATTATGAGTGAAATGATCATGTGTGAACGAATTGTTGTATATATTGAATAATGTGTTTGCTGTAATGGGAAAGTAATTCATTAATTGGTAAAACAATGAAGGATGGTTTCCAGCTCTCATTGAGTCAACTATTAAAATACATCAATTGTTTCCTTATATATCTTTTCTTTTATCCTTATATTTCTGCACGTCCTTAATAGTAAAACACATTTTTGTTTATAGTGAAACTGGATTAAGATTTTTAAAATTTCTTCCAAAGTACTATTCTTGTTGCTACTTTTTAAAACCTTTTTCTGTTGAATATCATTTATTTGTTATTACCTGATAATTGTCTTTAAAACATTAGCTCTTTAGATTAAAACAGGTAAATTTTGTTAAAAGAAATTGAATTATTACTGATGCGACTGTTTCTTTTTTGGAGAAGAAGATTATATTAAAAATAATTCTGATAACAATTTACATATTGTTAACACCACTGTTGTACCCACCATCGATCCTGACCATTGTCAGTATTGATATCATAATACTTAAAGAAAGTAATACTTAAATACAACTTTTTCTTTTTCTTTTATTTAGAGATATGGTGCTATAAAAATCTTCTTTTATAAATTTGATAATAAATTTGTAAAGATACATATTTGTTATAGTATGGTATTCAGTTTTTTCTCTCTTTTTTTTGTGTTTCTTGATAGAAGTCTTTATATTAAATGACTTATAGTTTGTTGAATTTGTATTTAAAATATTTATTTCAATGACCTGTCTATTCATTATGTAATGGAAATATTTTTACTATTCAGTTTTATTAAACCCTATACTAGACAAATGTGAGAGTGAAGTAAGTCTTTAATAGTACTCTTTGGGTTGTATTTCAAAGTTTATTTCTTGGTACATTGAAGTATAGAAATGTAAGATCTTGTTTGTTCCTATTTATTAATAGTCCATAATTTTTCTCTTTGATCTGCATATAATGTTAAGCTGCACACATAGGAAGTATTTCTGTACTAATGATTTTGATGAAGATAGATAGGAGTAAAGTTTCTGGTATACATCATGTTTTTGAGAAAAAAATCCAATATATTATGTTAACAAAATGTCTACTTTCTGATTTCAGCATTTTCTGTACTATTACCTAGAGGTGTGTTTACTTTATTTTTTTTAAACAGCTGAATTTAGCCTTCTTTTGCAGAAGTCATGAATAGTATATATTATGAAAACTTATTTAATTATTTACTACTTATTTCTGTCTCATTACTATGCAAGTCAGTGAAAATATGTCATTTACTGGATTCAAAAATAAGCTCTCATAATTCTTTTATTTAAAGTCCATGCCTTCTGTTAGAGTTTTATTATTGTCACAAAAAGCCAGATAATTCTGATTATTTCACAGTGTTTAATTGTTGTAAGAATTATAGCTTTTATCCTCACTCATCCCCCAAAAATCAATTCCTTTTTTTTTAATTCTACTGAAACATTCCTTTATTTTCCCGGTAAATCATTTTATTAGATTGTTATGGTTATATGGTTTTTTACCAAGAAGATTTAGATATTTTGTGTTTTTTAATGAATATACTACATGATTTACTATTTTCAGATTTACTAACCATATATGCATATATGCTTCTCTGTATTTGTATTTTTCCTTATTGTCTCACCTGCAACAATTATTGACGATAGTGATGTAAAGGTATGCTAAGCAAGTCCAATATATGTTTTGCATAAAGTTTAATTTTTAGAAAGTGAAGGAGCTGAATAATCCATATTTATATGCATATGTGTTATGACCTACAGTTTCTATCTGGCATATGTCAGTTGATTCTAACCTTATTTTTATGGTTCAGTGAGTTTGACCTCATTTTCATGGCTTATTGATCAATGCTAAATTTTCATTTTAAATGAAGTATGACCTTGACACACAAACTTGCAGCATATCATTCAGTAATATTTTATTAAGCATGAATGATATTTCAGTGTGTCCTCTCAGATTTACTTGTAATTTTTATATTGTCATTAAGCGTCATATAAATTATTTCTGTGGAAAAAAATGTTCTTTACTGTGCATAGTACAATCAAAATACATGTTCCGTGTGATTCTTGTCTCTTCTGTTATGTAGATGTGAATTTTTAACTTAAGGAGGTTCGCTACTCAGTTTCAAAATAACAAGCTTTTCATAACACTAGTATAAATTGATAGGGGATTATTAAAGGAACCAAAAGAGCAACAAAAAAATATAGGTCAATGCGCTTGTTTTCGAGTTAATAGCGATTGAAATTTTGGCAGGAAAATGTTCTCTCATGATTTTTCATAGCCTTATCATTGAAAAGTTCAAGTTCTCAAAAGCTATTAAAAAATAACAAAGATTTTATAAGACTTTTACAGATGGCTTATAATTACACATGTAAAAGATTTATAAAAGAAAAATGGGGGTCAATGGGCAAAATTTTTTAAGGCATTCACATGGATAAAACCAGAGGATTCCGAAAATCTGACAAAAATTCCAAAACATGACAAGCGAACATCCTTAAATAAAACCAATAACGTGGAATTCTTTTCTTTGTGTTGCAATTTGTTTGTCTTTTGGTTTTGTGAATATTGGTTTTATGTTCTAACATTTAGTATTATGAGAATTTTGTTCTGTTTATGTATTTTGGTTTTTCCGTTTTTACCTGCCGTGATTACATACTTACTAATACCTTTGAGTTGTATACATTCATTTTGTTATTTATAACTCTTTACATGATCAGGCATTATTTTGTGGAAATTTATGCTAATAAAACTTACTTTAGATTTTTTCAGTAGGATAAAAACAAAAAACACTAGAGTATTCAGAGAAAATGTTGGTTCTAACAACGAAAAGTTTGCAAAGAAAGTTGTACGATTACATATCAGATGACATTTCTTTGATAAATATATTTTTTTGGACAGAGACATTTTTTCATTGTTGTTGCCTTCTAGTTGTGGTTAAAAAAAACTTTTCTGCAGTATATAACTTTTACAGTAGTAATTGATAAAGTCCCTTGCAAGAAGTCCTATGCCCATAACAGTAGTGTGCTAAGTATGAATAATTTTTTTCCATGTGAAGCATATTTTAATTTTTAAGGAAAATGATGACATAGTTCAAGGTGAAATGGAAGCCATCTCATGTTATGATCTTGCCAAATGTTAAGTTATTCATACTGAGGCAATTTCTAAATTCAAAATACAAATGTAAATGTAATATAAGACGTAAGTAACACAGTTTTGTGAATCCATGATAATGGAACGATTCTTGTTTGAAATAAAAACTGGAGGAAATATTTATAAAAATTGTAAATTAGGCTTCAAATGTTTTAAAAGCTTTTTGTCAAAGCCCATTCTAAAATAATACTTAACATTTTGTGTTAATACTCATTGAGAAACAGTTCAGCTTGGAAGTTTCATCATAATTATTGACATTTTTCATTTAAACCCATATATCAAATTTGTTCAATTTGAAAGATTTATTTTCTTGTGTAAGAATTGATTTTCTCAAGAATCTGAATGATATCAAGTACTGTAAATTCAAAACTTTTTCATGCATTTATTAATGCGATTTTTGAACAAGGAACAGAAATGCAAGATTAATTATTACGATTTACGGAAATTCTACATACAAATAAGACCTTTTAAATTTAGAATGCAAGTTTTTATTTTTTGCAAATCCTTGTCATTGTTATTTTCGCAATATTGAAAACATAGCAAAAATTCCTGAATTAACAGTTTTGTCATAGATGTATAAATATGCACTTTTAAAAGAGGTTTACTAAATTCTTTAAGAATTTTAAAGAATATCTCAAGGTACTTAAAATGTAAACATCGGCCCAGTGGTTGTAAATAAACTCATCATAGATACCAGGATTGACATTTTGTATTTGAAATGTCTATTGAATGTACCTATAAAATTTTGTCCAAGGCCCTTAGAGTTTGATGTAACACGAATCAGTTACTTTGGTGTTTATCTTTTATTATTGCTGTTGCATTAACTACCTCAGGCAAGAAAATTGATATCTCTTTTAATTTAAATATTTTTTTAAAGTTTACATAGGGGAATAATGTATTTAACACATGAATGTCATGCTTTTCTGTATTATTGTATCTGATTCATTAATGGAAATTTTTATCAAATTAATTTTTATAAGTGCAGCTATTTTTTTCAATGAAAGTAAATAACAATATAGATTCTATGTTTTTGTTGTCAGCTTTTCTTTTTAATTTTAAACCCTTATAAAAGCATGATAGTAGACGGTCAAAGTGTTGCTAGGAGCCATATTGATCTTGATGTAAATTCAAATCATTGTTGAAGATATTCAAGAAAGTGTCAAGATGAAGGATAGCAATTAAAGTCTTGTGCCATAGATATGTTGACCATTTTGTAGCATTTCATGAAATATTTGTCCATGTAGATCTATCTCATAATGTTTCTTTTTCAAATACTGTGATTTATCATTATTTGTACCGTATTAATTTTTCGTGGGTATAAATAGTGCTTAAAATTAAGTGTTCCTCAAAGTTAAAATTCTTATAGGCTTAAATGAAAAGTACCTTAAAACTACACAATCAAGTATCCAAGAAAAAACATTTTCCTTATCCAAATGAGATTGGTACCCACAAATTTAAATTGGTAATAATAATCCACACTTCAGATTCTTCAATTTTTTAGTCATTGTTAATATTTTAATTTTTATTTTTAATACTTTTAGATAATTTGCCTGAGCAGATAGTACATGTATGTTTGGATGATCATAAAAAATATACTTTTCTAATCTAGCTATGTTTGCTGTTGTATTTAGCAAATTGTTTCATATATGAGTATAGAAATTTTGTTTCATATATGAGTATAGAGATTTAGATTGGAAATATAGCTTCTAGTCAATCGACATGGTCATATCCTATACAATTCATTTTGCTTTAGAATTATTGTGATTTACATATGATATATATCAAAATTGTAAAACGTAATGGTAATGTACATTGTTATGTAAATTATTTGTTTCATACAATGAAAGTGCTTTTATTTTGGGTACTTATTATTTTTATTATTTTTTTAGAGTATAATCTGATTAAAATACAGATCCTGTGTGTACCCGTAGCTTTTAAGGATCTGACTATGCTCCATTCTACTTTCTGTTTTATAGACCTTTTGATATCCTCTCATTTGGTCCGAGGACACAGTTATCGTCCTTAGATTTTCGTTGTCTACAAATATAGTCCCTAGTGTGGACAGTGTATAACTTGCAAATTTTGTTCATACACTTTCCAAATTTATTTCTTTATATTTTATGCATGAAATATCAAGTAAAGGGATAGAATTACATGTTAAAAAAATTTGGGTGCTGAATCTTTATGTTAAGTAGTGATTTGGTCCAGTTCAAAAGATCAAAATTTAGTATGTCTGAAGCTGTCAAACTGAATTTTAGACCCCTTAACATAGAATTGTCAATATTTTGAGTTAGAGCTGGTAGACTTTTCTATAATTTTGATATTATTTGTCCCAATAGTAGTACACTACACTGTAAAAATCTTTTTGAGATAGAGCAGGTGCGATTTTTTTAATTTGAATTTATTGTCTAAAAGAAATGCACTATGAAATAACTGTGTTCTCGGCCTAAGAGATGAATTCAGGAAATCAAGATTCTGTACTTTGGCAACTTCCTGAATGGTTTGCTGGTTTCAATTTGTCGAACTCAATAAAAGTAAAGGATTTAAATCTTTATTTGAAAGAAATTCTGTTAAAATGTCCCATTTTGGCATTATACTGGCTAAAATAAGCATTTTATAGCAGTTTCCATTTTATGGCTAAGAGGCATGCTGACTTTCTATCTGACATGCTTTTTATGCTTTGATATTTGTGTTTCTATGATTAATTCAAATTCTATTAACCATTTGTGATCTCTGAATGTAGAGAAAAGTAGATTATCACAGAAAAATGTGCAAAATGTGTTGTAATTAGGAACTGGTCGAACGGCCTGTTTGATGTATGTGAAATGTGAAGAGCTTTGTACATAAAATTTATAGTCCATCATAAATTTTTCACTAAATCTGTAAACAAAGCACTTGACAATGATCTGTGCACCTTATCCATTTCATATACTACCTTTATTTTCTTCTGTAGGATAGCATGTGGTTCAAATATATGCCAGTTAAGACTAAAACTACATGCAAGTTTTCCATTGAAAAGTGAAAAAACTGTGTATCAGACCATACTGTCTGCAAAAAAAGTTGAATGCAAGAGTCCTTTTGCAATTAGACTTTTTGTATTATGACATCTTAGCATAGAAATGAGCAAAAAATAACAAATTTCCATTTCTTATAGCTTCTGTATGCATTTTCATATGTAAATATGTGCTACGGCCTAAATTGACTCTAAATAATGTTCAGTCTTGCATGACCTAAGACCATTTTATACTCATGTGGTATGCTTTTTGTAACTTTTCTTTCAATTTAAAGTACATTTAACATTTATGGAGGAATAATTTATGGTAAAAAAACTTCAAAAACTTCAAATTGGTTGGAAAAAATGCATGTTTATGTAAGGCTCCCCTTAATTCGAAAATCTCAATTTTCAGGCACAGGCTCATATGAATTTGACTTTTGAATAATTGTAATAAATCTGATAAATCAAATGAGTGTTCAGTTGCTTTTAATACCTAATATGTTATATCTAAGAGCATTTAAAAAGCAAATTTTAGCATTATTTAAATTTTTAAAGCCCAAATCTTGATAGTTGAAATTATTTGATTTAAACGTCAAAATTAAACATCCAAATTTCAATATTAAAATAGCCATAGTTTCTATTATAAATATTCTATGGCCATGACACTTGGCCAACTATCTTATAATTCCCTAAGCTTAGGTCATGCAAAGTTTTATTAGAATCGGTCAAGTCTTTCTATACTATTAGGTCCGAGGACACAGTTATCGTCCTTAGATTTTTGTTGTCTACAAATATAGTCCCTAGTGTGGACAGTGTATAACTTGCAAATTTTGTTCATACACTTTCCAAATTTATTTCTTTATATTTTATGCATGAAATATCAAGTAAAGGGATAGAATTACATGTTAAAAAAATTTGGGTGCTGAATCTTTATGTTAAGTAGTGATTTGGTCCAGTTCAAAAGATCAAAATCTAGTATGTCTGAAGCTGTCAAACTGAATTTTAGACCCCCTTAACATAGAATTGTCAATATTTTGAGTTCGAGCTGGTAGACTTTTCTATAATTTTGATATTATTTGTCCCAATAGTAGAACACTACACTGTAAAAATCTTTTTGAGATAGAGCAGGTGCGATTTTTTTTAATTTGAATTTATTGTCTAAAAGAAATGCACTATGAAATAACTGTGTTCTCGGGCCATTTTGTTGTAATGATACATAACCTTCAAAAATTTAAAGGCAGGAATTTCATTGGCTGATGTAATAATTTCCAGACAAGAAATCAGAACCCAGTATTGTCAGATACTTGTAAAGAAAGCATGGACACAGGATCTGTATTTTAATCAGATTGTTAATAGTTGTTCTATTGAACGTCTAAAACCATGAACCGTGTCCAGGACCTTTCATTGATTCAAGACATGCTTGAAAATAATTATTTTGTGAATTCACAGCACTTCAGAGAGATAACTCCTGATAAGTCAACAGTATGTTTTAACACCATTTTCATATCAAAGCATCTCATTAATGAAGACTAGCATTTTCAGTGAGGTTGACATCTCCTTTTCTAGCTACTGGGTAGTGGAATTTAAATGTTTAAGTTCTTGTTGTTCAATAGTTAAGTTTTATATTTGAATAAATGATTAAAATATTTATAGACATTAAAGTCATGCTTTCATGTTCAAGGGGTTGTAAAAACATTGATTAAATATTTACTATAAAATCTTTCATATCTTTGAAAATGTACTTTTCTAATTTAATTTGAATAAAGGATGTACACTACTCTTGCTTTAGACCTTTTGTCAAATATTTGGAATCCTCCAGTTTTATTCATGTAGTGCCAATAAAAAATTATGCCCGCCAACACCTACTTTTCTTTTCATAATTTTATAACATATTGTTTGAAAAACTATTTTTGAAAATCTTATAAAATCCTTGTTATTTTTTCATAGTTTTTGTAAGGATAAAGGTGAAAATGTTAAATGTATGAAAATCTAGAGACAATCATTTTCTGCCAAATTTTCAATTGCTTTTATTACAAAAACAAGGACACTGACCCTTCATTTTTTTCTGCTTTTTAAGATCAGTTATTTATATACTTTCAATTTATAACAGTCTTTTAAAAAGCTTGTTTTTTTGAAACAGAGGAGCAAACATCCTTAAATCAAAGCAAATGGATGTATTCAGTTTTATCACTACCTACATTATAAATGTTGTTGACTGATTAATTCTGGATTCATTGTTCACTGCAATGGTAGAATTATATAAATGATATAGGTTTGCTGTACCACATATTGCAGTGGTGTAGGTTAAATTTCAGCTGGGTCCCAATTTTGTAGTGCTCTAGTTGTTTAGTTATTGTGAATGATTCAGTCGTTACAAGTTGACAGGAAAATCAGTTGTACTAGGATACACACATAAACTTGTAGTTATAAAATATAAAAATTCAAAAGTATAGAAAAATCTGAACATCTTAATGATCATATGCAATTATGGATGCCACCATTTTATATTTTTGAGACAATATGGAGTTTTTTTAATGAACAAAAGAGAGATTTCTTTAATTATCTTAGAAATACAATTTTAAGTTACATGGTCAAATCAATAACAGGCACCCCATTGCTCTTTTTATTTTCTGAAGGGGATTGGTATAAAAATTATCCAAAAAGAACATCAGTTTTTTTTAACAGCAAGGTTTTGTTTCATTCAACTGGGAATGATTTCCCCATATGTTAACTACATGTATATAGAATCATTAAGATTAGAACACCAATTTTCTGGTGACCTACATTTATTGGTTGAAATTTTGAACATACACATATATAACAATGAAATCTATAGGGTGCCATACTGTAATAAGATGTTATTCTTATTGGCATGATTAGAGGTTTTTTTATGTGCTTCATTTGTGTTTTGATTTATTAGTGCACCAAGGTATTATCAGTTATATAGAAAAACATTTTCTAGTTATCTCCCCTTAACAAAATCACAAGGCATAGAAGATGCATACAAAATAAAGAACTCGTCTAAGATACAACCATGAAATTTAAAAAGTAAAATAACAGTCCTTTAAAAATACTAAAACAATAAAATTAAAACAGAAAATGGTGGCCCGATATTTCTTCCGTAAAGGTCATTGTCAAGAGTAGTTAAACAAAAAATAAATGGTCCAGATTATATGAAAATGGAGCAAGGAAAAATAGATGAAGAACTAAATTTAAAAGGAGATTAATAACTCTCTTTAACTGAAATGATGAGTTCTATCATTAGGTGAATTTGTTAAGTAAGATAACTGAATAATGTTTCTCAATGATCACAGGGTGTGGTGTTGTTTAATTTTTTTTAATTTGTGTTTGCTTGTTCCATGTAGTGTTAGAATTGACCAATAAGATGTGTTAATTTGAAATTTCAAAATCCCAGTTTTCTATTCTCAGGGCAGTTCTTTTTGTGGCTGTTGTAATTGTTTTTCTGTTTTGAACTGTTTAAGAAATTCAAAAACTGTGTATCCATATTTGTTTATTTTTTTCTTTCATGTCAGAAGATTTTATATAGACTCTTATGATATTAGAATAAATGTAAAAGATTTTGTTTTGCAAATTAGCTGTGTAGGCTAGAAGTATAGTAAAAAGGTGAAAATAATGTATTTTATTTATTTAGGTTTGTTAAAGTTTATGCAATACCTGTTGATACATATAAGTATATATATATACATGTATATTCCAATTGCAGTAAGCTGTTGTTCTTTTGAATACAGATATATAACAATTACTGATATTTATTTTATTATCCCATGACTAATAATTCCAAATGTTTCCTCATGATTTAGAATTAAACTTTTCTGTCAACAGAAAATACATAAACTGATATGTTAGTTCAACATAACAAAACCAATTGTTGATCTGTAAATTTGTAGATGGTTTACTTGTTTCAATACAATTCCTGGAAATTATGGGATTAAAATATCCATTTGATATTGTTTTATTATTTATTTGTGAAAAAGGAGCCATCAGCTTATAGGACTAATGTATTCCAAAATTAGAATAAATATGTCTAAGTCTTTCCATCATTTAATAAACTTTTTAAGATTGCTTTGATTTCTAATATTGTAAAGGTTTTGTTAACAAACAATCCCATTGGATTTCTAAACTTGTGGAAAAAGGAAATGACACAAATAAATGCAAGCACATGAAACAAAACACAATATTGCTGTTCTTCATCTCAAATTCATATTGAGGCCTTCAGCGTTGTATCTTTTAAAGTTTGTTGGTAGTTTTCTTTTTTGTCATTTGCATTTACTTTATATCTGTCCAACAGCACAAACACAAATTGTCTTTATAAAATTATTAATAAAGTCATTATGATTTTCTCTTTTTAGAGACTTCAAAGTATCTTTTGCATGTATTGTACATCCGTCCTTTTCTGAAATGCCTGGGTCATTTCATGGTTGCACCTCGAGTGAGAGAGGTTTTTGGTTTAATCCAAGCTGAGTCATTGGTAGATGAAACGCGCCTCTGGCTTTCAAAATTTTAAGCCTGGTCTCTTTGATCAGTTTTTTAAACAATATTAATGGGCATGTGACCCCAGATTTATCTCCCTTACAACGTTCTCACAACTCGCAAACACCAGATGATTTCTATTAACACCTAGATCATCTGAATGTTTATGCTACTTGGATCATATGAGGGAACAAAACAGTCCTTTATCCAAACATTTTATAACTTTGAGGAGGTGGGAAGCTTGACTTGTAACTGAAAGTAATTTATAAAATTGCAACTAGAAAACAAATTCTCAATTTAATTTCATATCTATTTTACATACCAATTCAGGAGTATACTTATCGATTACTGGTAATTTTAAAGCAGTCTGTTCCCAAGGTTGTGTGCTGTAAACTTTTGTCCCCTGAAGAGATCACTATCTATAAGCACATCTTATAGAAATGACTGGTATACGATGTTCACATAGTGCTAAAATAACTTTTCTCTGGTTTTTGATACAGGCCTTTCTGATCTGAATTTTCCTTGGAGTTCGGTATTTTTGTTATTTTACTTTTTTTCATGTAAAACATCTCCCAATAGTTATGTCTAGTCTAAATTGTACAATAATTGTTTCCGATGATCTGAAGTTGTATTTTTATACGACAGCAAAAAATTTTTGCGGTTGTATATTGGTATGACGTTGGCGCTGTCGTCGTCGTCTTCGTCGTCGTCCGAAGACACATCGGTTTTCGCACAATAACTTTAGTTTAAGTGAATGGATCTCTATGAAATTTTACCATAAGTTTCAATACCACAAAAGGAAGGTTGGGATTGATTTTGGGGGTTATGGTAATAACAGTTAAGGAATTAGGGGCCAAAAATAAGCATTTTTGTAACTTCCAGACAATAACTTGTGTGTTAGTGTTTGGATCTCTCTGACATTGTACCACAAGGTTCCATATCACAAAGGAATGCTGGGATTGATTTTGGGGTAATTGCTTCAAAATTTTAGGAGTTAGGGGCCAAAAGGGGCAAAAACAAGCATTTTCTAGTTTCATGACAATAACTTGTGTGTAAGTGTATGGATCTTTCTGAAATTGTACTACAAGGTTCCATATCACAAAGGGAAAGCTGGAATTGAGTTTGGGGTAATTGCCCAAAACGTTTAGGAATAAGGGGCCAAAAACAAGCATTTTTCTAGTTTCCAGACAATAACTTGTGTTCAAGTGTATGGATCTCTCTGAAATTGTACTGCAAGGTACCATACCACAAAGGGAAGGCTGGGATTGAGATTGGGGGTGATGAATCATAAGGGGGTTCAAAAAATTTGGAGGGGGGGATTTTTTTCTTTTTTTTTCTTTAAAATTTTTCATTTTAAGTTGGTTATTTCTGATTTATATATAAAAGCAAATAAAATCTTCAATTGCACAGTATTGCGCATTAGATTTGTAAGATCTTTGACCACATTTATTTTGTGTCAGAAACCTGTATTATGTCAAAAATTTGATCACAATCCAAATTCAGATAGTATCAAGCTTGAATATTGTGTCCAAATTTGCCCCAACTGTTCAGGGTTTGACCACTGCGGTCGTATCAGGCTGCACTCAGCGAAGCATTTTATTTATATATGCCAGAACAATATGATTCTCCCTTTCTTCTTCCTCTATGTTGTTTTTGATAAAAGTGATGCCTGTTATCTGAATTTTTATGGAGTTTTCAGTTCTTGGTGTCTGTAGACTGCTACATTTGAATGTACCAAACGCTGTTTAAACACAGTTGTTGGGGTAAATCTTTAAAAGTAATCTGATCTATATTTTCAAAATGAGTATTCTCTTACATTTAATATAGAAATAGGTGCATATCACACTCTGGTATCAGCTTAGCTACTGGGGATCTAGTATTCATGAAGGTTGCCCAAGTGGGAAATTATAAATTGGAGGTCACACAGAAGATAATATAGAGTAAGCAACTTTTTAATGGATATGTTAAGAATCTGCTACTAGTATCTGGTTTGATGTTATTTCTTGGGAGTATAATGTCCGTGTCTTTTAAAGAGACAGAGGTATGTACATAGTGGTTTTTATAGAAAATCTAGTTTGAAAGAAATCATGCATAACATTTGAGTTCTTAGTTGACACACCAGATCTGGAATAACTGGTATGTTTGTAACTGTTCTTAGTAACTGTAACAGTTCCAGATTCCAATGTCTAAGAAGTCAATTTGCAATCGAACTGCTTCATATATTGTTACGATTTTTGGAATCAGACAAATATGCAAGCATTGTGTTCCAAGATATTATCAAGGCGTCCATTGTCAAGGTTAATTGTTTTTCCTCTTACGAATGTCTATTGATGCAAATAATTTCCCAGATTTGCAGTTTCTGAGCTACACCCTTGTTCGAAGTCTATTTTGTGTGTTGCATTTTGAATGAACTGAGTTGACCTGCTTATATGTTAAACTTCTCTGTTATGTTGCCTACCGCGAACTGAATGTTGTTCCATAACTCAATTTTGAAACTACATGTATGAAGATCTTGTACGTTCTTGTTTGTTATTTTTGAGCTTTTTGGTGCTGTCCGACCTGATCAAAACCGATTGGCCTTTCAGTTGACTTTTCTTAGAAAGTGATTCAGAGTTAGTAATACTACTTCTTGTTCTAAACAATTTATGTGTATTGCTTTCCATTTTAAATATTTCCCTTGAAAACTTTCACTGTTCATAAATACCCATAAACTGTTTTCGAAAGTTCTGTTATGGTAAAGCAGATTTAGAATGTGTCCCCGTGCGTGTGGTGTATGCCCTTTATGTTTTACAATTATGGGTTGTTTGCCTGTGAGAGAGCTTTCACATGTTTATTATATCTTTGTTCTTTATTTGTTAATTCAATATTATGAATATGGTGTTGGGATGTATAAATACTCATCCACGCTTGCTGTTACTTTTACACATTGTGACTTGGATGGAGAGTTGTCTCATTGGCACTCATTCCACATCTTCTTCATTATATATTAAGATGTAGAGTTACTGGGAACTTTATGATTAGATCTTGATAGCTTGATGTCCAAAATTGAGAAATAGTGAAATTGAACTATTAGTAGTTTCATGATCAAGCGTGCATTTGGAATTATATTTATGCATGATGCCATTATCGCTAGAAATGCAGCAAAAGAAAAGTGGATACCAAATTTCCTGTTGGCATTTTATATATGGCTTGATTTAATCCGTCCGCTCTTTCTTGAGTTGGATAGACTGGACCTTTGTCAAGTTAAACAGTCCTAGAAACACGAACGATCGTGTGAATACTGGTTCTCAGAAAAGCTGCAACTACTTAGCTGTCGAGCCTGCAACATTTATGTCTCGAAAGCGAGACATACCGATCCTAAGATTTCGTCGTCGGCTTCGGCGTCGTTTGCGTCAACATTTAGGTGCAGTCTGTGGTTAAAGTTTTTTTAGACATCAATAACTTTGTCAAACCTTCATGGAATTTTAGGAAATTTGGACAGGTGCTTGTTAATGAACAAAGTATCCAGAGCAAAATTTTTGAAATATTTATTTTCATTTCTCCGTATTTTACTGATAAATAGACCTGGGAACAATATATCTAATATATATATTCCTGAATATGTAAATGCTCTTTTGTTCCGACGTTGGAAAGTTCGGGCGGAAAGAACTAACTAGCCGAAAAGTTCCGGAGGAACTTATTAACTAGTTACTTTGTTCTTCCTCTGGTTTAAAAGTTCCACCGGAACAAAGTGACTAGTTGAAAAGTTCCAACGGAACATATCAACTAGTTAGAAAGTTCCTTTTTGCCAAATTAGTCAAAACCGGAACTAACAAACTAGCCCAAAAGTTCCAACGGAACTTATCAACCAGGCAGAAAGTTCCATTTGGAGAATTGATGCAAAGTAAAAGCGCAACATATTATATTTGAACCTTTCAAAGGGAAACCAAGATACTGATTACAAAAGTCAAAAGGAACTTATCAACGAGCCACAAAGTTCCTCTTTGGCAAATTAGTCAAAACCGGAACTAACAAAGTAGCCCAAAAGTTCCAACGGAACTAATCAACTGGTCACAAAGTTCCATTTGGAGAATTGATGCAAAGAACCACATGAGGAGGGGGTATTCTTCCTCTCTTGAGGGTACTATGAATACTAAATTTGCATGATAATGCAACTTATTCCGTTTTATGTGAGCTATGAAATACAACTTAAATTTTGCATATTTGTCCCCAAAGAAACCACTTTCAGTGCGTTGGGTATTCTTGTAAATTAATGATTTGCTCTTATATATACTGATACTCATTCTTCCCCCTCTTTCTACAAAAAGGACGAAATATGGTATATTCGGAACGATGTAACTAGTTGTTCTGTTCCGCCAGAACTATTCAACTAGCTACATTGTTCCGGGACTTTCAACTAGCTACTTTTTTCCGGAACTTTTCGCCTGCACTCGGAATAAAACAACTAGTTGGAAAGTTCCATCGGAACGAAATAACTAGTTGAAAAGTTCCGCCGGAACAAAGTAACTGACGGAACATAGTGGCTGTTACAAATAGACTTAGTTTTTTACAGTTGACAAGTAAATAAGTTTGTTACACATCAATTACTTTGTCAAACCTTCATACAATTTTATGAAACTTTGGCAGAAGCCTTTTTATGACTGACATAATGTCTTAAGCAAACTTTGAAAATATTTTTTTTATCATTTTCAGTATTTTTCTGATAGACGGAATTTTTCACAGTTTACTTTTTAAGACAGTGTTGGATTGATTTTTTTGACATGATGAATTTGTAAACCTTCATGGAATGCTATTAAACTTGGACAGACGCTAATCTTCAAGACAAAGAAATAGCATCTAAAGAAAAAGTTTGTATTTTACTGATAATTGGACTCTTTTTTAGGTCAACATTACACTTTTACACTGACAGCAACAATCGCAGGCGAAACACAGGGTTCCATGGTAACCCTTACAAATTTTTGTAAGGAGTTTGGGAGCCGAAAGTGGTCCAATCAAAGATTAAGTGATATCACTGGTTTTGAATTCAAAATCTGACATGCTTGCAATGTTTTTGATGCTATAAATAAATTCATTTGAAGAGCTTAAACTATATGGTCAAATGTCCTGTTTTCCACTATGCTCAGCACTTTTGTCACTTTTTTTCTTGAGATACCTGTTGACGGGTTTGAGATTAACTACTGATCTCATTTTGCCATTTTGGGAACTACGAAACAATATACTTTAGAAACCTGTCGTTGCATCTGGCAGATTAACAGGTTGAACAATTCTTTTGTTAAAGAGTATTTATTCTTCCTTTAGGTAGATCTCACAAGAGTTCCTTTAAACCAAACATAGAACGTTCGTCATCAGCCGAACTTGAATTGAAGTAGAACTAGATTTGCCATTGCAAGCAATAGCGGATGTCACCCTTCCCCATTGCCACTAAGCGGCAGCCATTTCAAATTTTTTAACATTGAATGCACATATATGCATTACTACACTTTGTTCTGTAAAGTTGCTGATCATTTGGAGCATTTTGAAATTTTAGCACATTTTTGCTGTTTCCATGGCAACGGCGGCCATTTTGGAAATTCCAAAGTCAAAAGTCTCATCAACATTTGCCAGATGACATTACTATCAAGTTTCATTAAGATTTGAGTATTTTTAATTTTTTTTAATTTTTGCTGTTTCCATGGAAACGGCAGCCATTTTAAAAATTCCAAAATCAAAAGCAACTCTGCACATACTAGTTAACATTTCTGTAAAGTTTTATCAAATTTGGAGCATTTTGAAATTTTTGGAAATTTTTGTATTTGTGGCGTTTCCATGGTAACAGTGACCGATTCCAAAATTCCAAAGACAGATGCCACATTGGCACATGACAAGGAAAATACCATGAAAGAATCACGGTATTTGACCTACCATTCTAAGTGAGTAAATGCTACTTTTAAGAATTTCCCATAAGGTTTAATGGTAAACTTTTCCCCAGTTTCCATGGTAATGGCGGCCATTTTTGAATTTCTAAATATGGCCAACACATCTTGGCATGCCGAGCAACATTCCCATAAAGTTTCATCCAGTTGGGTCTTATAATAAAAGATTTAGAATTTTGATTTTTTCACATTTTTGCTGTTTCCATGGTAACGGCAGCCATTTTTTATGTTCTTAAGACCTACTGCAACCCGAAATTTTGTGTTCCTCATTATAGTTAACTATTATTAAGATTGGTTCCATTGGCTCCAAAAAAACTGCCGGACAAAAATCATTGGAAGAATAATAATAACTAGAATTGCCATTGCAAGCAATAACGGATGTCACCCTTCCGCCATTGCCACTAGATTGCAGCCAGTTTTTAAATTTTAAACTGTAAATGCACATATATATTAATGGCTATACATCTTTCTGTGATTTTTAGAACATTTAGCGGATTTACAATTTTACACATAATTTTTCTTTTTTGCCTTGTTTCCATGGTAACGGTAGCCATTTTGAAAATGCAACTCCATTTGCCGCTTCCACACATGACAGTCAACATTATTGTGAAGTTTCATTAAGTTTGAAGCATTCTGAAATTTTGAAATTTTTGCTCCTGTATCCATGGTAACATAGTAATTCCAATGATTGTCAAAATCATTCAAAACCTGTATATAATAAACAACTATATTGTATAAAATTTGATGATTTTAAGTTCAAGCATACCAAAATTATTCACCAAACCCTGAAGTTTTTGGAGCATTTTGACCTTTTGCATTGTTTCCATGGTAACAGCAGCCATTTTGGAAATTCTAACTCCAAATGCCACATCTTCCAATGTTGCTCATCGTTACTGTGAGGTTTCATTTAGTTTGGAGCATTTATATATTTTTGAAATTTTGGTGTAGTTTCCATGGCAACATAGTAGTTCCAATGATTGCCAAAATCATCCAACACCAGTATATAGTGGGCACCTACAGTATATTTAAAGATAATGATTCCAAGTTTAAGCATATCCAAATAGTTCACAAAACCAAAAACTGGATTTTTCACATTTGTTCCGTTTCCATGGTAACGGCAGCCATTTTTGTGTTCTTAAGAGCTACTGCAACTCGAAATTTTGTGTTCCTCATTATAGTGAACTATCATTAAGATTGGTTACATTGGCTCCAAAAATCTGCCGGACAAAAAAGGTGGAAGAATAATAATAACTAGATTTGCCATTGCAAGCAATAGCGGATGTCACCCTTCCCCCATTGCCACTAAGCGGCAGCCATTTCAAAAAAATTTAACAGTGAATGCACATATATGCATGGCTAAACATCTCCTGTAAATTTTCAGTACATTCAGAGCATTTAAAAATTTTTCACATTTTTGTCGTTTCCATGGCAACGGCAGCCATTTTGAAAATTTTAAAGTCAAAAGTCTCATCTATACTTGCCAGTTAACAATAATATTAAGTTTCATTAATTTCAAAGCATTTTGAAAATTTTTGACATTTTTGCAGTTTCCATGGCAACGGTGGCCATTTTGGAAATTCCAAAGTCAAAAGTCTCATCCAGACTTGCCAGTCAACAATCATATTAAGTTTCATAAATTTTGGAGCATTTTGAAATTTTTGAAATTTTGACATTTTTGATGGTTCCTATGGTAACAGAGACCATTCCCAAAATTTAATGGCAGATACCACATTGGTACATGGGAGGAACATACCATCAAATTTTGAATGGATTTGACCTACCTTTTAAGAAAGTAAATGCTACTTTTAGGTTTTGAGAGCATTTTGACCTGTTTTGCATTGTTTCCATGGTAACGGCAGCCATTTTGGAAATTCCAACGCCAAATTCCACATCTTCCAATGTTGCTCATCGTTACTGTGAAGTTTCCAAAATTTGGAGCATTTTGATATTTTGAAATTTTGGTGTAGTTTCCATGGAAACATAGAAGTTCCAATGATTGCCAAAATCATACCAAAACCAGTATATAGTGGCCACCTACATTGTATTAAAATATAATGATTCTAACTTTAAGCATATAAAATAATTCACTAAAACCAAAACTGGATTTTTCACAATTGTTCCGTTTCCATGGTAACGGCAGCCATTTTTATGTTCTTAAGACCTACTGCAACCCGAAATTTTGTGTTACTCATTATACTTAACTGTCATTAAGATTGGTTCTATTGGCTCCAAAAACTGCCGGACAAAAATCATTGGAAGAATAAGAATAATAATAACAAAGAAACAGAGGAAAAGCAATATGTCACCCGACATTGTCGATCAGGTGACATAACTAGATTTGCCATTGCAAGCAATAGCGGATGTCACCCTTCCCCCATTGCCACTAGATTGCAGCCAGTTTTAAAATTTTAAACAGTGAATGCACATATATACTGATGGCTATACATCTTTCTGTAATTTTTAGAACATTTAGCGGATTTACAAATTTTACGCATAATTTTTCCTTTTTTGCCTTGTTTCCATGGTAACGGCAACCATTTTGGAATTTCAACGCCAATTGCCGCTTCCACACATGACAGTCAACATTATTGTGAAGTTTCATTAAGTTTGAAGCATTCTGAAATTTTTGAAATTTTTGCTCCTGTATCCATGGTAACATAGTAGTTCCAATGATTGTCAAAATCATACAAAACCTGTATATAATGGACAACTATTTTGTATAAAAATTTGATGATTTTAAGTTGAAGCATACCAAAATTATTCACCAAACCCTGAAGTTTTTGGAGCATTTTGACGTTTTTGCATTGTTTCCATGGTAACAGCAGCCATTTTGGAAATTTAACTCCAAATGCCACATCTTCCAATGTTGCTCATCGTTACTGTGAAGTTTCATTAAGTTTGGAGCATTTTGATATTTTTGAAATTTTTGTGAAGTTTCCATGGCAACATAGTAGTTCCAATGATTGCCAAAATCATCTAACACCAGTACATAGTGGGCACCTACATTGTATTAAAATATAATGATTCTAAGTTTATGCATATCCAAATAATCCACCAAACTCTAAAATTTTATTTTTCACGTTTCTTTGGTTTCCATGGTGATGGCATCCATTTTTAGTGCCAAAGTTGCACTGCAACTCGTAAGTCAGGGTTCCTTGTTATAGTGAACAAATATGTCACCCGACTTTGTCGATCGGGTGACATAATAACAAAGAAACAGAAGAAAAGCAATATGTCACCCGACATTGTCGATCGGGTGACATAAATATTAAAACTGTATCCAGGAACTTTCTTTTACCAGCTATCATGGTGTACCAAAGCTCTAGAATCGTGTTTTCTCTCATTGTTAGTAAACTTTGGCAACAAATCGTCTAGTTGATCAAGTTTTTCTTTACGTTTCTCAAGTTTATCTTCAGAACCTTTGCCAAATACTGGTACTAAAATCCGAAAGAGGCAACCACACAAGACCTTCTAAGCGTGTATGTCTTTAAAGTTATTCAATTATCGTTCAAACTTTAAACTCGTAAAAGTCATATATTTAGCAGAAGACTTTATATGTTTGATTAACTCTTGTATCGTCTTTTCAAATAAAATTTGTTTAACTAACCTCATAGAATTTACGTTCAGTGGAGAACAATGACGATCTTCATCCTTAAACGCAGTCAGTTTCTCAGGATCTTTTCTTGTTAGTACCCTCTGAGTTTTCACCGAGCAGACGACGCAGCTCTTTTGTCATTGTCCAACGTCCAATGCTACAGGACGTCATCCACCAACAGCACATAAATGGCGAAAAAGACTCACTCGAAAGGTATTAGACGGAGTGAGAACTTCAGGACTGTTTCCCACCGAAAGATACGCTGAGGATTTAGGTGTTATAGTTGTTTGAAATAACCTGGGTGTATGAATTTTGAAATCTTTGTAAAGGAGATAAACATAGAAAGCATATTCATTTACTGGTAACCACAATTAGATATGAAAGTCTTCAAATTATTTTAGAAAACAAAATTAAAAAAAAAAAAATTTTTTTTAAGATCAACCGTTAATATATATCCCAAACAGACATTCAATGTTAAATTATTTCGGTCTGGAACCAAGGTAAAAATAAACTCATCATAGATACCGGGAAGGATAAGCAGATCCTACTCTACATCTGGCACGTGTAAAAAATATAAAACGTGGCAATATCAAGAATCAATAGTTAGAAGTTGCTAATTATATTGTAGAAAAAAATATATAAATGTGTGCATTTCATGAAAAGAACAAAACATTGTAATGTTTTGAATATCCCTTTAGTATCTTCCGTATCTCTTTTATATATAGGAAAGATATTTCAAAAGCATGCATCAAATAGCGTCTGCATTTTAATACTTATTTCAGTCACAAAATAGAATGGTGGTATATTTAGATAAGCAATAGCTGTTAACGCATCTCCTTCTGGTGTGCAAATATAAAAAATCGTATTATGTTTATTAGCATCTACAAATTAGAATTTCTTGGGATTCGATTCCAAACAATATCTGGATGGATTTCTTCTTTCCACAAGAACAATATCACATATGAACATGTGTTTTTCTTCTTTTTGCACATAATGGCATACTGCATTCATGAAAAAAGTATAACAAAAATACGAATTCAAAAAGGGGAAGTCCATAAAAACTGATAAAATCAAACGCTATCAATCAACGGAAAAAGTGAAAACAACTGTCATATTCCTGACCTGGTACAGGCACGTTCCGAATAAAATGGTGGATAAAACCTGGTTTAATAGAAATTTTCATATAACTTGTTCACCAAAGAGCTTGACTATATCTTTAACCAAGGCAGTGGATGCAGAAGACTGTATCACCGTGCTACTGGTGTGTTTCCCTACCTTGTTATATTTTTCGCCTGACGCTGAACCATGCTTGTATGTCTCGTACATGCTTGTTTTTGCTAGTAACCCTGGTGTAAGTCAACAGATTTGACAGCATCATTATTATGATCCTTGTGTGGTTTATATACACCCACGGATTCTCAATACCTATTTTTTATTTTTAAACCTTTTACTGTACCTTCATATCAGGTGTTGTAACCTGATTTAAGTTCCAGAACCTTGTCTAAACTTGTTGGTTTTAAGAGCGCGCGGACACGCACACACACTGGAGTAAATGTTTTCGAGAACTATACACACATAATACAATATTACCTTCTTGAATCAATATAACCACCACAAAGTACCTTAATGACAGAGATACGGTGAATTTGTTTGTTTTTTTTTTTTTTTGCTGCTTGTGAAATTAGTTCAGCGTTTTACACATTATAAGCACACAAAATGCTAAATGTACCAGCCGTCGGAACTAATGTATGAATGGGAGGACTAACTTTCATGAAGTTATGCATTAACCTCAATAATTTGATCACTCGCACAGAACAGATTTTTTTTTCATTTGCTCTGTATTGATTATGCAACTGCTATAAATAGTATGATAACCTGTATGAGATAGAATACTAATGATACCTTCTATTTTGGTTTAATTTTTTTTTAGTCCCCTACCGACGAATTCGAAGGGGACTTTAGGTTTGCACTCTGTCCGTCTGTCTGTCCGTCTGTCCATCCGTCAGTCCGGCAAATCAGTTTTCCAGACTTTTTTTCTTCATGCTTGAAGATATTGATTTGCTATTTGGTGTATTGTTTTATCATGAAAAGTTACAGGTCAAGTTCGATTTTCACGATTTTAGTTTCTCCTTGTTCAGTTAAAGCCCTTTCCCTAGAATTAAATTTTTGATGAAATACTTATTAATTACTAGATTTCTGTTCAAAGGGAAATAACTCATTTTTTAACTTTCCCTAGAATAAAACTTTTGATGAAATACTTAATAACGACTAGATTTCTGATCAAAGGGAAATAACTTTTTAAAGATTTGTAAAAAACATTGTATTAAATAAATGACATTTTAGATTTTTTTCCTTTTCTTTAGTAAATTGTTTGAAGAATTTTCGTTCCATCACAATGAATTTTTAACCGGTAGGGGACTATGTATTGCCATGCAACATTCACAGAATGCTTGTTATATTTCATCAAGTGTTCAAGATACAAATGTTTTGTGCGATGAAAAAAAATGCATTCTACCACATAGGTAATTTCTGCAACGTTTCAATTAGAATTATTTTAAACTGTTGTTTTACAGACATTTTCTTTAATTTGATGCACACATTTAGGAGTTTTGTAGTAAATTGTGACGTCACATTCATTAATAAAAGTAGTTTTTATTCATTATTCTATTATTTACATATTCGAGGGAGGCTACTTGAAAAATGTCTATATACAATAACGTCCCCAGCCTGCCATGGATCGATTTCAGTGAAAATTAAATCAAGGCCAGTCAGTAGTATGTCAATTGCGGGGAATTTGCGGTATGTTTATAGCCAATCATTAAGCGTTTTACCAGGAAAAGAAATACCATATGCTGCATGTATCATCTGAAATAAAGTATCTATCGTATTACATCCACTTAAGAACACTCTGACTGCCTAATATGTGTAATAAAATCATAAAAAGACATGCACCAGATTTTAAAAGAAGCTCTTGATATTTTCTATCGACTTTGCAGTTTATGATAACGGTACCGTAACCCTGCGATAAAAGTTTAGATGTGAGAAGAAATTTTGTGACGATTTAATTCTAAAAATCATAATAATCGTGGGAAACATAAGGTTTTTTTTGGGGGGGGGACAAAAGGGGGTAACGCCCTCTACGCCCTATCATGGATCCGCCACTGGGTAAACCTGAGATAACAGTTTAGATGTGAGAAGACATTTTAGAATTTTAGAATGAAAGTCAATTAACATTTAAAAAAGCACGTGGAATGGTATTAATTGCGAAATGTAACATCGGGAAACAATTAAATTAACACCGACAAATGAAGATTAGTAATCACTTGGAAACTGGCAGATTGAGGGAATTTTATTTTGATACTTAAGATGGCGGTTTGAGTAGGAAAAGGTTATTTAAAAATTGACATTAATAAGATATCTCATTAAAAATAAATATCCCCTTTATCAATTTTGTAAGTGTAAATCCTTGTGTTGTAGTTGAAGCGGAAATCAAATGTCCATGACAACAATCATTTTGCTATATAAACGCATCTATGCTTACACCATAACACTGTGAACTTGGTGCTTCTATTTTCTGCTGAAGAATATAACGGGTAAGTTTGAATGAAGAATTTTATTTAATCATTATTTTGTTTAATATTTATTCTAAATTATTGGGGGAAGCTGGTCAGATCTACATTTTCATTACCGGTACTAAAAAAAAAATCATTTGCAGATTTGCACATTTTTATTAATGTTAAAGTGATTGTTATAACAGTAGTACTGGGTATACTATTTCCATCCAAATCTTAAACTTATGAAAATACCACTAGTTGCATTTCATGAGATAAATAGAATTGTGAATAAAAACGGGGAATGTTTCAAAGAGAAAACACCCGACCAATGAGCAGTCCAAGGTCACCAATGGGTCTTCAACGCAGCGAAGACGGACTTCAGCTAGCCCCTAAACAATAATGTATACTAGTTCAGCGTAATGGACGCCATACTAAACTCAGAAACATATAAAAGATGCATTAACTTCAATAATGTTATCACTCGTGAATATGAACTTATTATTTAGCCATTGGAACATGTGGAAGCAAAATAAAAGAGAAGAGGTTTTTATTCATTAACTCTGCATTGATTATGTAACTGCTATAAACCGTATGATAACTGTATGAGGTAGAATGCTATTTTACTTTTAATATTTTTTCAATATTCATCAATTATTCAATATACAAATGATTTGTGCGGTGAAAAATGCATTCTACCACATAGGTAGTTTCTGCAAAGTATCGATTAAAATTATTTAAAACTGTTGTTTAGACATTTTATTTTATTTGATGCACACATTTAAGAGTTGTGTAGTAAATAAGATTGTGAAGTCACATTCATTGATAAACGAAGTTTTCATTTATCATTCTAACTGTTACATTCCGTTTCCTTCTCAATTTTACATATTCAAGGGAGGCTACTTGAAAATTGTTTATATATATGATAATTTCCCCAGCCTGCAATGGATCGATTTCAGTGAAAATTAAATTAAGGCCAGTCAGTATAATGTCATTTACGTGGATTTTAATCTATTTTATAGCCAATCATTTAGTATTTTTGCCAAGTAAAAGAAATATTATATGTTGTTTATCTGCTATCCCTGTATCATCTGTAATAAAGTATATATCGTATTGCATCCACATTGACACTATGCCTAACACTTCGGTACTTTTGCTTGGAACTGTATAATCAATTTTTTCGCAGAAGTATCGAGTAGAGTATTATTTTTAAAATACTGAAAATATCGGTTAATAAATTTCGTTTAAGAGTGAGCAGATAGTATTTTCTTTATATATTTATTGTTTTATATAAAAGTAGATAAAATAGTTTATGTTTATATCTTTTATATGCCTTGATTTAATAGTTGTTGGGACAATGTTTAGTAAAAGGCGGGTTTATCAACATTCGTTTCAATTTATATTGATAATTATCGTTATTGAGATTCTTTGTGTAATAAAATCGTAAAAGACATTGTACAATATTTTATGCTAAAAATCATATAAATCGTGAGAAACATGAGATTTTTTGGCGATCAAATGAGGGGGTAACGCCATCTACGCTCTATCCTGGGTCCGCCACTGAGTTACTATGAGATAACAGTTTAGATGTAAGAAGAAACTTCTAGAATGAAAGTCAATTAACATTTGAAAAGCACGTGAAATTGTACTAGTTGTGAAATGTAGCATCAGGAAACAATTAAATTAACAGCGATTGCCAATGAGACAACTCTTCACAAGAGACCAAACGACATAGACATTAACAACTACAGGTCACCGTACGGCCTTCAACAATGAGCAAAACTCATACCGCATAGTCAGCTATAAAAGGCCCCGAAATGACAAATGTAAAACAATTCAAACGAGAAAACTAACGGCCTGATTTGTGAACAGAATAATCAACGAAAACAAATATGATATACAGCAATAAATGACAACCACTGAATTACAGGTACCTACCTGCCTTGGGACAGGCACATACAGAATGTGGCTGGGTTAAACTAGTTTGAGGGCGCTAACCTCTCCCTAACCTGGGGCAGTGGTGTAACAGTACAACATAAAAACAAACTATAAAAATTAGTTGAAAAGGGCTTAACTCATCAAATCTGTTGAATAGTGGCAGATTGAGGACTTTTATTTTGATACTTAAGATGGCGGTTTGAGTAGGAAAAGGTTATTTGAAAATTGACATTATTAGAAATAAATATCAACTTTCTCGGAATTTTGTAAATGTAATATGACACTGTTGTTATTGAAGTGGAAATCAAATGTATATGCCAACAATCATTTTGCTATATAAACAGATCTATACTTAACACCATATAACACTTTGGTACTTCTGTTTTCTGCTGATCAATTAAAGGTTAGTTTGATTAATAGAATTTATTTTATTATTATTTGTTGTATTTTTATTCTATATCGTTTTTGTTTGGGGAAGGGGTCATATCTACATTTTCATTACCTATTAAAATCATTTCCAAAAACATTTAAAGGTTAAAGTGATTGTTATAATAGTGGTAGTGGGTATACTATTTCCATCCATATCTTAAACATGAAAACACCACTAGTTGCATTTCATAAGACAAAGGTTGTTTTTTTAATGCAAATAATCGTATTTTAGGAACATTTTATTATTGAATGATTTGCCATTGAAAATAAACGAAAGATATCTATGACATAAAAGAGACGAAAGATACCAAAAGGATATTCAATTTATTTCATTGTCCTATGGCAGTTCAATTTTGTTGGTATCAATTTGTATGGACATATGCTGCGTATTTTCCTGCATATTTTGCAAGCCAATCAATGGTTACGAAATCAATATAATTCAATATCTTATTTTTTCAGCTTCAATGGGATATCTTGGTCTTTGTGGGGTTCTGCTGAGTTTGTCTTTGCTTATGACACTGCATATTCCCTCATCTGATGCGAATGTGGTTGGTGATTGCTATGAAGACTGGAGCAGATGCACTAGACAGACGAGTTGGTTTACCAATATAGCTTGGCAAAGTTGCCAGACTAGATGCAGGTGCCAAGGACACGTTGGGGGTAGGTGCATCGAAGTTCCATCCAATTGCCCACTCTGGCAGAACCAAAGATTGATGTGTAAATGTCATGGAACAAGATCCGGGTCAACACCATGGTGGTGCGGTTTTTGAATTTCGTTCGAAAATGACCATTCTGTTATCAACATGTGTATGTACACGTAATAGGTTGATCTACATCATTAAAGCAAATAACATTTTTATATTAGCTTGTTTTCTTTTGCATTTTATACTTGTTGTAATTCTTAGTTGACCAGAGCTATCACTGATCTCTAGAAAAAATAATTTTCGTTTTTGGTTTAAATTGTAATGAGTGTCTACATTTAGAACTTCATTCATGAAGCCTTTTGCCTGCAGTTTAATATGGAGGTCCAGTGGCGGATCCAGAACTTTTCATAAGGGGCGCTGACTGACCTAGAGGGGGGCACTCCAGTCATGCTTCAGTGATTCCTATATAATCAACCAAAATTTTCCCACAAAAGGGGGCCTGGATCCGCCTATGAGGTCTGTAAAGCTTTATTCTTATATTTTCATTAAGAATTCTGCTTAAAATGCAAGGATAATGAGCGTCTAGTTGCTTACTGTTGAATGCATTAACATGTGTAATGAAGATTTCACGGTGATCAACTATTATTCAGTACCTTTTTATTTCAGTTTCATTTTCAACTTATATATCTTAGTTTCACTGATGAGGAATTATTTTCCAAAATGTGCACATCTGGCACTCGCACCAAAATTCAAGCAGATATTTAGTATGTTTAAAAGAGTTTCCACACCGCTGAATCGATTTTATACAGCGCCAGTCCAAAGTCGGGAAATGAAAGCCATTAGTCTTATATACGTAGTGTCTTTCGTCTGGTGTTGATGTTTAGTTCGTGGATGGGGTAGTTTGTATTGTAGATACTTTTTATACGCCCGTCAAAATTTTGACGGGACGTATTATGGTATACAAATGTCGTCTGTCCGCCTGTCCGTCTATCCGTCTGTCTGTCCGGCGTAAACATGTCGCACCGTAACTTGAGAACGACTTATCCAAATTTCATGAAACTTAACATAGTTGTTTCTTAATATGATGGTCAAACGATCTGTATACTTTTTGGTGAAAATAAGATTAAAACTTTTTGAGTTACAGGACTTAGTAACTAAAACAGGTGTGTGTTTTTTTTTTTTTTTTCACATGTCGCGCTGTATCTCAAAAACAATTTATGATTATTGCTTAAAACTTTACACACTTCTTAGTTATATTAATCTTAAGATCTGTATACTTTTGGTGATGATTCAAAATTTTATTTTGAGTTATTGAGTGTTTTGTAAAAAAGGGGAGGGTTTTTCACATGTCGCGCCGTATCTCAAACACGATTTATGATTATTGCTTAAAATTTTACACACTTCTTAGTTATATTAATCTAAATATCTGTATACTTTTGGTTATGATTCAAAATTTTATTTTAGAGATATTGATTTTCTTTTTTTTTTAAAGGGGTTTCACATGTCGCGCCGTATCTCAAAACGATTTATGATTATTGCTTAAAATTTTACACACTTCTTAGTTATATTAATCTAAAGATCTGTATACTTTTGGTTTTGATTCAAAATTTTATTTTAGAGATATTGAGTTTTTGTAAAAAAAAGGGGGTTTTCGCATGTTGCGCCGTATGTCAGAAACTATTTATGATTATTGCATAAAATTCACACACAAGACGACGGGCATATCATGCGCTCATGGCGCAGCTGTTTATTTACACAAATTCCATTTACAGTACCACATTCCTTTTTTATTATTATTTTTATAACATGATATGAATATATCAAAGTTTAATGAGTATTACTCAAGAGACATCTATCAATCAGCTGTGATATATACCCTTATCACCGACTACAACTTGATAGAGAAATCAAAATGAGCCACGTGACAGTTGTCTATAATTGAACAGGAACTGTGAACTCTTCCGAAGCACCTGAGTTCATTCCCTTGTTTTATGTGGTTCAAGTTACTCTTTCTTGAGTAGTCTGTTGATGATTTTAATCGTCTTTTTTCCTTTCTGATATGGTGTTTTCTCATATTTGTTTTTTATTAATTGTTTTGAAAAGTTTGTTCTTGTGTTGTTCCATTACACCACTGTCCCAGGTTAGAGCCTTCAAACATGTTTAACCCCACTACATTCTTTATGTGCCTGTCCCAAGTCAGGAGCCTGTACTTGTCTTGGTTCATGTCTGTCATACTTATTTTTCGTGATTTTTTTTGGTTATAAATTAGGCCGTTAGTTTTCTCAATTGAAAAGTTTCATATTTTTATTCAGCCATGCTGGATCTATGCGATCACTCTGGTTTTGGAGATGGTGCAGAATACTAAGTTGAAGACATATCATGAGACTAATTATGTGTTTTATGACTTGCAGAAATTTTCTACACCATTAATCATCAACTGCCAACTTTTGGCATGTTATTTGCCCTCAAATTAAGAAAAGATTGGTCGAATAACCCTTTAATATTAGATATATACTTGCATATAATAGTTCCTTTGTAAAGCAAAATTTATAATGATTTACTATTTATGAATTAATTTGAAAAGTATTTGTACATCAATTGAATCAGTGGATAAGAATTTTGAAAGTATTAGCTTAGTATTTTATACTTGTGTAAGTAATTGTTCAATGAAATTTGGGTCAACATGTGTATTAATATATCTAAGTTGATTCCACACTTTTTGAAATGGTATTACTCCAATTCTTTCCATAGGCAAGTAAGAGTCATTATAGTTATCAACTGTCATGATTTTCAAATAATTACACTCAAAGGTGTAAGTGTAAGTCTTAATTCACCAAAGTAAATATCTAATGACCTGTTACATAATTAAATAGATACAATTTATTATACACCTAACTGAATACACACATTCTTGACCTCAATAGTATACCTACAAATGTATAATTTATTTTGATCTACACAACATTAAAATATTCTGTTAATTTTGCTAGCTAGCTGAATGGTTAATCAGATGTGGGTTATTTTCAATGAAAATCTCAGCATTAGGTATTTGTTCATTTAATTTGAAATGTATTTTTCTTAATGAAGAATGAACACTAATTTAGATAAAAAAATAGTTATTATTTTTTTATATTTGTTGTTGAGAAATTGGATCTTTAATGCCTCTTTCTGGAAATTATTAAGCCAGTTATTATTAATGGCATATAAAAAGATATATTACTTGTTTGACGATTTCCTTTCCATTCTTGTCAATACTATTAAATTGCAAATATTTATAAAAAAATAATCTGACAGTCTAAAATTGAAATATCAGTATTTATATCAATATTTGCATAATATTGCGAAATTCCCTACCTTTGGACAATACCATAGAACTTTTACAGTAAGATTGGAAATGAAAAGAGAAAAAATATTGAAAAAGTATGGTCAGAAAGAATATCAGACTAGCTATGAATATGGCTGAATCACAACATCAACGATGCTTTGATTCAGCCGACTATACGGTATTGTTTTTTCTCATTGTTGAAGGCCGTACGGTTGCCTAAAATTGCTAACATCCACTTCATTTGAAATTTTGTGGATAGTTTTCTCATTGGCAATCATACCACATCTCCTTATTGTTATTTGTTCAGTCTTTCTTCCCCCTTTGTATTTGCATTCACCTCCTATGGTATCTTCTTTCCCGTTTTACATAGATAATTTATTTCTTTTGTTCCAGTCGTAATGAATTACGTTTTTAACTTGCAGTGATGTGAGAGTTTATTGCTCCGTGTTGAAAGGCCTCACTGTGACTTTGAGATGAAGAACAGCAATACAAGAGCTGTTCCTTTGCCTTTTTTTTGTCTGTTTTTTGCTGTGCATGTACTGATTTTGTATCGTGGATGGATACCCCATATCCTTTGTTTTTCTATTATAGATTTGAAAATCGACAATTTTCCCTTAATGTCAGGTTCTATCTTGTCATATTTTCGACCTGGTTGCATCGTTACCTTTTATGTCGACGTTCTGAATTCAGAAGCCATGTTTTGTGTCTGAAATCTGACACAAATGTTTAAGCATATATTCTGCACAAGGATTCCCCTGAAATTCCGTTTGAACTGATGTTGTGTAACAAAAGTTGGCTTTCTCGTTTGAATTGTTTAACAATTTGTCATGACTGGACCTTTAATAGCTTACTATACGGTGCGTTTTTTTATTTATAGTTGTTGAAAATCGTACGATGTCCCTTATTAAAATAAGGAGATAAGGTATGATTGCCAATGAGACAACTATCCACCAAAGTTCAAATAAAGTGGATGTAAGCAATTAAAGGCATCCGTACGGCCTTCAACAATGAGAAAACCCCACACCGTATAGTCGGCTATAAAAGGCCCCAACATGACAAATGAAAAACAATTCAAACGACATGAAAAATATGAAACAATTCAACTGAGAAAACTAACGGCCTAATTTATAACAAAACAATTTACGAAAAACGAATATGACAGACATGAACCAACGACAACCACTGAACTACAGGCTCCTGACTTGGGAAAGGCACATACAGAATGTATTGGGGTTAAACTTGTTTGTGAGCGCTCAACCATCCCCCTAACCTGGGACAGTGATGTAACAGCACAACATAAGATAAACTTTTAACATCAGTTGAAAAAGGCTTAACTCATCAGATCGATACAAAGCAGAAAAACATCAAACATAAACACAGATCGGACGTGGTAGGGTATTTATCCATCCCTCATCCCGAACAACAAAAAGGACACTAAGTACAGATCTGAGAGTACGCGCAGATTACTGACAGCTAGATCAAAGCCAATAACAACTAATAAAAAAAGCATGTATCTAAGACTAAAATATCAATTAGTACACATCCAACATCCAATGGATTTAATGTAAAGACGTCATTAACAGTCAGAGAAAAACATGACCTTGTGCAATGCCAAAATAAAGGTATCGACAGATTGTAATACCGTTAAAGTGCATATGTGTATAACAAAACTATTTAGTATGATTTTAATTTACTGATAACAAAATCAATATTTTTACCAATAAAAACAATATTCAAAGATAGTAAGTTTATTTAAAGGACTGATCACTTTCAAGGATCGTATATACATTTCCGGGCTCGGTAAACTACATCACCGTAAAATTTAGGATGTGCTATTCCGTCTGAAATAAGTTTTTTACAGGTACAGCCAAACTTGCAAACCAAATCTTTGAATCTATTGAGTAATTTGTAGTAACGAAATCCCTGACTTAACACTTTACCAGTATACATAGATTACGCTCATTGAAATCCAAAACTTCACAACAGACACGGGCATAGCTAACAAGTTGGGATATATAAACACCGTAAGATGGTACCAGAGGAACATCGCCGTCCAAAAAAGGAAAATTAACAATAGGGAAAGAAAAATCATCCCTTTTGTCGTAAATTTTTGTGTAGAGTTTCTGGTGTAAACTGAAATGTCTAAATCTAGGAAAGGACAGTTATTACTGTTAATATTTGATTTATTTAAAGTAAGTTCCTGTGAGTAAATTTCGGCAGTATACATTGTATTTAGAGAATTCTTGATTATTTAACGAAAAAATATCATCAAGATAACGGTAAGTGTTGTTGAATTTATCAGTTAAATGAAATTTAGACGGATCTTTACTGGGTTTGGCCATAAACTGTGATTCATAACAGTACAGGAACAAGTCTGCTATTAAAGGGTAACATATTACTTGTTTATATCCTCGTCTTTTGGTCTCTGGTGGAAAGTTATCTCATTGGCAATCATACCACATTTCCTTATTTTTATAATGAAAGTAACTAATTTAAAATCATAATTTGCATCGAAATAAGACATGTTTTCATGTTTTATGAAAATAAAACAGAGAAGTTGGATGGCTTGTTATAGTTGTTCAATTCAAACATGTTAAGGACAATATAGACATATGCATATTCTCTCTATAACGCAATGACTCCTGTGCTCTTTTTGTTTCATTGATTTTTTCAATATGCAATGCTTTTGATACAAGATATCTTGGATTGACCAGTTCATATGTTGGTTGACAGATACGGTTACGGTGGTCTGGGTCACATGATGTCAATGGAAATGTTGTTGTAGTGTCGGTCAGTTATTCCTTCGTTTGATTAGTTGTTTACTCATTGATGACGTATGCGTCGTGCGCGTAGATATATTATTCTGATTGTTTTGGGAAACCAAATCGACACATTTCAATGTAAATGTTTTAGGCTTTTTTTTTTTCTCTACTTCAAAATTAAACATACACAGATAAAAGTCTTGTAAAAATAAATGCCGCACACTATTTTAACTAATTTTTTAAAAGCAAATGCATCCATTTGACATTTATTGCTATAAATAAATATTCATTTACAATATATCAATGGAAAGTAATAAAATAACATTTTTATGCACATTATGAAGTGATGATATATCGGGTGCATGAGGTACTACTTCCTTAGGCTTTGGTTTTAATGAACTTGTTTAGAAAGTTTAATATGAAGGTAACTTACCAATATTAATTCGCCGTTTCAGATTCTAATGCATTATAGGGGGAATTAAAATCGGTATGACTGGCTAATAATGGACAATAATTATACGATTTATTATGATTTTTTTTTATTGCGGGTGTACGGACAGTTAATTAACCCACATACCTATATATTCTGAAACAGTATATATGTCCAAGTACCAACAGAAAACCAAGAGTGCAAAACGGCCATATTCACGAGAACTTCAAACGGCGTAACACATTTTATGTCAACAAGTAAGCATCTCGTGCAACATGTGCAGCACCAGTTGTGCGATAGCATTATAAATCAATAAAAAGATCTCCTTTTATTCATTTATTTGGAATTGGGCTCCATATACACCCAACGCAAGTTAAGCAATTAGTAACTTGAATACAGAGACTTTTTACTACTGGATTCATTTTTTCCCCTTCTTGGAAATTCTCAGACCTAATGCCGACGCGTTTTTTTTTTTTTTTTTTTGTCTTCGAGTATATTTGATTTGATGTATACTTGCTGCTTCATTATCTATAGTTATTTTGCTTTGTATATACAAAAATTATATATATTGAATGTGAAAGATCCGTGGTCGGTCCGTTTTCAACTTGTCACTTTAAAAAAAGCATTATTCGAATTTGTTAATAATTATAGGGAAAATTGAACTACTTTAAAGTGTTGTGAAAGTTAACCTCATTATTCACTATATTCGTCCGCTGTTGTGGTTTACAATTGAGCACAAGAAATTATCGGGTTTCATCACAACCGTCGTCCTAGTAAAATCAACATCCTTTCTTAAATTTTGATATGGTACCAAAAATCTCACAATTACAGCTACCATTATGTGATACAGTATGATTTCATTTGGCTTTGATATCACCCGTGTTTTTGGTGTCTTTGATACCAGAAATAGAGTTGAATGCTATTTCTTAACTGTTCTTTTTAACTGTACGTTTTTCTTTGTACCTTTTTTAATGTTACAAGATGGAGAGAAAAAACATGTTAACCCCGCCGAATGTGCATGTGGTTGTTCCTAGTGAAAAACCTCGTCAGTTGTTGTATTTACGGTTATATCTATCGAAACGGCTTATGTCTTTATTTGAATTTTGGTGAAGATGCCTGAAATTTGGAAAAAAAAAATTTCTTTACTTTTTTACTCTTGGGAATAGAGTTAGGCTCGTGGGGACTTTATAGTTAACGAAATTTTGTTTTTGTTTTATTCTGAAAATACAAAATAGAGGAGTCATACGGCCACCACAAAAATTACTTTGTACACTCTTTCCTTAGTTCAGATTATAAGTGTTGAATTTATGTTAAAAACCTAATAACTGAATCTTGTTTAAAATCGAGATTGTAGTTGTTTGTTTCTTTAAAGACTTTAAAGGAATTTTATATGAACTGGATGATGATTTGCATTAGTTTGCGGTATTGCCTTACATTTTCAACATTTTCCGCAATTAATGCAGCGTTAAATCTATAGAGAAAAAGGTAACCATTGTTTATTCATAGAGTGCTCAAAAGTTTCTAGTATTTGTTCCATCGTTGGTATCTACTAATAAAAGATATTCAATATCGTCATAAGAAAACATAAAGGCAAATAAAACTATCGACGGTTACCTAGCTTATAAGTCATTTTCCTAGTTCATTTGTTTTGAACTTTGGACTTTGAAGAATGAAAGACTTGAACGTTTGGGAATGACGTAATATAGATATGATCATGATAATGATGAAAATACAATGCAAAGAATTCGACATGAAAAAAACATAATGCTACAATTGTTCACAATATTAAAGTAAGCAACAAAACACAATACATAAGATACTAATGGATGCTCATAATCAGCAATGCAACCTATCGTTCTGTCCTTACTTTCACCTGCTTTATTTTCCTGACGAAAAATGTTGAATTATGTGACACCAACATTCACTGTGTCATGTCCGCTTTAAGTTCATAAAGCATAAACAGTGAGTTAAGATCTCGTGATCATAAGAAATGAAGAGATCACATAAATTCTAAACTAACGGCTCAGTGTTGTACAAAGTAAATTAAACACGCGCTGTATTGTTTTCGTTTTTGTACACCCTGACAAATGACAGCATGAGTTGAGTCGACGCACACTGCAATTATAAGAAAAGTCGATGAAAGCATCCAGAACGCAGGTTTGGATTTCATTTTGATCAGTTTGTCAATAGATATTTAAATTCACCCGTAATTGTATGCAATGATATAGTTTCATTTGATTATATTCGGAAAAGCCATCCTTTATTTCGCTTTTTCATGGCAAACCGCAAATTCAAACAACCAAGTTCACCACTTTCTTCGTCAAGAATTCTAAAATTCACTGCATAATCTCCCTGAAAGTATAAAAAATAACATTTATTCGTCAAACGCAAATATAAAACTGAATGAATAAACTAAAAGATTTGTGATTAGAACAATAATATGGTAATTATCAAATAAGATGATGTGTAATGACTGCCAATGCGATAACTCTCCACCAGAGACCAAATAACGTAGGAGTTAGAAACTACGGTCACCGTACGGCCTTCAACAATGAGAAAAACTCATACCGCATAGTAAGCTGTAAATGGCCAAAGTAAAACAATTCAAACGAGAAAACTAACGTTTTATGTACAAAACAATAAACGAAAAACAAGTATGATATACAGCAACACACGACAACCACTGAATTACAGGCTCCTGACTTGGGACAGTCACATACAAAAATATAATCACTCATCTGGATAATCAGATGTTTTAGATGGAAAAATCTATAATATAATAAGTGAAGGCTCTCGTCATACATTACTATATATGAATTTTATAAAGATCTGAATGTATAAAGGAAAAATAAATATTTCCAGAACTTTAAAATTACGTTCCTGCTCCACTATTGGCATCAGTTGTATTGCTCATGTCAACTAAAAGTTCGGCAACAAGTAGAATTTGGTCATGTTTCAAGCTTTTAAAGGTAAAAAGATATGAAAATCACATTAAGACATCATATTTTTGTTGTTTTAAATATACAACATAAAATTTTGTCCATGCATTATGTAAAATGCATGGGCATATTTTCACATCTATACGACAGAGTATCCATAGATTCCACAACAAGATGTACTGAAGTACCCTAATGTCATGGCTAAAATTTACAGTTCATTAGACTAAAATATCATTACAAAGTGTCAAGTAATTCTTAAGCATGAAATCTGCGATGGAAATAGTAGTATTGCTAGCTGTCATATAATGAAAGGAGCACGTGACCGGCATTCCATGTCAAAACTTTGACATGGTCACACGCGTAAATAAAGTATAGTAACAAGCTACGACCTTAAAGAAAATAAACAAAAGATACAAAACTTTCACTGTTTACAAACTATATCGATTAAATCGTCAATTTTCTGGAGTCATGAAGAGGAATTCGTAGATAGACTTTTACCTACACGTACCGACTTTATCTTGGTAGATTATCTTAAAGGGTATAAATGTTATAAAATGATAAGTGTCATGTTATCGTGTCAGGGTAAAAGGTGTTGACAACATTCCATGTACTATCGAATAACCTTGTAATGTATATATTGCATGATGTTTGGTATGTTTTGTAAATGTTACCAGATTTATATTCAGGATAATAATCCTTGCATTCAGTAAGATAGCATGGTAGTGTAAAGAAAAATAACTGACAAAAATTTTCTGTAATGTAAAAGATAAGATATGATGTATGTACCAATTCATGATTCAAAATCACTACATGAAGAAGATAAAAACAAAATCAAAGGAACAGCGCCTTTATTTCTGTTCCTCATCTCAAAGTCACAGTGAGGCCTTCAACATGGAGCAAAAACTCTTATTTCACTCATTGGCTATTAAACTCATCTCTACAAAAAAAAAATCATCCTATTTGTGCTAAACTATTCATTCTTTCCAGGCTTTGAAATTGACGCTTAAATTCAAGTTATTTCGTGCATAATATATAACACATTCGTCGTAGAAGTGCATTGCAGTTATTTCCCCTACAGCTTGCAATAGAGTTGCATCGAGTGGTATATGTACTTTTAGCTGTGTCTCATCAAAACAAATTCGATATTTTTTTATTAGTTCATAAAGAAAATGAAGAAGAAGGCGAATCAAAATCGAAAGAATGACAAGCGAAACTGCGAGCTACTGCTCACTGATGATACCCCCAGTCCAAGTATTTGACGGTAAACAGGAAGTTGTTGAGTGATTCATCTGAAAACGCATCACACGGTATAGCTGACTTATATAAACACTGAAATAAAATTTCAGAAATCCTTGTAATGTAGTTCCTGAGAAAAATGTGACGAAAATTTTCAACTCGGATGTGTTGTGTAAAATGATGTAAGTGTTCGGTAAACAGGAAGTTGTTGAGTGATCAATCTGAAAACGCATCACACGGTATAACCGACTTGAAACCCTGAAACCAACTTTCAGAAATCCTTGTATTGTAGTTCCTGAGTAAAATGCGACGAAAAATGTTCATGGGACGGAAGGACGGACTGACGGACTGACAGACTGACGGACTGACGGATGGATGGACAGACAGAGGTAAAACAGTATACCCCCATTTTTTCATTGCGGGGTATAAAAACAGACGAAGTCGAAGAATGTCCACAGAAACCATTTGTATTATTTTGAGTTTATTTGTATGTTGGAAAAGCGTAATTCCGTAGAAATTCTTATAAATTACATGGATGCAAAGTTCAGCATTTTTAAATACAAGTTGATCTAGAAATCCTTCAAAATATGAATTATTGGCAGAAAGCTTAGAAATATTTTTTTTTTTTTTTTTGTGTGTTTCTTATTTTGTTGAAATTCATATATAATTTTTAACATATACCCTTATCAGGTTTGATTTAAATTCTGTAGAATGCACTATGAAACTCATGCTGAGGGAGATAACTCCAATACTATCCACTAGAATATATTGTTAAATGCATGCCAATTATCTGACCCGGTAAGGCAGTGAATATTGAGTATAACACACATGATTTTACAAAACTAATTATTTGCAGCCTTTGATTAGGTGTATCACAAAATTTCGATTTCTTATATGGACTTCTATTTCAAGGCATATTTGTCTTCGATAATACTCATAATTTGCTGAAAACTGTATCGAAAAATAATAAATCTTCATGAAAAAAATTCCCAAATATCTCCATGTGCTTCAAAATTTCTCTTGTTAGTTTAAATATAAAAATCGTTCATACATATATATTTTGAAAAAGAAAATGATTTACCCCTTTTGTCAAATCACAGCTATTTAAAAATTAACTTGATTCACATAAAATGGTACAAACATAAGTACAATGAACAATGAAACGTTTCACTTTAAGATTCTTCTAGTTATATTTTTAGGTTCCGTCCCAAATAGACCGACAAAATAAATCGTTTATATTACCGATTTTTTTTTAAAATCTTTTCTTTAAAAAAAACGAACTGACACGAGCTGACTTTTCATTAACATTTAATTTCAGAAACCACATAGTCGAGACGATGCAGACTTGACAGAAATAATAAAAAACGATGTCTGCAAACAAACTTAATGTAGTAGTCTTAAATCGACAGTTTGCACATTTCTTTCTTCTATTTAAATAGAAGCTTTTAACGCTATTAGAGAGAAGGAAAAAAATGTTTATATAATACGGTAACGTATAATTACTTGTACTCATTAGAGAACCATAGGTTTATCTGTTATAAGTGGAGGTTAAGCGTGGTTAATAATGCGTTATTGAACCTTATAATAATTTGTTAGCTATTTACCGTCTACGAGACATATTATGTTGTTCTTGTATGTGACGGAAAATAGATAAATATTAATTATTTGTGCTAAATCATCTAATGATTTTCCGCTATTCAGGTTCTGATGTAAAATACAAAAGAAATGTAATGAACTAGAACTGAGAAAACTAACAACACGTTGCTTAACAGCCTTAGGCTTTGCTTCCTAGGTGGTCCATTAAAATACACATCACTGTCATTTGAGAGTGTTGGCCGAAACTCTTTCTTATTAATCAATTCATGATAAACGCCTATTTCTATCGAGATGTTCTCTATACACGTGCCACTAAATTGACGTTAGTTGTGTTTTAAAGTAAATGTATAATTCAAGGAACGACCAATTAATTACGTATTTAGTGAACATCAAGAGGAAACTGCTTTCATATTATAAGCAAAAGTGCTTGGCACTTTAAACAGATTTCTTGACATATTCAAAATTTCCCACATCGACAAGAAATTATCTTTCAAGACTTTATTTCTTAAATACTGGTTTTATCGTTCCTATTTCTGTTTTAAATTCTGCAATGAAATCAAAAGATATATCAAATTGTTCATTTCATATTTACTTTATTAAGAACAAACCCACAAAATGGCCGGTACATGAATAGGGATTATCATATCAACGGACAGGGAATAGTAATTACAATTTTTTTAAAAAGAAGGTGAACGACTTTTTCAAGCATAATTGATTTTTGTAAAATATGGAGATGTGATTTGATAGCCAAATAGGCAACCATTTAAAGATCCATAGGAAACGATGTGAACTATTACAGGTCATAGTGCGACATTCGACAATTACAAAACCCTTACTGTAAAGTAATCTAAATGACTCCGGGATGACAAAATATGAAACAACCAAAAACAGAAATCAACACCCTAATTAATTCAATAACAATAAACGAAAAACTATTATGGCAAACAACAACCAACGGCAACCACTGAATAACAGGTTCCCGGTTTGGGATAGGGACATAACGAATATGGCGGGGTTTAACACGTTTGAATGCAGTCAAGCCTCCATCACCCCAATCCTGGAGAGTGGCGTAACACAACCTAAGAGCAGACTGTAAATAATTTGGGAAGGACATGAATAATAAAATCGATGCTAAGCAACAGCAAAATAACAAAAGACACAAAGTACCGAACTTTCAGTTACCGAAAGCATTTCAACTAATGAATAATTCCAAGACTAAAATATCGATCAGTACACCTCCAAAGAACTTAGTATAAAGACGTCATGAGTAGTCCGATGAAAGCATGACCTTGTGCAATGCCAAAATATAAGTATCGACAGTTTTTTTTGTCTTGTTGCGCTCTTTCAAGTTTTTAAAATTATTGAATGATAAATGATTAAAACTCCTCTCCCCTTGCTAGGGTATTTTCTATACATTTTTTTTCCATCCCAACTTGTTTGACGAATTTCACGTTTTCAGCCTTGACAAAGCGGTAACAAAAATAGTCTGCGGTTTTTCATTTTACTGTATTTCCTAACACAGCAACAATCAAAATAGAAATAAAGATTTATCGCAACTTCACGTATTAGGGATTGATGTGTTCTTCTTTCATATTTACAAATGACGTAAAATATGTAAAGATAAGCAATCATTTGTACAACGTGCAAAAAATAAACCGTTTACTGCACGATTGTTGTTTTACAAAAAGACATTACCCGTCAACTTTAACAATGGTAAAAGTAGCTACTTTGTACCGGAAGTTTGAACAAGATTGTAGTAAATTAGATTTATCTTTAGATTATCAATATGTTGAAAGATTTAGATGTCTTGATTGGCATTTGCCCTGTATCAGTTTGACACTGACGGAAACGATATACGAACTTGTTTTATTAGTTAAACAAACTGTTTGATCGATATCTGACTTTTGTATAATTTATAAAATCATTATTTCTTTGCTGTATCTACTTTAAATAGATCCATAAATTTGCCTATCTTATCCTTTTTCCATGTTTACATGAAAATTAATAAGCAACTAACTCAACGGGGTGTGTTTTTTATTTCGTGTTTCTTTTAACTTTATAAAAGATCATATGTTGAATTGAACATAGAAAAAAATCTAATACCGTATTTATTTGCATCTAACTATTTCTTGATAAAATTTCTTGATAAAATTTCACATTAAACTTTAGCCGTTACCATCTAGGGTCGACTTTCACTGAAAGAGTTGGAACCTCTGTTCATGTAAAATTACAAAAATGGTAAACTGTGAGTATCTATCATTTTATAGAGTAGAAAGGTAAAAAGAAGTCCATATGAACACTGTATCATTTATGCAGACTGGTTATTTACTATTTTCAGTTTCTTGTTGTTTACGTTGTTTAAGTTTTGTGGATATCATTTGATAAAACAAAATACATATAGTTTTTTTTTAAACATTTCAAAACAGTGCTTCATTAATTAAAAAAAAAAAAACAACGTTATTTTTTAATTTAACATTCATAGGAAGATGACTCGTTTGCTCTTGTAAAATGAGAATATTGTTTATTTGATAGATAAATTACAAAAAAGAGAGTCACTTAAACTGTGATAACATTTATAACTTTTTTAATGATTGTTGTTTAAAATAACACATTTAACGTTTAGAAGATAAAAATAACTTCTTTCAAATGTTACTAAATGTATTATTAACCGCTTCTGAGGAAATATTTGATAAATTACAATATCTATAAATTGATATCTTTCTATTTTTCTTAGTACATTATGCTTTTTAATAATGCAAAACTCAGTACAGATATATTCATATATTTTTTATTTTTAATAGATTTTAACCTGATTCATACAAAACGACGTAAATGCTACTTTTTCTTTTCTTTATTTGGAAATTTAAACAGATTCTCACAGTGGTATCTTTTGATATTAAATATTTTACTTGTTTTACCACACACGAGCTATTTTTCATAAAACGTATCAATAAATAAGCCTAAAAGTCATTATTTTCTTGGAGGACATTTAACAATATAATGCGAAAATGCAAAATCTAATCTACAAGGAGACTAGATTCATTTCAAGTACACATTTCCACAAGACCATTATGTTTTTAATTTCATTCAAGTTTCCATAGAAAATTATACAAATATTAGATTTTAAGCAAAATCAATCAAAAGTCACACGAAGTGATGAGTACAATTTGACAGGTATATATATTTGAAATATCAATAATTTAAGTTTGAAATTATTGCATATAATTTTTAAAAAGGACACATACGAACAAATTTGAAGTCAAATTAATTTTTGAACATCTCTATCAATAAATACCACAATTGTTTTCATAAATCTGACAATGCGCCGATAGTAAACTGCAAAAAAAAATATTCGATTCCTTTCAGTAGTATATACAATGATTTCGTAATACAACAAATTTTGTATCAACGATTGTAGTTTTTGCTCCTTAGAGTTTTAGCTACCTATAAAACCAGGTTTAGTCCACCATTTTGCAAATGAGGAAATGCCTGTACCAAGTCAGGAATATGACAGTTGTTTTCCATTCGTTTGATGTGTTTGAGCTTTTTATTTTGGCATTTGATAAAGGACTTTCTGTTTTGAATTTTTCTTGGAGTTCGGAATTTTTTATTATTTTACTTTTGTATATTATCGTACATTTGAATAATGACGGCAATTTTTTTTTCGAAGACAGATATGTGTAGTATTTATAACACTAAGTTTATTAACAAACGATTCGTTCCTCGTTCCTTCAAAAACAGTTGTCATATCATACTAGTAATGAATTGAAGTGTCGGATTTAAATTTCAACAGGCCATTGATTAACATTTACTTTTACCTACACTTTACCCTGAGGTAATGATAAGTTGAATTTGTTTAAAGATTTCCAGTTTTATAGAAATATAGATAAAAAGGGGGTGATACCAAGAAGGCAATCAAACTGAGTAAGTCAAGGAAAAAAACCACTTCGAACAAAAGAAAACGAAACCTTGAAAGTGCAAACCGTTGTAGAAAACTAGATTCCTCACACAACCCCACCAAAAATCAAGGATGAACTCAGATGCTCCGGGAGGGTCAGCAGATCCTTATCCACCAATGAAATGATGCTGCGGAGGGTCAGCAGATCATGATCCACCGATGAAATGATACTCTAATTGAACATGAGTTGCTTTTGATAGTATTATCATACACTGAATTGTATGTTAATACGTAAAATATGTAAAGATATGCAATCATTTGTACAACGTGCAAAAATAAACCGTTTACTGCACGATTGTTGTTTTACAAAAAGACATTACCCGTCAACTTTAACAATGGTAAAAGTAGCTACTTTGTACCGGAAGTTTGAACAAGATTGTAGTAAATTAGATTTATCTTTAGATTATCAATATGTTGAAAGATTTAGATGTCTTGATTGGCATTTGCCCTGTATCAGTTTGACACTGACGGAAACGATATACGAACTTGTTTTATTAGTTAAACAAACTGTTTGATCGATATCTGACTTTTGTATAATTTATAAAATGATTATTTCTTTGCTGTATCTACTTTATGTATATCCATAAATTTGCCTATCTTATCCTTTTTCCATGTTTACATGAAAAATTAATAAACAACTTACTCAACGGGGGTGTGTTTTTTTATTTCGTGTTTCTTTTTTAACTTTATAAAAGATCATATGTTGAATTGAACATAGAAAAAAAATCTAATACCGTATTTATTTGCATCTAACTATTTCTTGATAAAATTTTGCAAACAAAATTTCACATTAAACTTTAGCCGTTACCATCTAGGGTCGACTTTCACTGAAAGAGTTGGAACCTCTGTTCATGTAAAATTACAAAAATGGTAAACTGTGAGTATCTATCATTTTATAGAGTAGAAAGGTAAAAAGAAGTCCATATGAACACTGTATCATTTATGCAGACTGGTTATTTACTATTTTCAGTTTCTTGTTGTTTACGTTGTTTAAGTTTTGTGGATATCATTTGATAAAACAAAATACATATAGTTTTTTTAAACATTTCAAAACAGTGCTTCATTAATTAAAAAAAAAACAACGTTATTTTTAATTTAACATTCATAGGAAGATGACTCGTTTGCTCTTGTAAAATGAGAATATTGTTTATTTGATAGATAAATTACAAAAGAGAGTCACTTAAACTGTGATAACATTTATAACTTTTTTAATGATTGTTGTTTAAAATAACACATTTAACGTTTAGAAGATAAAAATAACTTCTTTCAAATGTTACTAAATGTATTATTAACCGCTTCTGAGGAAATATTTGATAAATTACAATATCTATAAATTGATATCTTTCTATTTTTCTTAGTACATTATGCTTTTTAATAATGCAAAACTCAGTACAGATATATTCATATATTTTTTTATTTTAATAGATTTTAACCTGATTCATACAAAACGACGTAAAATGCTACTTTTTCTTTTCTTTATTTGGAAATTTAAACAGATTCTCACAGTGGTATCTTTTGATATTAAATATTTTACTTGTTTTACCACACACGAGCTATTTTTCATAAAACGTATCAATAAATAAGCCTAAAAAGTCATTATTTTTCTTGGAGGACATTTAACAATATAATGCGAAAATGCAAAATCTAATCTACAAGGAGACTAGATTCATTTCAAGTACACATTTCCACAAGACCATTATGTTTTTAATTTCATTCAAGTTTCCCATAGAAAATTATACAAATATTAGATTTTTAAGCAAAATCAATCAAAAGTCACACGAAGTGATGAGTACAATTTGACAGGTATATATATTTGAAATATCAATAATTTAAGTTTGAAATTATTGCATATAATTTTAAAAGGACACATACGAACAAATTTGAAGTCAAATTAATTTTGAACATCTCTATCAATAAATACCACAATTGTTTTCATAAATCTGACAATGCGCCGATAGTAAACTGCAAAAAAAAATATTCGATTCCTTTCAGTAGTATATACAATGATTTCGTAATACAACAAATTTTGTATCAACGATTGTAGTTTTTGCTCCTTAGAGTTTTAGCTACCTATAAAACCAGGTTTAGTCCACCATTTTGCAAATGAGGAAATGCCTGTACCAAGTCAGGAATATGACAGTTGTTTTCCATTCGTTTGATGTGTTTGAGCTTTTTATTTTGGCATTTGATAAAGGACTTTCTGTTTTGAATTTTTCTTGGAGTTCGGAATTTTTTTATTATTTTACTTTTTGTATATTATCGTACATTTGAATAATGACGGCAATTTTTTTTTTTCGAAGACAGATATGTGTAGTATTTATAACACTAAGTTTATTAACAAACGATTCGTTCCTCGTTCCTTCAAAAACAGTTGTCATATCATACTAGTAATGAATTGAAGTGTCGGATTTAAATTTCAACAGGCCATTGATTAACATTTACTTTTACCTACACTTTACCCTGAGGTAATGATAAGTTGAATTTGTTTAAAGATTTCCAGTTTTATAGAAATATAGATAAAAAGGGGGTGATACCAAGAAGGCAATCAAACTGAGTAAGTCAAGGAAAAAAACCACTTCGAACAAAAGAAAACGAAACCTTGAAAGTGCAAACCGTTGTAGAAAACTAGATTCCTCACACAACCCCACCAAAAATCAAGGATGAACTCAGATGCTCCGGGAGGGTCAGCAGATCCTTATCCACCAATGAAATGATGCTGCGGGAGGGTCAGCAGATCATGATCCACCGATGAAATGATACTCTAATTGAACATGAGTTGCTTTTGATAGTATTATCATACACTGAATTGTATGTTAATAACGCCCTTTAACAGACCACTTGGCCTGATGAGATGAAAGTTTACAAGAACATCCTGTATTAGGTCGTTACAAGAATTTGCTATTTTTGGTGAATCCAGTATCAAAAATGGCTTCCATGGCCACCTAGGAGTTTGATTGACTGTCAGAAACCAATATAAATGATTTTTGTATGAGCCAGAATCAAACTTGTAGTATTTGCCGATCTAAAACCCGAGGTTGCTGTCAATTTTGAACTGTTTAACATAGAAATATTTTCACAGATTACAGAGAAGAACTTAGTCCGAAATCAACATCTTTCAAAATATTGAAAAAGACATAGATGTAAAGTACATTTGATTCGAAAACAATACTATTGCTTAATTCTGTGAACAGCTTCTTAGAAACCATATCACAGTGGAAGATGTCAAGGATTAGTCATCTCCCGAGAGACGAATTTACAGGCAGTTATTTTATTAATATGTTTTAAATCTATTCAGAAATACTGAGTATAGGAATAGAGGCTACAGAAAGTTGTATGTTGCACTGATTGACCTAAGTTTACGGACCGGAAGAAATCGTACAGTTCGCAATTTCTAATTTATTGATATAGACATTATACAGACTAATATTTTGTACTTATCTACATTCCTAATGTCAATATTTGTTATTCGATTCAAAAAGTCAAAATATTGACTTAAGTTAACGTTATCTTTTATCAACTTTGTCTCATCACTCTTTTTTATTTATATTGTTTACGCGTTTGTACAAATGTGTCATCGATTAATGTTTTTAATATAATAATTCAACATCTGCATTTTATAAAAACTCACCAAAGATGCCATACTTATACATTGTTACGCCAGACAAGCGTTACTTCCACATAGGACTCATCAGTGGCGTTCAAATCAAAATTCTGTAAACCAACTTAATATCGTGCATACTTCATTTCGCGTAAAGTTCTTATAGCAAGCATCGCGACAATTTATTTTCGCGATGTTCTCTTGTTCTTGATATATTTATATAAGGGAGATCAAAGTTCCACATAGTGGCGACGATTAAAAATTCACGTTATTTTTCTACTCGCGAAAGTCGCGAAAATAAATCGCTCGCAAAACATTAATTGGTTTACAGACATTTGAAGGTCAAAACAAGTACGAACTTGTAGAGCATTGTAAAATATGCATAAATATATGATAAATAAATCATGCTTACTCTTACTTTAACAAACGAGCCAGCGTATCCACCTATTCTAGGTATATTTACAGCTAGGTTTTTCACACTAAATACTCCAGCATGGAATGGACAATAACACTGAATATCTAAATGTCTTAATCGTTTCGGACATCTTCTCCTCTTTTCAAATCTTTCTAAATTTAAGCAAATATTGTCATACGTGCTGAAAAATAAATCAAAATGTTGCATGATTTAATTAGAGATAAATTTTGTGATATATAAGTAGAGAGAAAAGCTGAATTTATCAATGAATCACAGAAACATTACATCGGACGTATGAGAGAAAAAGCAGGAATTGTTTGGAAAAAAATGAAGCAATACTAAATCGCAGTCTGACGAAACTTCCACATTAAGTTTTAAGGGTTTTAGGAAGTGTAGGCCAAATAGCTTTCGTCTAATTTCCAAAAGGTTTGCTATGATATACCAACTCTGATTTGTTTGAAATTTTCGACCAATCATTTATATTTGATCCTCTTCATTACTGTTAATGTACTGGTCTACATTTTATACATACAAACCTCACACGTCTTTTTGGTAAATATGTAAAGGCCAGCTTTTGATAACTTCAGTATTGATTTGTTCATGCTTGATACAGGGATAAATACTGATTAATTAATTTAAGAGGACGATAATCACAATAATGTATGAAAAATGTTACAATTTTAAATTTCCATCAGTTGATTTCCCTTTCCTGAAGAGTAGTGTACTTTTGCATTTTCTGTGTATGGTGGAACTATCCTACCATTGATTCGCTCACCAAGAGCTTATGTCATATAACGCGACTTTTCACAGATTGAGACCGTTGCTTCAGAATCAATCCTCTAAGGCATATTTAGTTATCATTCCCTAAGACAGTTTTAAAGTGGTAATTTGCATTTGATGTATAAATATGAATAAGAATGTAGTTGTATACAAAAAAAACACAAAAAAAAAACCAGTCAATATTAGAACTCAAAGAAAATAAACATTTGCAATAATAAAATGAAGACGAGAGCAAAAACTGATTTTCAACAACGCGTGAATTCAACTTGCGTCGCTGCATATGTCAATACAAGGTTAAGTACGCAGTATGGTATCACAATGTAAACTATGGTCCCACAATTCTTGTTTGAGATGAAGCGGTGGATATCTATATGACGTGTGCAATACCTTAGAAATGAAACTGATACGTTCTTTTTGTGTATAAATTACTTAATTTTTATAATTATATCTTTCAAATTGTTATCCTCAATTTTGAATTTTGGCCCACATTTAATTTTACACCTCTAAATTTGAAAATTGTTTGTTATTGTTAACATTTACTGTTCATACTGAATTCATAAAGTAGTTAAATAAAATTAAGTACAAAGTGAATGACATTTATCATAAACATGTAATTACTGCGGACATAATGATATATAAACACCATATTAAGTCCGGTAGACCGCACACGTCGTCAGGTTCCACCCTGATATATACAGTCAGTTCAATAGAATCAAAACTATTATAGAAAGCAGATCTTCTCAATTACATCTTGTCTTACGCGACATCCTTGCTCGTACAAGGATCTTCTACTCTCGTTTTCTATAATAGGTATCTCCCATTATGTTAATTGGTCCACCTTATTTCAACGCATTGTTATTTGGAAAGGATCAAACAGTGTATTGCGAATTAAAGTAGGGACGACGACTTATATTTTATCAAAGCGCGACAAGTTTGGATTGTCAAGTATTGTTATTTCAGAAAACATCGTTCACGATATTGAAAACAAGACAACGATGTTAAGTACAGTCTACTTGAAAATAGAAAAAAGGGTTAGGTCTTAGTCTAAACGCAATTACCATCAACTACTAGTAACACTTGGTTGGCAATTGCATTTTGGGACTTGTTGTACTATCTACCTAGTAGCTAGTGTTTTTGGTACTTGTATGATTTAAAAGATACGTTTTGATGATAAATTTAAATTTACTAATTGTAATATGCACCATGATGTCATGAAATGTAATTCAATATCCTGCATTTATTATGTTTTCTCCTTAAAATAAGTCCATATTCCCAAAAGTTATTCCATGTCTTTTGTTTTACTCTAGAATTTACAATTTGAAAGTACCGTGATCGAATATCGACAATCTTTTCTGTTGTGGCAGCTGACAATCAATACATTGTAGACCTTTCCTCTGATACCATTTTTGATATAATGTCTTTATGTACATACTAAATACATACTATGGTTATTTGGATGGAGAGTTGTCTCATTGGCACTCACACCACATCTTCCTATATCTATGGAATAAGTGCATTAACTTACCATGATCCTATCTGGTTATCAAAGCACGGTAGACTAAATGGAATTCTGTTAAAGAAATACTTTGTAACTTTCATCTCTATAGAAATACGTCTAGGTAAGTCATGTGTAATATTTCCTGCCATGGAAAGTTCCAGCGTTCCCGGTGTAACTATAGGATTCGGATGGATTTTTACGTGATGAAAGAGAATAGGACGATTTGGATCAGAACCTGCAAAAAAGAAAACTACTTCAGAATAACAATTTTGAAAAGTCCTTTATGAATATCTTTAGGTCCATCATTAATCAATGTTTGACCACTGCCCATTGATCGCTGTAGCGCAATAAACATATTCTAATGTGGTTTATTGATTTTAAGAAGTCATCTTGTTTCATATGTTTATATTTAAAGTTTTTCACATTCATCATTAACTTTTTTTCTGATTTTGGTAAATAATATATTAAAAGGATTTCAACAAAACGGCAGAATTGGATCCATTTTAGATCAAACGTGTTCTGATGTCAATGTGTATAGCAATAATGATCCCTCTAAAATTATATTTGTAATGTTTTTCATAATTCATAACAATATAATCATGTTGTATTACTGAAATTATTTGAACGAGCTTGTCTGCACAAAACTGAAAATGTCAAGGAGGCAGAGAATTGAAATGTTTTTTTGGGAAATGAAAAAGATATTTATTGTATGAGTTTTTTTAACACATTTGCCTTACTGATATTTCTTTATGGAACTTACTTTTCTTTTAAGCTCTAAATCCATGTCATCTTCAATGGGGCCTTTGCGTGGGTATGGATAAATTAATGACTAATATTTGACATTACTACAATTTGGCATTTTAAGTCTCTAAGATCCCTTTTTAATTCTTTTTGAGTATTATTGACATTTTTTCAAGGTCTTTGCTGATGCTTACACTTAAATAATCAACAACGTTTTAGTCTATATTGGAGCCTACGTATATTTATATCTTCATAAAATCTATGTCTTATTTAAATCTTGAACGTTAGAAAATTTTTGTAATCTTTATGTCTTAAGACCACACCAGTTTTCTTATATATGAATACGAAATATTAGAGGCAACCAAATATCAAAATAAATTTTTGATATACAAATCGAAGGGCTAACGCGTTGAGGGTATAAACTATTTAAAAACTAAGGTTTCATCTCCCTTAGTCAAAGTTGACCTAAGATGGATTTGGCTATCATTTGTAGGTCTTTGTTGGCCATATAGCTCTTCAACTGTTTCGGTTTTTATACATCCTTGACTTTCAAATATTTGTCTTTGAGCGTTCCTGTTGAAGATAAATTCAGAAAAAAAACGCGTCGGGCGCATGAAATTTATAAAGTTTATAAAGTCAACTGGGCACGCATCTCTTGATATTTTCGCCTTGTGTGCTATGCGAATCTAGACTCGTTCCAATCGTCACGATGGAGAGTTGGACATAATCGCTAGAAATATCTTACATAACGTTGTCGGTGTCTATTCGAAATTTTATTTAGTTGTTCTAAACTTAAATGTGGTACATTTGAATGTGCTTATGAAAGTCAACGTTCAAGGAAAACGATGAATGTAATAAAAGTGACTAAAATCTTAGTACTGAGTAATTCAAGAATTTTACTTGTTCCCCACAAATACTGCGACCGAGAGCAAAATTGTCTGCTTTAAAATCAAAACATGGCCTCCCCTCTATGGGCAAGTTTTCGTCAAGTCGAGTGTAAACAAGAGCATAGATCAGAATGTTTCTTGCTGAGAAATTCAAATTATACATGTAACATAACAAATCTAACTAGAGAAACAGTCAAATATAGTACTGAATTATAAACTCGTCTTTTAATTGATTGTAGTATTTAATGTCATTTATAGCAATTTCATTAAACGTTTTAATATAAAAAAAAAAATTAGAAGTGAAACATATTGCCATTAATGGTTATATGTAGTAGATCGCACCTGTTTTACTGTAAATTAAATCGAATCGTTCAATTGAAAGTAACTTTCCACGTAAGTATCAATTAACATGTTGAACAAATGCCTACCGCATTTAATGATGTTTTCTTTTCATCATATATTCAGTTTAAGTCGTAAAAGACAACAGTGTGTCAAAACAGGAAGGTATCAATCATTTTATAATAGGCTTCAAACGTCTTGTTCTTGTATTGTTCATTCATTAATGCGCGAGTGTAATTGTTTTAGGTATTAACGTTAACAAATTGTAATTAAGGACCTTTCTGTAGCAGGTTTGCCTTGCTTGATTTGAACGGAATCTCTACTTTGATGTGCAATGAATCTACCCTTGACAGTCCTGATTTACTTCGATTTTTTTTCATAAATTTTGAATCTTTAGAGCTCTTCAACTGTTTCGATTCTTATACATTCTGAGCTTTCAAATATTCGGCTTTAGGCGTTCCTGATACAGGTAAATCCATAAAATCGCTTTGGACACAATGAAATTAAGAAAGCGTTGTTTTCATTAATTATCTAATCGTTCGTATAGCGTAAGAATATGCATAACAACACGAACCTAGGGACAGATTAAGACTGTCAAAACTTCTAGTGGAATCTTAGCAACATTCCACCATAACGATACGGTTTGGAGAAGCGAGGTGTTTTTTGCCATGCCATTGTTAGTTCGATTTCGACTAATGAGTTTTATTATCCCTTTTGGTAGATTTTGTCTCACTTTATCAGGACTGGAAAATGAAATATTTAATATTTGAATACACCTTTTTCAATGATTTATTTATTATATTTCAGAGACGTATGCCCTGTCTGTTATCATCCTCAAAGAGGAATATACATTTAAAAACAAATATTTGAATGTCAACGTTATTACGTGTTTCACGTCCCTGGCTATCAAGGTTAATCCAGATAAAAAGCCTCGGACGCACAAAATTTATAAAGTGTTATTTTCATTCACGAAGTGTATACAAGAGATTCTTAATTCATTTTGTCAAAGAAAATTGCCTGTTTTCGTAATAACACATTGACGTACTACTATACTAACTGGACAAAATTACTAGTTACCAGGTGTGTCAAAAATCTAGTATTTAGCATTTGTTGTGACACTTTCAAGTGCAATTCAATTATTCTCACATGGAGTTTCAAGTTGACATGCTTAATATAATTACAGGTTTATTATATCACAGGAATTTCAAGGAGGTGACCACTATGTCATTCTGTTTACTGAAAGGTTTAACGACACCGACCACAGTGATCTAACCAAAAACCACATATTAAATAATATATCATGTGTTGACCGCAAATCAACACTAAATGCCACATATTTATATTGTTATATATGGCCGTTTAACTGGCATACTTTAAATGTCTTCCATATTTTTTTAAGGGTAAAAAAATCCAAGTGTGTCGGTGCATATATTCATTTTTTTTGTAACTTGCTATACATTTACACCTTGATGAACACTACAGGTTCGATAGATAATATGCCGTTTAGATATTTTAAGGTATTATGGGAAAATATCTTTATAGTGCGTTTCGTTTTGTCTTTACGAAGTTTAACCATGAACAGTGATCCATAACAGTAAAAAGACAAATCTGCGGTAAGAGTAGCACAGCAAGTTCCCACTAGTATACTCCCACATAAATATTATCAAACAAAACCTAATACCTTTGATCCTTTCTTCGCATGTCAAATAAATGTTGTTTTTTTTTTATTATTATTTTTATTGTAACTTTTATAACTAAAAAGGTCTTGTACATTAAAACAATAAAAGGGATAGGAGAAATCATATTTTAGACTTTATTGTAGATATCTGACAGTAGCAGTTATAACAATAAATTTATTATCAATCTCTGCAAAGAAAAGATTAAATATCTCATTGAAATTTAATGATGTTTTCAATCAAGATATGTCACTTTTTACTGTAAATGTTCTTAAAGAATACTAAACAGAAGACTAAGCCATATCATATTATTATAGTTAGAAATAAAGTTGTCAATGATATGTCAAACTGAATTATAAAATAAAATGAAGTTTCTTAATTTGTTGTAGCCGATCCTTATAATTTTGTGCAATCAAAAAGTAAAAGTGTTTCAATCACATCTTTCTTTTGAAGAAAACCTATCGATAAGATATAAGAATTGTATTTCAAACGATTTGAATATGTATTGCAATGAATATACGTAGTATAATTATACGAATGGGTTAACATATACAAAATGTTGCTTCACCAATTTCAATTAAATCTATCAAATACTCCATAGAAACTTGAACTTAGTTAAATATAAGTGCATTTCATGTCAAAGGTTGGATTTATACAATAGGTGTATGTTTCGTATGTTGGCCCTTCGCTGTAGGTAGAATTCGTTACCTAATAACAGATTTTTTTCTCACCTGGTACAAAAGTGACATTTACATGTTTCTTATACTAGTGCTACCGATTAGTCTTATAAACAGTCGTACCTATAAAAGTTTGAAGTATTGACAGTTTTTCACAATTATTTGCAGATTTCATATTTTTATTTTTGTCACAACCAACGATAACAAATATCATGGGTATGAATTGAGCCTACAGAACTTACGGATGGTTTATTTATTTTAACATTTATATTTCAAAACTTGATAAATGACCATAAAAAATTACATTATACAAATAAGAAACTTTATAATTTAATGAACGAGGTCAAATACATTCTTCTATAAGTGTTAAAATAAGAAACTATTATAAACATCTGTTTTTTATTATTATCATAACTGGTTGTTTGAATTTTATTTAGGGTATACATGGAATCCTAAACGCAATGATTGTTCAACATATGTTATTTTAACAATGGATAAGTATTGATACAATATGTCGAGTTTTAAATACTAGTAGACCTGAGACTAAAACAGTTGGAAATAAATTTTTTTGTAAACTCGTCAAAGATATCAGGCTTATAATTTCATTTGTGAATACCAATCAGATAAAGAAAAATGGAATAGTGCTTTACAAAAACACGCGTTGTCAGCACTTTGTATGTTTGTATTGGTCCGAATGTTAATAATAGTATATTTTGCTAAAATAAATACATTGTTAGTTTTCGGTGCCACAGTCATGGTGAGCAGGATCTGCTCACCCTTCCGGAGCAACTAGGATCACCGCCGGTTTTTGGTAGGGTTCTTGTTACTTAGTCTTTAGTTTTCTATGTTGTGTTTTGTATACTGTTGTTTGTTTTTTGGTCGCTTTTCGTTGTTTGCTATGGCATTGTCATTTTGTTTTCGACTTATAAGTTTGAATATTCCTTTGGTATCTGTCTCAATTCTTTTCTAAAAGACCCTAAATCACACAGAAATGAACTACTGCAATCAAAATAATCGAGCTTTTCATATTTTACTCTCAGGGGACAAATGGTAAAATATTTTTTATCAAGGAATGATATTAATTGTAAGTAAGTTTTACCTTTTGGTGTACTTGTTAGGGGTGAATCTTCATTCCTTTCAACTGATATTCTTAATCCGTGGAGAATGAAGTTAATCATATCCGAATTTTTAAAAAGGTTCGTATATTTCGTCATTGTCACACATGATTTTTTCCAATCAAATAGACGTTTTTATGCCCCACCTACGATAGTAGAAGGGGCATTATGTTTTCTGGTCTGTGCGTCCGTCCGTCTGTCCCGCTTCAGGTTAAAGTTTTTGGTCAAGGTAGTTTTTGATGAAGTTGAAGTCCAATCAACTTGAAACTTAGTACACATGTTCCCTATGATATGATCTTTCTAATTTTAATGCCAAATTAGAGTTTTGATCCCAATTTGCGAGTGGGGCATCCGTGTACTATGGACACATTCTTGTTCCTTATTGGAATAGGTAGTTGCCATTTTTTCTTTGAGATTATGACCCTTCAAACATTTTAATACAAGATAATCAGTTGCAGAAGTATGTCAAGTATGATTTAATACAAACATACCGATCCTATTTTCTTTCGAAGTCCTTGCTTTTTAATTAATTGCATTAACGAAGACGGTCAAGCCAAAGAGTTTATAAAGTAAAATATCTATAAAATATTGGAAGCAGTATACTAAACAGAAGACTAAGCCATATCATATTATTATAGTTAGAAATAAAGTTGTCAATGATATGTCAAACTGAATTATAAAATAAAATGAAGTTTCTTAATTTGTTGTAGCCGATCCTTTATAATTTTGTGCAATCAAAAAGTAAAAAGTGTTTCAATCACATCTTTCTTTTGAAGAAAAACCTATCGATAAGATATAAGAATTGTATTTCAAACGATTTGAATATGTATTGCAATGAATATACGTAGTATAATTATACGAATGGGTTAACATATACAAAATGTTGCTTCACCAATTTCAATTAAATCTATCAAATACTCCATAGAAACTTGAACTTAGTTAAATATAAGTGCATTTCATGTCAAAGGTTGGATTTATACAATAGGTGTATGTTTCGTATGTTGGCCCTTCGCTGTAGGTAGAATTCGTTACCTAATAACAGATTTTTTTCTCACCTGGTACAAAAGTGACATTTACATGTTTCTTATACTAGTGCTACCGATTAGTCTTATAAACAGTCGTACCTATAAAAGTTTGAAGTATTGACAGTTTTCACAATTATTTGCAGATTTCATATTTTATTTTTGTCACAACCAACGATAACAAATATCATGGGTATGAATTGAGCCTACAGAACTTACGGATGGTTTATTTATTTTAACATTTATATTTCAAAACTTGATAAATGACCATAAAAATTACATTATACAAATAAGAAACTTTATAATTTAATGAACGAGATCAAATACATTCTTCTATAAGTGTTAAAATAAGAAACTATTATAAACATCTGTTTTTTTATTATTATCATAACTGGTTGTTTGAATTTTATTTAGGGTATACATGGAATCCTAAACGCAATGATTGTTCAACATATGTTATTTTAACAATGGATAAGTATTGATACAATATGTCGAGTTTTAAATACTAGTAGACCTGAGACTAAAACAGTTGGAAATAAATTTTTTTGTAAACTCGTCAAAGATATCAGGCTTATAATTTCATTTGTGAATACCAATCAGATAAAGAAAAATGGAATAGTGCTTTACAAAAAACACGCGTTGTCAGCACTTTGTATGTTTGTATTGGTCCGAATGTTAATAATAGTATATTATGTATTTTGCTAAAATAAATACATTGTTAGTTTTCGGGTGCCACAGTCATGGTGAGCAGGATCTGCTCACCCTTCCGGAGCAACTAGGATCACCGCCGGTTTTTGGTAGGGTTCTTGTTACTTAGTCTTTAGTTTTCTATGTTGTGTTTTGTATACTGTTGTTTGTTTTTTGGTCGCTTTTCGTTGTTTGCTATGGCATTGTCATTTTGTTTTCGACTTATAAGTTTGAATATTCCTTTGGTATCTGTCTCAATTCTTTTCTAAAAGACCCTAAATCACACAGAAATGAACTACTGCAATCAAAATAATCGAGCTTTTCATATTTTACTCTCAGGGACAAATGGTAAAATATTTTTTATCAAGGAATGATATTAATTGTAAGTAAGTTTTACCTTTTGGTGTACTTGTTAGGGGTGAATCTTCATTCCTTTCAACTGATATTCTTAATCCGTGGAGAATGAAGTTAATCATATCCGAATTTTTAAAAAGGTTCGTATATTTCGTCATTGTCACACATGATTTTTTCCAATCAAATAGACGTTTTTATGCCCCACCTACGATAGTAGAAGGGGCATTATGTTTTCTGGTCTGTGCGTCCGTCCGTCTGTCCCGCTTCAGGTTAAAGTTTTTGGTCAAGGTAGTTTTTGATGAAGTTGAAGTCCAATCAACTTGAAACTTAGTACACATGTTCCCTATGATATGATCTTTCTAATTTTAATGCCAAATTAGAGTTTTGATCCCAATTTGCGAGTGGGGCATCCGTGTACTATGGACACATTCTTGTTCCTTATTGGAATAGGTAGTTGCCATTTTTTCTTTGAGATTATGACCCTTCAAACATTTTAATACAAGATAATCAGTTGCAGAAGTATGTCAAGTATGATTTAATACAAACATACCGATCCTATTTTCTTTCGAAGTCCTTGCTTGTTTAATTAATTGCATTAACGAAGACGGTCAAGCCAAAGAGTTTATAAAGTAAAATATCTATAAAAATATTGGAAGCAGTATTCAAAAAATAGGTTTGAATATTCATTGTATATTTCATTCTTATAATTAAGTACGCCAAACGACGCGAATCGTTATCATAAGAATCATCAATTGAGCTCGAATCAAACAGTTTGACGGTTTCATGGGTAAGCGTCTCCTGCTCTGCATACACCACCTGCTGATCACTAAATCTGGCTAAGACTATTTTTATCTGCGTAGTAGAACATTACCTTAATGATTCAGCATTTAATATAATATTAGTTTATAGAAAGTAAACATATCAAATATATTTCACGTTATCACAGTGCCAATGTTAGCACCGAAAATAACGTATATTTCGGTAGAAATTTAGTCCAACAATGTTAGGTATATTTGATGTAGCAAATTTTCGTCCTCCTAGCAGCGGGGTTTGAACAAATGCTCCTGTTACAGCGTTGCATTTCCGCCTGCACTCTGTCCACTATAGGCCAGTAGGCCAACTAAGCTTTATAGAATACAATAACTTTCCTTGTGATGCCTTTCTTTATCGGCTTTTCCTATATAGTTGTGTTACACACTATATGTGATGTAATATGGTATGGGATGTCTTTCAGATTACCTTTATTTTTCGTATTTTCTGTCTGTCCTAAAGTATGATAATACTTATTATGTAGTACCATCAATATGTTTTTATTTTATGCATCTAAATATTGACAACTTTATGACAGGCTTTCTCCATGTGATAGTTTAAGGTTTAACATCATATAAGGTCTTCAAGCATTACTTAAATCTATGATCTATCTTAAGATCCTCTAACTCTGCACAGGTGGTAGAAATGGGATAGCTTCATATATATAGATAAATAAGTGTCACAGCAGGTGGCCCTGTTTGATCTATAGAAAATAAAGGTATCTAATTAATTTAGAGAATCCTGAAATTAATATTGTTGATAGAATGTGGTCAATTGACCGCAATATTATCAGTATTTCTTTGTAAACTGTTTACTATTCTGTCTTTTCTTTTGTTTATCGCATTAATAAACACACCTGAATCACAGGTTAAGATCTCATGCCACTCCGTTACTTCAAACTTAAATTAGTTTTACCTCAAATTATATTTTATATAAATGTAGATATTTCGTCTGTTTGATAACATACGAAATAATTCGCTTCGGTGACACGATAAGGCCTTTTTAAAGTGTTATTTACACATATGCTCCAGACCATATGAATATATGGACATATGTGTATATACTCATATGCCCAATGGTCAGGCCATGCATGTATGGTCCTGGTAATTAACAAGATAAACGCTGAAACGTAAAACTTTAATACTGTGTATTTGAATAGGTACAACTTCAAGTTACCATAAAAAAGAGTTTATGAAAATAAAATTTTGAGTTATTTAATGATATATACGGTAATCCTTGTTACATGAATAATAACGAATGGCAATGGGTCGACTTGGGAAAAAACTTCAACAAAAATCCAAATGAACGGTTAAAAAAGGATTAACGTATGTAAACGCCATCATGATAAAGACGTTATTAACTTTCGTCATACGAGTATTCGGCAGGGCGTCTGGTGATTAACCACGTTTGTTGTACAAATTAGATGACGTCGCCGCTCAAAAACCGTAATTTATTTAAGTTGACATGTGAATAAGGTGTACTACAGTCACGTTATGATATTGCTTCTTTAGACCTTCTTTAAACGCCGTAAATACATCGGCACGACTTCAATATCACATCACGCAGCTGATATAAGGACTAGCGTTTCATTTGCAAGCAAAAGTTTTTACGGAAAAGAACCGTGCACAACCAAAATGTGTAAATACAGAAAAGCAGTGGTACCTTATGGGAGTAATTGTCATCAAAAAGCGTAGATACTTGAATAAAATTAGGGATAATAACTGACTTTGTCATCAATATTTATCGTATGTTATACAAAAATATTGTAACTGCGATTTACTAGTTTTACTCTTCGGCTAATAAGTTTTGATTCTGTTTGTTATTTTCCGCCTCTTTTTTCATAACTATTTATTCAATTATTTCATAACACTCACAAGCATATCATAACCAAATCAGAAATTTGTCACATAAACAGTATCAAAATTTACTATTCACTTTTTATCCACTTCGCATACGATATTATATACTTACTTTTCCTTAGTATTTGTATTTGTATTTGAAGAGTAAGTAAATATATCATGATCACATCTTAAGTGTACCGAACATGATAGGCACAACGAAATACATATCAAATGAAAGTTTGTCCTTTAAACAGGTGTTCAATCGCATCCGAAACAAATAATCTTCATACTTTAGCTGTGTATATTCAACTTAGACGTTAATTATGTAATTTGAATTTACTACCATAAAGAGACATAAATTGTACAGGTAAAATACATATTTCTAACTGGCTAAGTCATTATTTTATCATCGTAGTTTCCTAGGATAGAGCTATATTTGTGTAAATGGTCCTCGTTATATGACCATTACATCAGAGAATTAAGCGTAAAATCTTATAATTTAAAAAGAGAGGCAATGGTCATCCGTGACATTTTGAAAATACCTTAAATCTTAATGAATTTAAACAGGTGCTTTGTCACGCAATAGTCGTCATTGTAGGACCAGGTGTGTTTTTCACCGTAGATAATAAACTAAGCTGAATCTTTTGAACATTTTTGGAATTGCTTGGTCTTTGATTTTGGTATAAACCTGCAACTAGAGGGAAACTATTTTATTTTGTACGAAGCTTCTAATGTTTCGTCCCTAGATTAGTTTTCCATTAGTCGGAAGGTCACACATCTTAAAACCGATTTAATGACCGGCATTTTTTTGCGACACTCCTGCAAGAAAACTAGTTGAAATTTAACATGAAGTTCAATTGCTCATCAACAGTAGGTTACCAATGTCAGTTGAAAGGTTATATCAACTTTATCTAAAGACGTTATCAACATTCTTATTTTGAAATTGGTATTGGTATTATTTGTTTTCCTTACTTATTTGTTTTAATTTCATGCTTTCAAAGGCAAGCCTAGATACTTTTTAGACTGAAAAAGTTTGTTTTCTAAAATTGATGACGTCATAAAGCATTGACGTCACGATACTCAGGTTAAACGCATCAAGTCGCCTTTAAAGATAATTGCCATTTCCTGTCTGGGTCGAATAAAACAATACCGATTTTTTTACAAATGCTTTTTTCCTTTTCCTGGTATCTTCCTATGTCATATTATATTTCAATGCGCGCATTGCTATACATATCCTATTAAAGCAAGTATTAGAAATTATTCAATACTGAATCAACAAAATCTTTTATCATAATGCTTGCAGTATTTCAAACCATCATTTTAATGTAATTTATCTAAATTCGTTCAACAATTTTAATTGGAATATCGAACATTTATATACCCTTTATCATTCTGTTTTCTAATTCAAAGGAAGTTTTGCTTGTAATTAGAAATAGTTCATTGTCAACGTAATAGCTTGCGTTGCAATTTTCCTATACTCAAATATGAAGAAAAACATTCTTACGTTATGAAATTACAAATTCATTTTAGGATTTAACAACTCGAATCACTCTTTGAACTCCACATTAACGCATAATAATAGTAGCGTAGATGTTTTAAATAGCCTCTTTCGATCTATAAATATAAACCAATTATCTTTTCCACTTATCACTGTTTTATGGAATTTCCTGTTATTAAATCAATAAAGGTAATGAGACTAGGTTATCTTGATATTTGATATCACTGATAAACACCACTGGAAAGTAGTTGGCACTAATAAGAAAAAAGAGAAAAATAAAATCAGAACAAAATAAAAACAGCAAAATATGAAGATACCAATAGGAAGTCGAAAAACATGATTAAGGACAGACTGCACCAAATCAAAACGAAAATAGATGAATTCGGTGTGTTTGTTTACGATTATAATAATTTGCCTTACGTTTTTGGTCTTTTGACAGAAATGCATTTATCTGATTAAGTTCTGTATCTGCCAGGAAAAACTAGCAAACAAAATTTGGTACAACACTGTTTTGACGGTCTTCATCAACTTGCCTTTCTAAAATCTGTTTTCGGCAGAACCTATTAGTGTATAACTATTTTCTTTTGACGTTTATTCATTTAAGCATGCACCTAGCTTTTTCCCAATTAAAAGATATGGTCTTAGATTAGACTATTGGTAATTTTTTTTTAAGATTTACTTGCATACTGATAATATGTCTAATACATAATACACTACTTTCAAAATTTAGATTGTAAGCAATACAGCTAAAGTTGCAGTGTGAAGCATATTTTAAAATCATATTTGATACCTTGGTACCTCATTTTATCTTAGTGCTTTAACATAAACTCTTTTCCAAAATTTATCTAGTGTGCCTTAATTTATAGTGATGAACAGATAACGAACCAAAAGGTACACTCATACGGTTATGTCCGGTTAATCTTGACACTTTACTCTGGCAAACGTCTTACTTTAAAAATATATTTTCCGGGGATAAAAATGTTTTTCATCCCTTCAACAATTTGTCCTACTAAACTGTTTATCACGTAAGAAGTACGGCCTGACGAGTTTTCCATCTATAAATTCAACTTTAATGTACCTGCTGAATTCTTTAATTCTCACATGTGAATGAAGTTAGTTTCATTCAATACAGTAAATCAAATTTCAAGTAATTATTTGTTTTCACTTATAAGTTCAGTTGCTTTAGTTGTGAAATAAATTATATACAAACGATCGTTTCTTTTTCAGATTATTTCGACGTACTTTAATTTATCAATGTCGTAAAATAAACATGTGTGGTTTGAAATCAATTTCATGTTCACGGACATTGAAATTGCACATTGCAAAAGCCATTTCTTTTTCAAACAAGCAAAGATATACGACCTGTGCTTTCTATTTTATTATTAATCTGTATGTGAATAAATCAAATCTGAAAATAATAGATTTAATCTTATAAAATGCTTCCCATCTTCCAAAATAAATCACTGCCAAACGATCAGTGTGGGATAGATGTAGGGGTTAGGTATATTTCATGGAGGTAGATGTTTATTTCATTTTCTTGAACCCAACAATTAGGTACAATACATCAGTTGATTAATTGTTTTAAGACATCAAATGATCTATCAGTACCAGCAAATGCGTATAATACTAACATTAACTTGTAATAATTGAACGGTAAATGGACATTAACTATTCACAAATCAGATAACATTTGGGTGATGCAGTGCAAAAGTTATATAAAATTTTAACATTCTATTTTGAAGAAATGTCATATTGAAAAAAAGTAAACTCAAATTTATCTTAAAATAAAGAGAAGGGTCTTAAAACAATTAATTGTCAATGAATAATTAATAAGATCGGTGATTTCAACTCAAATTCGTAGTACTTACGAAGAAAATGTTGTGGGGTTGTTAACAAACTTGGGTTTGAAAATGAAAAATGAAAATCCTTAATTCAAGATATATGCATCAAATGTAATTCCATATTGCTATAACTACTTTTATCAGCAAAATTTGGATCATGCTTCATTAATGTTGGTGGGCAAACTCGATACTTTTTTTCTGATGGAATGAACAATACAATAAATACTAATATACAAATAAACTCCAACTCACCACAGTCTGAAAATTTGAAGGATTTGTTGTCTCTTTTTCTCCTGCCTAGTATAGTTGTACACCCAGTCAATAAAAGAATCAAAACTGGAAATAGAGTTAACTTGTTGTGATTAAAATTAACCATTATTTCATCAAAGCATCAATAAATAAAATGTTGTGTCCAATGTCTTAACTTATGTCATACAAATAATGATATTGCATCCAACTTTTGTCTGTAGAATATATTTTTGTTAATTAATTCAAAAATTAATTAAAATTTTCGTCATTGAACACCTTTTAAATATATCCAGTAAATTCCTCTGCAATTCCATTATTATTGAATTATGCATATGACAAGCGTTGATATCTAAGTGTCAGAATTCGTAGAACATATTACAGTCGCATGTTCATTCGTACAAATATTTACAGTGATCGGCAGATCACATAAAACTGTTAAGACCTCACACATCGAAAGCAGATCGGACGTCCCGGGGAACACCCCCACTTTACTTTACCAAAAGTTAAATGTTCTGGGCAGCGGCTAAGTTAGAAGGTTGGATCACTTCACTCCATATTTACAAGATAAAAGTTAACCTTTTACAGAAGCTACTGAACCGCATAATTATCTTGTATAATATACATTCAGTGTTTAATATTGTTCGCTTGTAGCTTTGATTTAATAAACCGATATTTTTAAAAGTTTATCCTATTTGTCGATATTCATTATGTGTATCATACATGCCAACACTGATTTTAAACAACCCAGTAGCAAATTTGCTAAAATCTATGGAGGTTTATATTAAAAATGTAAAAGTGGCGGTCAGTCATAGGCGTTTTATTAGATGCTACTGGATTTACCACACACGTCGTTCGTTAAACTTGGCAAGTATACGAGATCAGGATAGGAAAGTTAAATGTTTTGAACCGTTACACTTTTTGCAATGAAATATGCAATGAAAATTATTTATTTCACCAATTTTTTATTCAAACAATATTAAAGTGTTGAAATGCTATTGGTTTTTATTTATTAAAATATCTTCAGTTTGGTATAAAAATATCTATTGATTTGATAGGAAGATTAGAATATGGAAATAAACATGTAATTAATTGTTAACCTGATACGTACATTATTTATGTTTACACTTAAGTGACATACAGGTGTTTATAGAGTAACATTTCAATAAAGACAGTACTCTACTGGTTGTGTGCCACCTTTCTATCAAATAGGTATGGCAGGTCTACTTGAAGTGTCAACTACGATACCTCCTCTTGCCAATAATACATTACTGGCTGTGTCAGATTGTTCAATTGATCTTCTATAACGAGAAAGTATAACTTATAGATAATGTTTCAAAAGAATTTTGATACGCTGTTTTCGTTTTATTAAATTCTCAAATGTAATTAATTTCAGGTATGAGATGTAATTAGTCATTTATCCAGTAGATATTAATAACGATTGTAAAACGATATATTTCAGTTACGATTATAACTCGTTTACATAGAGTTTAAAGATAAGTAGATATGTTATTTGTACATTGTATTTACAATTATTCTATCAGGTACATTGTATTTACAATTACCAGGTATAATATCAGATACGCTAAAGTTATCCCCATCTAAATGTATTCCTTTCTTGTTGAAACATATGATATTCTCAGATATAATTATATAACGCTAGTTCATCTAAGCTTATTCTTATCTCTTTTATTAATTTCAAAATTGAAATAAAACACATACAGTAAGTTGTTTGTCATATTTTGTTATATATTTCTTAATTACTTTGGCAGAATACATGATGTTTCACTTTATTCAATCTGAATACAGTATTCTGTTCGTTGTTAATTTATATCTTAAGATGTGTTATGAAACGAATTTAAGTTTTTCTGTGTTGGAATTTTTATCAACTTATTCTTCGATTTTTTAAAATTCGTTGAACTATGTGTATTTAAGTAAAGATCAAATTAGTTATCTTTTAAGAATAAAGCTGGTATTTATGGGTCAGACGTGATCATGTTGTAAGGCTGGGATATTATTTTCTTCAATTAAATTTGGGGTGAATGTTTTTATTTTGACTCTTAGAATATAAATCTTTAGCACTTGAATTTGCCAAGGATTATCTTCATTGTCAAATCTGATTACAATTTCAGCATTACATGTTGCACATAAATTTTCCGGCGTTTATTATTATGGGGGAACCTGAAGAGTTTGTCAAAAGTCATAAAGATAATACTGACGAATTTTTTCGGTGCATGTGTTTAAATAATAATAATAATAATAATAATAACGGTTTTTCGTAGCTTATAATATAGAAAAGATGAAACATCTGTTGAAAAAAAATCCATTAAAATATTTTAGATATCAAGATTTTTGCACGAATGAATGCAAGAAAAACGTACTTGAATAATTTTGTAGTTATTATATAAAATAAAAGAATGCAGGACTGCCTATTTGTTACATTCTGTAGTTATAATTTTAGCTAAATAATATTTTCTTTTGTTATATTGTATTTGAAGCGTCCATCGGTAGTTTTACTCTCGCAAATTGAGTTTACCTGGGGACGCGTAGCGGAAACAGGTAAACGGATATTCGCGACAGTAAAACTACCGATGGACGTCTTTAAAGTTCAAATACAATACAGTTATCTCTATTCTAATGCAAAATAAACAAATCATTCAATTTAAGTCGTTATTTCAGTGTAAAATTTATATTAAACGAAAATTCAGCGAAATGATGTAATCTTCTTTGGTGCCATAACTAGGTGACGTCATATGTATGCTTCCGGCATCAAACGTAAACACCAGGCGTTTTCTGGCTTCTTGTCCGTTTCAAAATGTAATAAAATTTGATAAAAAGAAGATTTCTATGTGCAAAAGTGAGTTTTTTGCTTATTATTGGAGAAATTACATGTCAATACATTCCGAAATTCAAAATGTCGACTTCCTTAGCTGCAGACAGGGAGAAAGAGAATTTTACGCTTATTGTCAACCAATCAGAAACATTGATACAACATAATTGCATTAGAATTAACAACTTGTGTCGTATTTCCTATCGTGACATATTGACTGAGTCTTGTTTTGCATAGCGAGCAGGAGACGCACCCAGTCAGGCTCCCTTTAGGGTTTTCATGCGATTCCTCAGTTGTGTTTATGTAAATGCTCTTTTGTTCCGACGTTGGAAAGTTCCGGGCGGAAAGAACTAACTAGCCGAAAAGTTCCGGAGGAACTTATTAACTAGTTACTTTGTTCTTCCTCTGGTTTAAAAGTTCCACCTGAACAAAGTGACTAGTTGAAAAGTTCCAACGGAACATATCAACTAGTTAGAAAGTTCCTTTTTGCCAAATTAGTCAAAACCGGAACTAACAAACTAGCCCAAAAGTTCCAACGGAACTTATCAACCAGTCACAAAGTTCCATTTGGAGAATTGATGCAAAGAACCACATGAGGAGGAGGGTATTCTTCCTCTCTTGAGGGTACTATGAATACTAAATTTGCATGATAATGCAACTTATTCCGTTTTATGTGAGCTATGAAATACAACTTAAATTTTGCATATTTGTCCCCAAAGAAACCCCTTTCAGTGCGTTGGGTATTCTTGTAAATTAATGATTTTCTTTTATGTATACTGATACTCATTCTTCCCCCTCTTTCTACAAAAAGGACCAAATATGGTATATTCGGAAGGATGTAACTAGTTGTAATGTTCCGACAAAACTATTCAACTAGCTACATTGTTCCGGGACTTTTCAACTAGCTACTTTTTTCCGGAACTTTTCGACTGCACTCGGAATAAAACAACTAGTTGGAAAGTTCCATCGGAACGAAATAACTAGTTGAAAAGTTCCGCCGGAACAAAGTAACTGACGGAACATAGTGGCTGTTACATTTACTTCTGTTGGTTTGTATATTTAAAATGGATTACCAAAATGTGAACATTGATAAATACTGTTGTCTGTAGTGTGTATATGAGAACAAATAAAAACTGTTAAAAACAAAAAAGAGCACAATTTTCCTTTTTTTATGTATAAAAGTAAACGTTTGAATGAAATATTAATACAAATGAAAGGTATAAAAGTCATCAAAGATACCAATCCTATAAATTGGTACGTTAACATAATACTCATCAGCGGCGCTCATAACGCGCATTCATATACAATATATCAAAAATAATGTGCACGATTGTATAAAAAGTTTAAAAGACAAAAGAATAAAAAATAAAAGTATGACAACTAAGTGAACTAAACATGCAGTCAGTTATGTGTTCCTTTTTGGTTTGATTGATAGGACAACTGCCCAAAGGTGAATGATAATTTAATCAGAAAGAGAAGATGACAAGGAGGTTATAAAAAACATAAGTCGAAGAAAAACAGAACATTATGAAAGCAAACATGAACACGACGAAAACACAAACAATAGTTCACAAAACTCTACACAGAAAACTAAAATAGAGCAACAAAACACAACAGAAAACTGATATGAACGCATGGGCCCCGGCAAGGTAATCAATTCCTGCTCTATTTATGGCATTCGTTGTGTTTCTCGTGGTAGTTAAAAATATTTCATTTCGTTTGTAATTGAGTTTTTTCCGTTTGCTATTCGTATGACTTATATATAGATGGGATCTAATACAACTAGTTCTGCAAGAGAACTTACTATTTATAAAGTTTGATGTAAGATGCATGTGGAACGAGACAGTTTGGCTCTTTGTACGAGTGGGGTTTTATGGTACTATATAAAATTTGGAAATTTGATGTACTAGTATCGAAGGTGCTTGCAGTTACGTCGATCGACGTTAATCGCATTTTATATACAGTTGCTGCTACGTTTATTAACTGTATTTATATGTTTTTGAATGATATAAATCTGTACAATTGTTTAAAATAAAAATTGTATCGCACAAGAAAATAATATGTTACTGCGAGCAACTAATCCTATTTCTGTGTTTGTCGTGTTTATAGCCAATTGAATATAGAGTAGAAATACTTTAAATTAAGACGTGTAGGGCGAGGGAGATTTTAAACATTTCGATGATGAGTTGAATTCGGCGATGTCCCAATACTGGAAAGAGGACAGGATTGTAATTACGCAAAACGTGCAACAAATATATATGATCAGACCAAAATCCCTCTGAATTCAAAATTAGAAAAAGGATCAATACAAACGTCTTTCAAAAAGCATACTGGAGATGTCCAAAAGTTTTTTTTTCTATTACACAGCAACATATAAATATTTGAAAAGTGTCTTATATATTTCTTTAAGGCCCATGTCTTTATCTTGAAGAAAACTGATATAAGGTTTAAGCACTTTCATTCTCAGACCTTTATTGCGATATTTCGATATGGATATCGTCCATACCCAAAATGAGTTTGCAATAAAATGTCTCGTACAAAGATATTGATATCGTCTTTATCCACTTTCATCAACACAAAGGTAAATATGCTGTGTATTTTTGGCAAAAGGATGAGAAAGAACATACTAAGGTGGCAATCAGAAGTCAAGTTAAAACAGACAACACCATTGTAAAAAATATAAAAACACGAAAAGACAAACAACAATATTGAAAAAATGCTCAGAAAACAAGTTGCTCTGGAAGGAAAAGATATGTCTTCTTTATTAGTTGTGCATACCGTGTTACTCTTCGCAAATAAATCATTGTGATAATTGCATTATGTAATTCCACGGTAGAAGAAAAAGGAACGGTATCGTGGTTAAGACACCAGGAACATGTCTGTGGTCATCTGTTACACAGATTTGCCATAACGGTAGAGCAAATAATCATGATGGTATCTGTCAAACTACCATTTTGAACCCTTGATGCAAGTAGAAATCGTAGAAATAAATTCAAAGACGTAAGGCACAAAAGAAAATCTCAACTATAACAAGCATCACAAACCTGATGCTTCAAGTCTGCTTGTTTATTGCCGAAAAAACGAATGACCCGTATGCAAGCAACTGTATGTCACAGTACGACATTGAACATTCAATATATAAATACCAAATACCAAGCCATAAAATTCCCTGGCATGAAAAATGTGTAATATTTAAAACGAGGACAACCAACGGCCTGGTGTAGGCTAAAACAATAAACTTAAAACAGATATGATAGACCGAAACCAATGATAATCACTAAATTAAAGATTCCTGACTTAGACAGGCGCATAAAGAACGTGACTGGGATAAACATGTCTATGAGAGCTTAACTATCTCCTAATCTTAAACAATGGCGTAACAGCTCAACATAAGAACCAACTGTAAAAATTAGTTGGAAAGGGCTTTAATCATCAGATCTGAAAAAAAACAATAAAAACAACTAACATAAAGACAATAGACACAAAGCAACGATCTACGAGTCGTCGCAGCTACTGCAAGCTAATTTAAAGCCAATTTAAACCTTGAAAATAACGTTTTCAAAGACGAAAATATCATTCAGTACGCATCTAGCGGATTCAATGAAAACACGTCATGAACAGTCTGAGAAAAGTTTGACCTTATGCAATGCCAAAATATAATTATCGACATGAATTGTTCATAATTGTATATCAATACCTAATTGTAGTTATAGGTTTAAATTTATTAAAAACAAAACCAATGTAAATATCGATCAAGATATATTAAAAAAATTTTACTACATTGTTGAAAAAAGTATAACAAAAAGTACGTTAAATTGAGAACCTTTAAGAATGAGTCTATTCAAAGGATCAATAAGTTAACATGGATCGTATCTAAACTAACTGGCTATATAAGCAAAATCACGTACAAATTAGGTTGTTATATCCAATTTGTTATAAAAAAAAACTCATAAAAAATTTAAGATTCACCCTGTCGACACACCGGGACCACCTTCCTTTTGGAGTTCATGCAATTCCCTTAGTGTCTGTTGATTACTTTGATTTGTCTCTTCCAAATTGTTTTACGAGATTTGAACATTGGTGAACAACTGTCGCCTAAATTACTTTGATTTGTCTCTTCCAAATTGTTTTACGAGATTTGAACACCTTGGACAATGGCGTAACAGCTCAAAATAAGAACAACTGGTAAACAACTGTCGCCTAAATCTATAATGCATCTACTGGTACAGGTACATGTATATGAGAGCTTAACTATCTCCTAACCTTGGACAATGACGTAACAGTTCAATATAAGAACAACTGGAAAACAACTATCGCCTAAATATATATTGCATCTACTGGTACAGTCAAATTTGCAAAACAAATATTTGTATGTATGAAAGAACTCAGTTAGGTTTTAAGTAATTTGTTCGATTAGTTCATTATTAAATTTCTAAGCATGTGCACTTCGAAGACAAAAACTAAGTTTCCTAATGTCAGCAATCGGAACCTTACGTGGATTTTTACAAACTTTTTTTTAAATTTGTCACAATGGATTCATAATGTAATCATTTGACTGAATAAAGAACAGAAACGACAATGAAAGGGTTAACTTTTTTACAATTATTAGATTGAAATTTTATTGAGCCGACTTACTAATACTACATAATACATTGACAAGCAAAATACCAAAAAGGCACAATAATTGAGAATTAAAAGTTCACAGTATGCAAATTTGTCCTTAAAAAATCATGAAGAATTGTTTAATCAACTTTAAAATATTTTTTTTAGGATTTTAATACCTCACTTAGTATGGTGAACTCATTTATAATATCACGCACCTGTTCAAGGTGATAAGAAATGGTCTGTTATGTATGCATTTATTAATAATATATTGACATCTTTATATACATTTTGTACTCTATTACGCCAATCAATTGTTGTTTTATTATTATTTCTTACATATAAGTTTTTTTATTTATAGATATTGCTTTACCAGATATACATTATAATATAATTAAAAGTATTTTCTTTTAATAATTCTTCAATTTGACGATTTGGTATATAGTAACGGTTCTATCTTATATATATTTATTTAGTTCGAATGTAGAAAATGGTCGCAACGTTCAGTTGTAGCAAACAATTTCAGTACAATAATACTAATTCATTGCTAACCGGATGAAAAGGGCAAATAGTTGTCCTTTCTGGTTTAAACGAGATCGATTGCTGTGTCATTTCCGTATATCCACACACCATTATTTTATTATATACCTGACACAGTAAACTAGTAAACGAATTTTGAAGCATACATAATTTCATTGCACAAAACTTACTATTTTGAGTGGGGACATAATATTGGCTCTCGACAATACTGAGTTTTTACTGTTTCCCTGTGTTCAAGTAATAAAAGATACCATGTTTTTTTTTGTCAAAGCTTTGTACGCCAGATGCGTGTTTCGTCTACAAAAGACGCATCAGTGACACTCGAATAACTTTTTTTAAAAAGACCGAATAAAGCACGAAGTTGTAGAGCATTGAGGATTAAAAATTCTGAAAAGTTTTGCCAAATACAGCTAAGCTTACCTATAAAAAGATTCTTCTAAAATGTTATTGTAAATTTTTTTATGCATTATACCGTACTGCTGCTGGTGGACTGTCAGTCACTGAATTATACTTATACTAAGGTAACTATAGGTCTGAGACTAAAGATTCCCTGATTGATCTGTATGAAGCATTTTTGTTTTTATTTTGATGATAACTTACTATATGTTAATGCCATCGCTTTATATCCTTTTGTGCAACATATTTAAAATCTAGTTCAGTTATCGATGATCTAAAACCTCGGTTTTTATTCAAAATATCAATATCAGTATCGTCATCGGTGTCGTCGTTGCATTCGATATTATTATTATTGTCAGCTCACAAGTCTTTGATTCGGTACTTATTTATTCAGACTTTTGTTTTTGTTTTTGGTTTCATTATTTATTTATTTGGTATTACACTACTAACAGAAGTAATAAATCTTTAACGATAACGAGGGTCCAAATACTTCATCATAAATATACAATTTGAAAGTAAATATTTTAAATTTTACGGGTAGTTTAAATGATATTTTGTCATTTGAGGTTGACTGGTCATTCTTCTTTTGTTAATAAGAAAGTTTAAGTCGATTATTGCTTGAAGTTTACTATTATTTCATATGTCAATGGTCATTCATAACACTCGGCCACCAGGTGAGAGTTTTATCTGAAGATGAATTGTCTTACATGTAGTCGTTGAAACATACATATGTCAAAAAGATTTAATGAATTTTCTACAGTTTAGCTTGACATGTTGAGTTTTCATCCTTGACCTACAGTGTCATACATCAATGAAATGGAAAATATTATTCAAAAATGGACTAATTAGTGTCAATTAGAAGTGTTCGTTTCCAAAACGCTAATTGTTTGGTTTTGATTGGAAACGTAAAACAATGAAAATATATTTTTTCACCTATATATGTTACAATTAACAATGCTTATTCCTTATATTTTTGATGTCCTGCTATTCAGTCCATTACATTTGTGATTGATAATTATATCCCTTACGGACCACCTGCGTACATTCAGTTTTATACTAAACTTACACACAAATGCTAAAGGTTACGAGGAACCATTCACGTCATGCAATTTTCATTCATGGTATTTCTTGACGTCTATTAAAAGTCATCATTTCCAATGATAAACAAGCCCAGTTACATACAGCGATTTGAAATATTTATTTGGTATCACCTAGATATAAAGCATCGCTGTTTGTCCTATGAGTTCGATTTCATCTTATTCACAATATATTGATGATATATGATGACTTCAGAAGAAAATGTACGAAAAACATACCATTGCCCTCTATCATACTTTCCATGTTATCCATTTATTTTACATAAATTAGGCCGTTGGTTTTCTAGTTTAAATTGTTTTACAATTGTTATGTCGGGTCCTTTATAGCTTGCTATGCGGTGTGCGTTTTGTTCATTGGTGAAGGGCGTACCGCGACCTATAGTTGCTAATATCTACATCATTTTGTCTCCAGTGGATTGTGGTCTCATTTGCAACCATGCCACAACTTTTTTTTTCTATAAAGGTAACAGGTTACTTTATGAACATCTATTCCAATTCCTTGTTTTCAGAAAAACCAAAGATTATTAAACATTATTACTAGACAAGAAATTATAAAACACACAGAGGACGTAAGATTTTGTTTAAGAGTCGAAAATTATCGAACTCATATACAAAAGTTTGCCGAAGTTTACTGTCTTGCAAGTTCAGTTCTTTTTTTCTAACACAAGCGCATCAAATACAAGACTTTTCACAACATTGATGAATAAAAAAGTCTGTATGTTAATGACAAGACTGTGTCGTTCATGCAAGGATTTGACCATAGTGTGGAAATTTGCTATTAATTTACTAGTCATTGAAATATTTAGCATTAACCATTATCATTGCTGAAAACGTTTAATCCTTGCCATGACGAGTTGGTTTATCGTTGTTCGGTGAGTGTTTCAATGGTAATCGTAAACATTTCGTAAGTTTTCGTGTCTTTTTGTGATATGACGGATATATATATACCATATAATACTAGTATGTTATTGATCTAAAACAAAACGTGCCATTATACCAGTACGCACAGCGCATGTTTCGTGGATACCTTTTACCAATTCTGTTGTAGACCAAACAATTTAAATATAAAAACATTTGATAAGCAAAAATATATGATATTTTGGGGTCCTAGAGTCTCAAATTTTTACATCAACGGCACATGAAATGTTTGTTGTCCTCTATTTGTGTGTGTTTTTGATGGTAGATAGGTTGTTGTGTCATCGATGTATACCACTCATCTCTTTTCATTAATCTATATCAAATCTTATACTTCAGTAATATTGAATTGAATTTCAAAAACAATTCTGATTTAAAAAGGAATGATTAACCCGATTTAAGCCTTAATATTTTGCCATTTACAAATACCAGAAGTACAGATCTCATGGTGAAATAGTGGTATTAATGCAGCCATTCCAAGTCATTAAATAACGATCCGAACATTTAATAGATTGATATATAAAGGAAATTAATATTTACTATTATAACCAGAAACAACATTTAACTTGCAACTGCATAAGTAACTAAAATATTGTTCCGATTGATATCTAATTTTGCATGAAAATGTGTACTTTGGTTTTATGCTGAATAAAAAAAACAGGATTTTCGTCGACATTTCATTTTTGTAGCTGACTTACATAAATCTATTTTAACCTGCGAACAGATGTATATACCTGAGTCAAGCCTGTTCACTTTAAAGATGTAATTAGGAAAATGACTTGTTTGCATGTGTTTAACCGGCCCTAGGACACTTTAATATGCTTAAAAAAACTTTGTGTTGCGTCGATAATGAAACGACGTTTGACTTTCTTCATGATTAGTTTGGATAGGGTCACTTCTCAGATTACTGTTACTAAATCGAATCGTGTCTTGTTTCACATGAACTACTTGTTTTATTTAACAGTTGAAAGAAACATTAAGATTAGTATTTAACTGTTGTAGTACTCAATCTCATTCAAAAACAGATCATATGTCCACTCTTCGCTTACAAGGATCTGACATTGTTTCGTTCTTTTTTTTAAAGATCGTTCGGGATCCTCTTATTTCGTCGTAATGATATTTGAAGGAGGACATTTCATTTAATGATGTAATTATTACCAGAACAAAAAGTAAAAGCGAGTGTTGTCAGATCCTTGTAATCAAAGCGTGGACACAGGATCTGAATAAAGCACTGTATCCTAATTTCGGTATGGAGGTGCAAGACTTGAAAGTTGAATAATAAGAAATTAAAAAAGGCCATAAAAACTGTAGAACTGATGAAAAGTGTAATTTATTTGTTGTGTGATAAATACCTCTTAGCGGTCAACGAACTAGGGATGGCTGCTTTCGCAATAAAAAAAAACATTTTGAAAAAAAGTTAGCCTTTGCCTAGCCAGTTGCTAAGCAAGTGTAAATAACAGTCGAACAAAGTATTTGTGATGTATGAACAAGAATTAAAAGAAGAAAGAATAAAGCAAAACTGCAAATTATTTCAATCCAGGTGCGAATTTATCGCATTGTAACATCTGTGTTATAGAAGACGAATGGTAATGTATAGAGCTAGAAAAAAATATATACATTTGTACATATATTTGACTTAGAATTCATGTGCAGTATGGGCCTTACGAGTTATGTTTAGTCTCTAATGGGAACAAAACACGCAGAACGTGTCGACAATATTGTCGATTTCAAAAAATGCAGGTGTTTTATCTATCTGAAGAACGATTATGTTTATGCAGCTTTATGTAAGATTTTGATTTAATGTGCAGTTACCGCTGTGTGAATAAAATTTTATATTAAAAACACGACACGCATAATATTTGCAATAGTAAAATATACATCTCTCTAAACGTAATTTATTACATGGACGTGACATTGTCGTACCAAAGTAAAACATTGCTTCTTTCAAAGCACTTCAGTGGATTATTTTTCATCTAGTTCCGAAAGCCTTATTGGTCCGAAGGTGTTAAAAGAAAATGTACCGTTGTAAATGTTCGTTTCTCAAACTTTTGAATTGTAAACCCCTTAATTTGTCTTATCCGAGGGTCTGCATTTATAAAACAGTAATCTCTATATTTCTCCATTTGTTTTTATTTCATCTCAAATACACTTCTGATATATTTCCCATTTATTTTATTTTCATATTCATTTCTTCTGATACGTTACAAAAAAATTATCCCGAGACATCTTTTCTCGTCATATTTTTGCTTGCTTGTATCTCAAAATAAGTGCATGGAGCATCGATTATTTTTCTATAGTTTACCTCAGGCAAAGTTGACCTTATATCTTCTTATTTTTATAGTTATACATAATTACATTACATAGATATAAGAAGATGTGGTATGAGTGCCAATGAGACAACTCTCCATCCAAGTCAAAATTTATAAATGTAAACCATTATAGGTCAAAGTACGGTCTTCAACACGGAACCTAGGCTCACACCGAACAGTAAGCTATAAAGGGCCCCAAAAATTACTAGTGTAAAACCATTCAAACGGGAAAACAAACGGTCTAACATGTATGTTTCATTATAATACGTTATTTTGATTGGCTAACAGCAATCTCGCGTCATTCTGAAATTAACCTCAATTTCAAAATGAAATGCAACATTCATGATGACACGAGCTTCCACAATAAAGTGCACAGGTAAATTAAAGAAAAACTTGATAGAAATCGAGGTTTTCATGACTCTAGCAAAAAAATGTAATTATAAGTATTGAATGCTTCTTTTGGTTATTGTGTAGGGTTGTAAAAGCGTTAAACCGAGCGCACATTTTTAGAATGAAGCGCTTCCGCGCTTCATATATATACAAAATGTACTTCGGTCAACGCTTTTACACCCCAATACATTTACAAAAAGAAGCATTCAATTCTTAATTATATGTGGATTTTGCTAATCTTTGTATGTCTCTTTTGGTTATATAACTTCTCAAGTTTTCGAGTATTGCGCGTTGATAACTTGCGCTGATGAGTCCAGGTGCGATGCCAGGGATCCCTTACCATCCTTAATATTAAAGATATTTCTTTTTGTTTACATAAAATTTGAAAGAATTTCTGTTTATTTTTGTTCATCCTTTCAATACTATTTTCTAACTCTGTCTAAGACCCGTTTATACCTTAATTATTGAAGATTTTACACGCTTTATAAACATCTATATTAGGAGCATTGACCAAATACTTTACTCGAAAAAAAATCATCTTTGAAACTGTATTGTATTCATAATCAGAATAAAAATAGCTTTTCATCTAATACTTTTAATTAGATTTATGACCGAATACTCCATGCACTTTCCGTGTTGAAAATATTATTTTTGTTCAAACAGAATTTCAAATAATGTGTAGGTGTTAATCAAACAGATGCTAGCTTTGCTTCTTTGTGGGATAATAGGCATTTTGATATAAGACGGGTTCAATGCGTTCGAATACTTATAAACATCAATTTTGTAATATAATTGTTAAGGCTTGTCTTTGAATGCTAAATTGTTTAATAAATTGTGTTTCCGTATCCATTTAAAATGGTTGGTTTTGAGTTTCTTTTGACCTTTTCAAAATAATACCGTTCATTTTCTACTTCATTGGAATTTCACAATTAGACAGTTCATGTTAAGTCTTGTTATGAATAAACAAGATAAGTTCAATAATTAAGAAAAATTCGCTATCAGTTGTGACAACCTGAAATGTCAAAATCAACACAATTTTAGCTCTGACGTCACGGTTATGAACATATCTAGGATAAAGGACGTCATTATAATAACTGTATTACGTAGGCAAAACAAATTTATGTAAAAATCAAAAATTGTTCTAGGCTACTGAATCAAATTTAATTTAAATACAGAATAACTTAAAATTTCTTGAAACAGGTTAATCGATTGTTCGCAGCGTTTACGTCATTTAACGAATTCGTAGTATCAAAACGAAACTTGAAAGATGATATATATATATATACATCCTGTCAATATCATTCTGGAAAATAACTTCGGTCCTTTCTTTCGTTAAAATTTATTTTTGCGTTTGTATGTCAGCATTTTATAATGGAGAAGAAGCTATACAATGTAATAATTCAGAATATCAAATCCCTAAGCTCAAGAGAAGGAATAGCGTATAAGCATTTTCGAATGACTCAAGAAACGTCACATGGATTGGAAACCGATTTGTAGTCTTTCGCCAAATTATTTATACATGTATTTTTTCTTCATCAAAAATATCAATTTTATCGCAATGTTACATTTTTCTTTTTCAAAGAATCTATTTCTTTTCTCATTAGTTAAACAGTATTACCTTGGCAAGAGCAGCAAATATATTTATATTACTGACGAGAATAAGAATTTATTTCTCATTGTCCTGATTAATCTAAAAAATTAACACTTAACATTACTTCTGAAATACTTTACAAGGTCGCCAGATGTCAATTCTAATCAAAGAAAATTTCTTTCTCATTGAAATGAATGAGATTCTTTACCTGCAAGACTTACATTCTTTACTGTTAATTTTGGAAGTGCAGGTGCTTGACGCAAACTGTTGAAAGCTGTCTAGATATTTTCCATAGTAGTATTCAACTAGGTCAAACGGAATGTCATCGTATTTATAATGTTAAATGCCAATGGTTGCCACTTTGATGGCTTTATTGATTGTTATCGGAGTTTTTGGAGTTTGTTTTTTTTTTTTATAATGTCTTATCATGACATTTTCTGTGCAACTCGAAATGCCTCTAATCTTTCTGTTCGTGCAGAACTTTGCTTTACCCATTTTATTTTATATCATTTAAATCAATTTTGAATATTTTGGTAGACTACCTACATCGATAATGTGAACAACTAAAACTTTGATTTCTTCAGATCCGCTTTAGATGAAAATAGAAATTTGTATTCACAAAAGTGTCCCTTATGATACATTTTGACTGTATATTTAGAGTTTTATGTAATTAAACTAAAGCATCTGCACTTCACTTGATTAGTGTTGACTCTATACAATTTTACTGTCTTGCTAAAACATTTGTGGTTTTGGTTAACGCTGGGAAGATCTTTTATGTCCCGTTTATACTCTTGAATGATTTATATATATACTAAGCGTACCGTACCTTGCGTCCCGAGAGTGTGCCTGGTGAGGGCGATTCAAGAAACACGCGTAAGCGCTGGAATCGATATTATTCGTTTATTATTTACCTCTGATTTCAATAGTAAAGGCATGTAGTTCCTTCATAGACTTCTGCAAATTATCAATTGAATAGATGAATCCTTTAATGAAAATTCCGAATGTATATTAATTTTCTATTTTAAACCATGGTTGAATATCAATATCAGAAACGAACTTAGTTTTTACTGTGCGTTAAAAACTGTAAATTTTTTTCTGTCTGAAAACCCAGAGAAAAGGTGGATTTGTTGGTTTATATAGTTGTCCCAATCAGAGCTCACGTCGTTAATTCTTTTAATCTCTTCACATTTGTGTCGATTGAAAATTGTTAGCTAACAATTTGGTTGTGATTAAAAGCTTGCCATTCAATATGAGGGTATGGCAATCGTTTGAGACCGCATAATGCATCTAGATATCTTTGTTAAGGCGTGTTGTTGGGTTGCTATCTAATTGAAGTTCATCTCACATTCCTCTCCGTAATATGTAACCGCAATATGATTAAAATTAAACAGAAATACTTATCCATATTTGATCACTGTTGGATATACCACACGTCATAAATTGCTGTTTGTCTTTTCTTTAACCAGACCATAGATAAGCCACAGGATTTGGTATTATAGTAAGCCCTAACCACAAATTAAAAAAGACGTCTACATCTGTTTTATGGTTGCATGGTTAAAGATTATCTGAATAGGTTTTGTGGTGTAAATCTCATTTGTGGTGTAGATTAAACTTATTGTATTCATAAGAAATAAAATTGATGTTGTGGTTAAAGAAAATAAGTAGCAATGAAAAGCCGGAAATTGAAACCCGTTATTAGTCCACTCGTTAGCAAAATAGGTAACTTAACAGCATTGATCTTTCGTCCAACAACAAAATCTTGTTGTTTACTCTTATATTGGCCAAATCTTTCTTTTTTTTTTTTTGGGGGTTAAACAATTGTTCATTACATCTGGTCATTTTCGGGCTAACATGTGTTTAGGAACTTTAAGAGAATCTTTTGTTTTGAATGTCCGTTAACACATATTTAATTTGCTCGATTGTATTTTGAACATGAAAATAAGGAGTTGTGACATTTTTGCCAAACTATCCACCACAGACCAAAGGACGAGGGTGTAAGTAAATATATGTCACCATACGACCTTCAGTAAGAAACAAAACACAATATTGAGCTATAAAAGTTCCCGGCATGACGTGAAACAACTAAAAAGTGAAAACAACGGCATGTATGCTAATAAAGAGCTGAGCCATGAGTGCATGATACGCTCGTCGCTTTTTCAACGAATAATCTATAACTCCTCAATGTCATATGAGAAATTTGTAAAAAAAAATAAATTGATATTATTTTAACAGATATAAACCAGTCACCACAGTTTCATCAAAAACTGCTGAAAGCATTTTTGAGTTATTGTCCGAAAACTAGAAAATCCCCCTTTTTCATGAATAAAATCCCATGACTCGGAAACGTAAAATCTAAAATTTATAAAAGTCGAAAGGGAGCTTACGTTAATAGATATAACACAATTCGCTATAGTTTCATGAAAATTGGTTAAAGCGTTTTTGAGTTATTGTCCAACATGTTGACGACGGACGGATGGATAGACAGACGGACAACGGTATACCATAAAACGTCCCGTAAACCGGCGTATAAAAACGATAAAAAAGCATATATGGCAGACAGCCATTACAAATATTTAATAAAAGGCTCTTAACAAGACATATGCAAAAAAGTAGCGCGGGAAAAAATGTTTATAAGCGCTCAACCCTCCTTCAACCTTGGACAGTGGTATATAGCAAGCAAAACAAAAGAAAAAACTGTAGAAATCAGTTGGACCGATCTTGACTCATCATATCGACAAGAAACAAACGAAAACTAGTAATAAAGACAAAAGACACAAAGTACAGTTCTAACAGTACTCGCAAGTACTGAAAGCTAGATCAAAGCCAATTTCAAATAATGGATAATCCATGTTTTTCCAAGACCAAAAAGTCAGTCAGTACACATCCAACACATTAAGTTTAAAGATGTCATACACAGTCTGAGAAACACATGACATTGTTCAATGCAACTAAAAGTATCGACAGCATGTAGAGCAATAAGCCATAAGTGTTTATAACTGTATTGCAGAACATAATAATAAGTTATGTTTTAATTTATAAAAACAAAATCAATGTTAGTACCTATAAAGACATATTCAAAGGTCTTTTGGAGATGTGATCTCAAGCCTACAATGATCGATAGAGCACTAAGAATAGTGCTTTATTTCATTTGTTTCAGAAAGATTATTATTTTTTATATATGCGAACAGTAGCTTGTTTTGTTTACAACTGGAAATCTCAATCTTAGTTTTGATTGAGTTAAACCATTTCAATTGATATTTTATAGTGTGTCTTTCTATGTTGTAATGTTACACTACTACTTCAGATTAGGGTGAAGGTTGGCGCCTGTTAAAACGTTTAAACCCGCTGCATTTGTTTGCACCTGTCCTAAGCTTCATTTGTTTGCACCTGTCCTAAGTCAGGAACCTGTTTCAGTGGTTGTCGTTTGTTGATTTGGTTCTTAAGTGTTTCTCGTTTCTCGTTTTACCGTTGGTTTTCCTGTTTGAATTGTTTTACACTAGTAATTTTTGGGGCCCTTTATAGCTTGCTGTTCGGTGTGAGCCTAGGCTTCGTGTGTTGAAAGCCGTACTTTGACCTATAATTGTTTATTTTTTACACATTATGACTTGGATGGAGAGTTGTTTCATTGCCACTCATACCACATCTTCTTATTCATATTTGATCTGAAATCCCAATCTGATCATTTACAAGAATGATTTTAAAATATACATACCTAGTGGTATACCTGTCCAAAATGTCAATATACAAAACAAAATAAATCGACTAACTGATCCAATGATATTTACATACTGTTGAGACCTACATCATTCTGATCGCTTTAACAATGTGCAACATCTCGTTATTTAACGATTTGTCAAAAAACGCAAAATGTTGGTTATCATTAATAAAATACCATAAATCAGTGTTTTTGCAGGACGAGACTCTGCTCAACTTTTACAACAGTATATCGGTAGTTTTTATCATAGATTAAAGTTTATATGTAGAACTGAGACAACAGTTTGGGCAAGTTGGTTGCTTTAATATGATGAGTTTTTTATTGTCCTTCAGTTGCGGATCCAGAGGGGTGGTTCCGGGGGTTGGAACCCCCCCTTTTTTTTTGGACGATCAATGCATTTGAATGGGGACATAGAGTTGGAACCCCCCCCCCCTTTTATCCTGGGTTGGGAACCCCCCTTTTTAAAATGGCTGGATCCGCCCCTGTCCTTCCAATGATTGTAAGATATCCAACTATCCAATAGAGTCAATATGAAGTTGATTATAGCAACGAACAGATACAGGAACATTTCGATGCAGAGAAATCCGAAATTTAAAAGTGTTAATAACTTTAGAATACATGCCTTGACGAAAGCACTCAAGAATGTTATCAGATCCACAAAAGCGCGAGGAATGAAAATGCGTAGAGCCCGTTTTCCGTCATATGAATTAAGACAATATTCTAGTCATTTGATAATGATGTATTACATCACCATAATTAAATATACAAATTGAGGAAAAAGTAAAAAAATCAAAATTCCAACTTAAGCCGATGGTCTCGGAATATATACTATGTATATCTATTAGATACTAACAAACCAGAAGAAATCCATAATTAAAGGGGTGAACACAACTATATAAAAACAGCAAGATGTGGTATGATTGCCAATTTATTATTAACAACTAACCACCAGAAACCAAATTACGTAGATGTAATTATAAGCATATCTAATGGTTCACCGTACGGCCAGCATATCCATGGTAGCAGTTAGATATTAAAACTTTTAAAAGCTCCGTCGACGAGTATGCTATTATAGCACTGTAACAGTTAGTTCTATGCGCGTGTCTAGAGAACTTTAATGTAGATATTGATTACATATAATCAATGATATATACTGTAAATACAAATTAAGGTGCTGAGGGCAATTAATTTCATTCATATTTTATGTAGGAACTCACAAGTCGCTGCTATTTCGCACTATGGTTTTATTAGACGAGAAAACTTTAAAATAGATAATAATGTTAAGACTGTAATCACCTTCAAATGATAAGGGAAAGATGAATAAGTAGAGACTTCTTCAAGGCATTAGTATAGCGTAGAAAGTTCATAATTTGTACTGGGACGATAAAAGTACTAGCAATTAATTTATATTTGAATTACGATTATACGTACGTGTGACGTCAAAATAATTTATTATCCATTAATTTATCAGTGTGGTAGGTACGATCCACTTTCATATTAATGATTTTCGTGCAGTATTTTGAGTTCGAAATGCTCTACCTACATGTAAGCCAGCAATTTTTCAAATTTTATCAGGGATTGATGCTAATATGTTTTTATAAATATACTGAATGCGAAATACCATATGTCTAGCTTTAAATCGTCCGAACTCCGGGACATACAGTCATTAATCTTTCGAGTACGGTTATCGAACACAGTCTCAGAAATCAACCAATCCAAATGCTGGATTTGATGTTTCGAGCAGAAGTTTTGTACTCCGAGTATAACCCGAATAATTCAGTCGTTATATACCACTGCTCTACGATGGCTACATTAACTCCTCGCGAGTGGGAGAGTCGATCCCGGGGAGGGACTGAATTATTCGGGTTACTCCGAGTACTGAGTATAGTTCAATGACCGAGATCCAACTTGAAGACGTTATTTGAACTATATCATGAAAGATCTTTCATCAAAATCAACACCAAAAACTGACTGATATCAAGTGCATGTAAAAAGTATCGAAAGGTTACCAATAGTCTGCAATAGTAAAACCCCATTGTAAAGTATTCGATCATAGCTGTTTCGAATGTGCGTTTGGTTTTGTTTAGATCGTGTTAAAATCAATACACCACATTCTTTTTTAATTACTTTATATGCTCTAAATAACTATAGGGTTATACAGTATACAGCAATGTCGTTCGATCAAATGCGAAACGATGGTGACAATTGAAAAAGAAACATCGATTTCAGACAGAGGAGTAAGACCTTAGGCGGATCCAGGAGGACCTGGGGGGCCCGGGCCACCCTTTCGTGGGAAAAAATTGGTTTATTTATAGGGAATCACTGAAGCATGACTGTATCGGGCCCCTTCTTATGGTAGTCAGTGGGACCCCTTATAAAAAATTCTGGATCCGCCACTGAAGACGATATGAAACGACAAAAAGTAATCCCTTAGTACATCGACTAAATGACATTAAGATTTCACTGATGTGTATAAGGCATGGACCATTTGACTTTCTGGGGGAGAGGGGGGGCTGGGTTTTTTAAAACAAAATAATCTGGCCTCTTTTTGACAAAAAAAAAATAATCTAGCCTATTCAGTTGCTAAAAAAATATTGTGGCTTCATGTCCTATTCCTTTGTCTTTACAAATGTTGAAAAAAAATATTCTTGCTTTGGATTGACTGAAAAAAATATTCTTGCTCGGTTTGCATTATTAAAAAAAAATCTGGCTTGATATAAAAACCCGTTGTTACATGTCTGACTTAAATAATGAAGCTGTAATGACAGCAACTGAATATCAAAATGTGTGAAAAGCCTGGATTAAATCTGAACTCAGTTTTAAAATAAGTTTACTTCAGTTACATAATGAATATAAATCAGAATATTTTTTGCACTTTTTTTGCCATTTGTAGTTTGTTAGATTCTGGTGCATTCTTACGATTTTCCATGTGCTTTTTATTGCTGTTCCACAACCTCAAGAGTAGCAGTGAGCCTTCAAGACGGAATAATTAATGGTTCCCACCTCACTGCAAGTTCAAAACGGTCCCTGACACCGGTCATTGCTAAATATCAATCACGCTTCTTTCGGGCATTGAGCAGCTGCTGGTAATATGCATGTATACCATGAGATGATGACGACTCACTTAGTCTCTTTCTTATCGTAACTAAAACCAGTCAGGCTGTTTTCCCTCAAATGTTCTTATATGTACTTACATGGAGGTTTTTTTCACAAACAGGGGCTACTTTGAGATCTGATTTGGTGTGCATTTTCATCCGCAACATTTGGACTATTTCAATAAAGTTTTATAGGATTGAATTCAACTTAAGTATTTTTCATCTTACAGTCCAGTTTTGTGCTCTTTGTAGTGACTATAATGTGTTTATGTTTTTACTTAACACAGGTCATCGTGTATACCTTGCTACAATTAAGATATCAGGGGCGGATCCAGCCATTTTTAAAAGGGGGGTTCCCAACCCAGGATAAAGGGGGGGGGGTTCCAACTATATGTCCCAATTCAAATGCATTGATCGTCAAGAAAAAAGGGGGGGTCCAACCCCCGGAACCCCCCCTCTGGATCCGCCACTGGATATAACGTTTTCGTGGAATTGATTGAATCAGACTTCAGCATTCATTCATATAAAAATGAAAAGTTCTTGGTCATACCAATTGCTAATGGATGTGAATTTGGAATGATGACGACGCACTTGATCTCTTTCTGCTTGGTTGTTTTAATTTTTTTTTTTTTCATGTGTACCTTGGCATATTATATTCTAACTGCGTTTGATATACCTACTTCGTATCATAACTAAAAAAACATTCCCTATTTCTTTCTTTTTCACGTGGTATCTCCAGAACAACAAAACATAAACTTCCAACTTCCTACTGATTAAAAGACGTCGAATGACGACTAATAAAATTGAGAATGGAAACGGGGAATGTGTCAAAGAGACAACAACAACCCGACCAAAGAGCAGAAAACAACCGAAGGCCACTAATGGGTCTTCAACACAGCGAGAAAATCCCGAACCCGGAGGCAGGCTTCAGCTGGCCCCTAAACAAAAATGCGTACTAGTTCAATGAAAATGGACGTCACACTAAACTCCAAAACATATAAATGAACTAAAGTTAAAAAAAAAACAACATACAAGACTTACAAAGGCCAGAGGCTCCTGACTTGGGACAGGCGCAAAAATGCGGCGGGGTTAAACATGTTTTGTGAGATCTCAACCCTTTACATTTTTATGTACATTGCGTTAAAGCAAGATTAATCATTTTATTGATTATTGGTGTTTAACCCCATAACACTTGGCTATATGATGATGGCCAGTATTTATTGTCAGGGGAGCCGGAGTACCCGAAGAGACCCACAGAACTTCGACATGAAAACTTGCAATCCTAGTCAGTCAATTATAAAGCGACTAAAGAAGAGCCTTCAATCAGTATATCTATTGAGAAAAACATGTTATCGTGCAATAAATTCCATATTATAGGAGGTGAGAAATAATTATTGATCCTAAGCAGTATCTCATTAATACAAGAAAATATGCAGAAAATTTTAATCAATCATTTCACGAAAGACCACCTGTTAAACTTATAGCTACATATATAAATGTCAAATATTTGATCTTTTAATTAAGCGCACACTCACAGACAATAATAGGAAATCTGTTTGGCATTCCATGTTTTTATTGTGTTATGATGTTTTTACAAGATGTTTGTTTATGCGTTGCTTTCTGCTACATGGTTGGTTGTTTTATACCATTAATTATTCCTTTCATTTTTTGTCCAATTATTAATTAATTCAATGTTATTGGCGTAATTGCATTAACATAGAGGTGTTTATCATCAGAAAAAAATATTCAATGGCAGCAACAAAAAATGCCACCATGCGTAGGCTATGATTGAGAGCCGATTCTTTGGATGTTCAATGACTTATTTTATCTAAAATTAAAACTAGATGCTGTTATGATCGCTGCACAAGTCAAAACAGTCAATTCAACATTATAGTACCCGATCGAAATTTTATCTTCAAACCGTTCTTACAATCAAAAATAGTCCAAAATAAATATATATTATATAATATAAATAAAATATAAAGAATAGAGAACAATGAGGTGCTAAAATATAAAGAATAGAGAATAATGGGCAAAAAGTATAAAGAATAGAGAAAAATGGCCTAAAAAATTAAAGAATAAAGAAATGAAGGACCCCCCCCGGCCACAATCCAGACCCTCGCTTTTCATTAAACGTGTAACCAAAAAAATTTTAAAAAAAAGATCTGCATTTAGCAATTCTACACTTCCGACCTAAAATATGAATCCCAAGGTCGAGATTCAACATGTTAAGCCCTTTTTGCAAATCTACAATTGGAAAAGGACCAATACTTTGCATAATAGACACATCTAAAATGGAAAGAGAAATTGACGTTGCGTACACGAGAGCCAGGTTATCAAGTTTAAAATTGCAGTCCAATAATCATGATAATCGCACTTCTCATTTCCAAATTTCAAATTCAAAGATCTTGTTGTCCTATCTATAACACGGTCAGAAACAATAATGTATTACAGTAAAAATCATATAAAACCTGCAACCAGAATTAAAAGAGGTTTTGCTGACATTTCTCTGACTATATCCATGCAAATAACGAAATGTTACCATATATATGCCATCTATACTCATCTGATAAATTTCATCATTAAACCTAGAAGGGTGACACTTATTATTTCTCGCTTTTTGCACGGAAACAGTAGAAAAGTATTTTTTTCTGAAAGAAACCCTATCGTGAAATAAACATTAAAGAATCGTAATGCAATGATAGACATCTCCGTAGAACAGTTGTACACAGCATCGATAATTATTTTATCGCCCAGATCGATTTTTACAACGTAAATATTAAAAGTTTGTATGCCATAGATAAAAGTTGACAAGTTGTTCATGTAAATTATTTATTCAATGTTTAAGACAAGTATAAGCACACATGATACAGTTGAGAGACCTGTACCTTAGATAGCGTACTCCCAGATGTAGTAAACAAACACGCCGTTTTATGTTTTCGGTTTGTGATTGTATAATTGTTAAGAAATGAACCTTAAAATCGTTACTTTGATATGTTATCTAAGTTACGACAGAAGGTGTTAATTTTGTATTAACTTCAAAGTTTTTACTACAAAAAGATCAAAAAAGGTCAAACCGTTTACGCTACCTACCACGCTGTTTTTCTTTAACAGTGGTGAATAAATTCCATAGGAATAGTTTCAGAAATATCCTTTCTCTGAAGTTTCACGACTTCAATGCAATGATATTTCTAAAACAATCCTGTTTTAAATAAAAACCTCTATTTTTTTTTTTGACGTGAATAACATTAAACAGAAGTTATGTAGGTGTACTATATTTTTTAGATAAGTCGATTGTGTACATAACATGCATTGGCATCGAGTAAGTTGCAGGTTCATTTAGTTTCTCCTTTTTATGACATAAACATGGTGTTCCTGTAAAGATTGGAAAAAGGGAATGTTTGTTGGATATAAATGAGACAATATGCCAAAGATATTTTCGGATATCATATGATAAATATGCAACTTATAAAGCTGCATAGTAATTACCATTATGTCACAAATCAAAGAGGAAATATCAACCCTTCCGGGAAATATATGAGTTCATGATTGAATTGTTTTTATTTTGTTTTTATGGGTATTTTATGGTTCTTTTCAGTTTTTTTTTTTGCTAACTATTGTGTGCTACCAAAGGAACCGTTTTTAAAATTAATGTCTTTGCACCATTGTCATTAAAAAGCACGTGCCATTTGAATAATTACTTTATTGTCAAGTCAAATTCAGAATTAAAAAATATATTCAGAGCGTATCATGAAAAAAACAAAGGATTTTTCAAGTTTTTTTAATACTGGTAAGAGAAATGAAATGGACTTTTTGAATGTTTGCAGAGTTTTTGTGTCATGAATTCACACACCATACTCCTTCAATAAACTCGCTTTTTTACATCGCGATGACCGTGATGTATTGTTGCCGACGAGATTTCTACTTGCATAACTTTCGTGTTTGACTGGTAACCGTCTATTAGAGATTTCCAATAAAATGACAGACGTACCGTAACTCGACGTACGGACCTAATGGGACTGGTTATTGCCAACCATTGAATTTGATTAAATCCGTTGCACAAGTTTAAACAAAGTATTCCAAGACTTTTAAAATCACACATTGGAATTTTCGACCATACAAAATAATTTTATCATGACGAAAAATGATAGAAATCTTTCAATTTTATTTATCACGTGGTTTTCCAGATTCCCGCCTTTATTTTTCCTGACATAAGATCACGTATAAACACACGTATCCCATACCCATCATACGTACGATTTGAGTCATCTTTCATGGTTTTGATTATGACAATTATTTTTCAATATACTTTGCAGATGAAGGCCCAATTATACTTTTATTTCTGTCTTTTTTTATAGTTTAGCTTGACAATGTTATCATATTTGTTGCGGGGAAAATATTCAGAAGGATATTTTTCTATCTATTTCAGAAATATCGAAACCAGAGTTTGTCAGAATCTGTCTCTTTATAAAAGTTGAAAATTAAGATAAAACTATCGCTTCCATTTAATTTCTAAACAAAAGTTTTTTTTCATTTATTATAAAATTGTATTGAAAAAAAATTCCTATATATGTTGTTTTTTCTTTTAATTAACGTGTGTTTGATTAGGGATTGTTCTGCATTAATTTGTGTAACGGGAATGCTATCGGAGTTCAAATACAAAAGACATTTCCAGGGATTTTTTTTTATATCCCTTGAAGTAAATTAACCACAAGTATTTTATCCGTTTTATTGATAAACAATTAAATGGGTGTCACCGAATTCATTTTACTGAATAAATCATTAACGGAAATGTGTATGGTAAGTAACATTGAACAACATAATATAATAAGATTTTTTACAGATGCGGATCCAGGATTTTGTAACAAAAAAAGGGGGGATATAGGCAAGTTTAAAGTGGAACAAAAAATAGAAATATTAATAGGATGTCGGGCCAAATATATAAGTGTTCGTTGCATATGTTACATATGCATATTTAGGACGAGAAGATGAATATGAACCAGACTTTGTATTATACCACATGAAGACCTGTCATCCTACCTGGACACATGATTTTGACCCCGGACCAACGAATCTTTGCTCTAACTCATATATATTGCGTGCTTGGCAGAGAGGCAGCCAATCTTCGATTTGAAACGGGCGAGGATGGAGTCGAAGACTTCCTGCACTCGAACAGTGCATGGTGTAGCTTTCATTGAGGCAATGAGGCAACCACCTCATCAAAGTTTTGACAATTAAAAAAGAGAGATAAAGAGAATTATATACCATGTACGTATAAAGTATACTGAGTCACGACGGTTCAAAACGTTGACTGCTTTACTCTTTACTCTTTACTCACTCACTCCTCATTATTAACGTCTTGAAAACTTTTTTCATAAAATGAACAAGGTAGATGCAAATATCTTTTTTAAGTAACAGACAAAGTATACCTCGCAAAAAACTGATTCAAACAAGAGGTCATAACTGTGAAACTGATATGATGCTTGATTTTTTTTTTTGACAACAAACTTGTTACTTTTGGTAGACAAAGTTTTCAACAGGTACATTTGTACTTGGCATTCCTACATTTTATGTATTACTCTTCTATCTTGGTTAATATAAGCAAGACTTCATAGTTCACCCAGTTATTATCATCCATATATTTTGACAAAAGATAAACGTATAAAGTTAAAAAAAACATAGTGGATCTTAAACTTAATATCCCCAGATCTGTACAAAAGCATTTTAGAGGAGGTTATACATATAATTCTGTCAGTTATTTTTGTTTTGATCTGGACCTGTCTGTAACTGAATACTGATTAACCTTTAACCAACAGTTTCATTGAAATATTGATTTAATGCGCACAAGAAATATAGTTTCATAATAAAATCTCACAAACCTGGATTTTACATAGACAGAATCTTTTTGCCAGTGTGTGACCTATCAAGAATATGCATCACCTACACCTATTTTTCGATTCATATTTTCAATTAACCGTCCACTCCCTATTGGCATTGACGTTTTTTAACCAAGGTGAGGCTTTGACTGCCAACATTCAAATCATTTGCCTCACACGAAATAAAATATAAGTTACGCTACTGTCGATTGATTGATAGTTGGTTGCATAACTTTCAGCGTTAAATATTTCATGCATAATTAACGTGTAGAGAGCTTGGCATTCTCTCTACTACTGCACTAGAGGCATCGGATTTAACGTCCCCACTCTGACCGGACGGGACTGCGTACTTGTACATCCCGCACAACCAAACGGACTCCCCACTTTGACAATGGTTTAACTGCCGATTGGAACAAGACCAATATTGACCATATTTCTATTCCCCCGATCACCTTTGAGGGGTTACTTTCGAGGCGAGCATGCGACCAAAGAGACTGTTATGAATATGGAAGATACATATACATGTATGTGTATTAATCAAAACATTTGCAACAAGAATATGTGGCCTTAAGACACCGTGCCCCTTCACATGATATTATTTCCATGTTCAGTGCACCACTTAATCCGGGTCAAGCTCTAATTTGGTATAGAATAGAATAGAATAGAATAGAATATTTTATTTACCAAATTAGGGCCCCAGGAGGGCATATAGCATACAAACAATATTATTATAAACAATAATATGCAATACACAGACAATAGATATGTAACATGTGTAATAAAAATAAAATAAAATAAAATAATATTCTATAGGAAATACACTCAACAAAATAGCAGCAATGTATTATCATTCAATGAATACTATGTTGACATTGACTCAAGTACACCCGGTAAGTGTATTTTCACGATGAAAAGACAAACAAGAGGCATTAGTAGTTTGTGCGGAGAAATCTCAATATAAAAATACAAAAAAAAAAAAAAAAAAAAAAAAAAAAAAAAAAAAAAAAAAAAAAGAAGCAATTTAAGCACTCGCACATTTGACTATGAGGTATACTGCAAATAACAAGTATATTTAATAAAGGATATTTAATATGACTTATCTGCAGAAAGCACCAAGAGTCGATGCTTAAAGGAAGTCCCTACTTGTACTTAATGCAGATGAGTCAAACTCCTAAATTATTTAAAATATATTTTAAAACATATTTTTAAGATTATAGATTCTGTGTCCAGCCAGCAAGGATCATCAAGGGACGGTGCCAGAGAATTTGAAATTCTTCTTATGATCTGTGCTGGCTTAACAGGGTATCCAAATTCATATTAAAGAGTTATATTGAAATTAGTTATTGCAGATTATGTTTTCCTTCAGTTTTAGTATCTTTTATATATTTATAAAAGCAAATAGTACATTGGGATCTTCATTATTCATTATCCAAATTAATTTGTTATTATAATATGTAAATTTTGAAAGTTTGGACATGATTTTAATATATTTTGCATCAATTCCTCTCTTTTTAATAAATGAGTGTCACATTTAAATAAAAAATGAACTTCATCCTCAACCTTACCTGATGTGCACCTGAGACAAATTCGGTTTTGTCGAAGAGTACCCTGGTATCTGCCAGATTCAATTTGCAATTTGTGAGCAGATATTCTTAATCTAGTAATACATTTCCTTTGCTCAAAATGTCGCATTATTGACAAATAATTTTCAAAACCAAAGTTGCACTTGAATGTTACATAAGTTCGTAGTTTACCATCTTTATGTATATCTAGCTGTTTTTCCACAATGCAGTATAGTATCCCTTAACAATCTGACCACAGTGTAATTTAAATGTTGAATATTTTTCAGGAATATGGTTTTCTATGCCTGACATTTTTTCCCTTAAAATATTAATTGATCCATACCAAGAGGGCTTTTTTGTTTCAAATAGCTTTTTAGAACAATCATATGCAGCTTTTAACAAGGAAATGATGAGCCAATATTTTCTAAACGATGCCAATATCCTAAAACATGTTTGACTATATCATAGTGCAGTGGAAAACGGCCTAATTCAGACAAAACTGCAAAGTTTGTACTTTTCTATTAACACCTAAAATATATTTGCAGAATTTAATATGAAGTTTTTCACAAAGTATTCTTGAGTAAATTGTATCCACCGATATGTTTCGCACCCATATAAAAGTATAGGCTTTATTTTTAAACGTGCAGTAAAGGGATTAAAATATCCCCAAATTTCACTCTTTGGTATAAATCATTCTACAAAAGTATAGGCTTTATTGTACCCAAATATTTATAATTAGATACACACTCCAGCTCATCTTTGTTAAAAATAATTTTCTGAGAGATATGTCTGCCCGCCTTGTTGAATATCAACACTTTAGTTTTCTTAGTATTTATATTTAAGCACCAATCATTGCAAAAATCATGAAGTTTATTTAATTTCTCTTGTAGTCCTTCTGCTGAGTTAGATAAAATTACAATGTCATCAGCATACATAAGGCAATGAATGAGTTTGCCATCCAGCATAATTGGATCTCTGGTTTGTGTAAAATAATCTGGAAGGCTATTTATAAATATTTTAAACAAGTTAGGACTCAAGTTATCTCCTTGTTTAACACCAAGCGTGGTTTGAAAGAATTCAGTTATTCTATCATGTATTTTATACAAGATCTAGTTTCAAGATACATATTCTTAACAACGCTATAAAACCTTGAACTAACCCCAATCTCTAACAGCTTAATTCTAATTCCGGTATGTATTACTTTATCAAAAGCTTTATGAAAATCAACAAAGCAAGCAAACACTCTCCCATCCTTAGTATTACAGTATTTATCAAAAATACATTTTAAAACAAACATATGGTCAGATGTTCTTGCCTTTCTTGTGAAACCTATTTGACAATCATTAATTACATTATTTTCTTCTAAAAAAACTATCCAACCTTATATTAAGTATACTGTTAAAAAGCTTACCGATTGTATATATAATTTTAAACGTTTTATATTGTGAACAGAACGAAAGAACGGACGGATGCACAGACCAGTAAATATATCCCCTTGCTATCATAAATTGGTCATAAAACTAAACTGATCATTCTACTTAAGAGAACTTCAATCAAATATTCCGTATATGTCCGTTTTTCATACATATTTGTATAAGTTAAACGCCAAACATTTTAGATAAACAATTTAAGAGCAATGACGTTAAACTAAGCATACGTTTGTACTGGCTCTTCCTAGAATCCAAGCATCATTATAAGACAAGATATAAAAAAATAAACTGATTCAGTAAAGTGTTATCATATTTTTCTTAAAGATGCGTCCTCAAAAATTCCATTTGATAAAATTCTACGGAAAGGTGACAAAGTACTATCAGAAAAATGCATCAGTGATATGAATTTTTACCTTTGACAAAATTATCTTGAAATAAATTAAAGAAGTATGCTTAAAAAAAAGAAGAAGCAGCAAGTCGTGTACACCTTTTACATGTTTGAAACTCTTGTTTTAATCTTATAACTTTAAAATAACAAATGAGAATATGATATCGCTTCAGATTCCATTATTTTTATTTTTTAGCAGCTTTAAGAATTCATCGTTTGAGAGATAAATATATGGGTCAAGTGAAATGACGATGTAATTATCGGTGCGTTTGATTACCGGTAACTGAATTAATTATTCCCTTTATTGGCTTTAAATTTAAAGGTTGTTCTAAATGATATCATCCTAAATTTAATAACAAAAATATGTAAAGAATTAAAAGAGTAGTTTGTGCTAATTTTCAAATAGCATCTATTCCAACAAGTTATGTGTATTCAACGTGCCAAAAATTCATGCAGTATATGCTCCCCTCCGTCATCCTCTAATGCAATAGGACGAGATACGGTCAGATAGGTTGGTTATGTCGAGTAATGTCATTTTATTGGAAATCTCTACTAATACGGGGACATTATCGAGTGCAAAATAACATTCCTTATCGCTTGTTATAAATTCATTTCTTAAATGAATACTCATAAAATATTTTGTTTAGAACATAAATTAATAATATGTAGTCGTTAGAAATATATGTATAAGTAAAAAATCATTGATAATATCTACGCACACGTACAGAAAAATAGTGTTTACGCATGCGGAAGAATATCTCAAGAACGTTTTGCGGGAAAATATGAATGCCTGCTCAAATCCAATCTATTAGAAAAATCAAATCATTACAGAAGAGTGTCCACCATGTACTTGCACTATTATTAGTATACAAATGAATGAAAATTATATATACATGTTATATACAAACATTAATATAATATACTAGTATAACAACAAACCAGAGTATACTGATTTGTATCACTACAATATAATAGTTATTACGGTGACGTTGAATTCCCTGTCATTTATTCATCATTCACGTACGAACTTGTCTCAGAAAAAAAACATATCTCTGTACATTTACCTCACTTTTAAGTATACAGATGTGATATTTTTTTCTGAGACAAGTGCTTGTGACCATCTACAAGAACTTGCGGTCATCCGATGTTCAGTACTTCAGTACTTTGATTTTTAAGTGTCTGAATTGTCTTATTTCAAATAATACAAATTATCTACTGCTTTTTATACATTTGAAGTGAACAGGTATATCATAAACTGGATCACTTAATCGAAAATTTGTATAGTTATGTTTCATAACATTTTTTTTCTTTGATTTTTAACTGCTCCAACTAAAAGTACAGCCAGTCTAGTCTTCATTCAAACCTATCCCAATATAATTACTTGTATTTTCAACAAGGACCCGTATTTACTTACAATTCGATTTTATTAAAGGATTTATTAGTTTTCACACAGCGGTCTGTAGCCAATTATTCGTTCATTAACTTGTTATTATTTCTTAACCTTTTCTTATTTCTCAAATTTCCAAAGATGGTCACTATTGAGAAGCTTAAAGTGAAATAGAGTATCGACTGGCGACATTGTCAATGGCTGAAGTGCAACCACTAGTAGCCAAGGCACCGATATATTTTGAATTTAACATAAAATACGATAATTCCGGCAGTATTATACGAATTTATAATTGAATAAAATTGTGTTTTTAATAAATATGTTGTTAATACGAATTATAGGTGGGTGGTCTAATGTTTTGGTATTTTCAAATCATTTTTAAATTAATTTTCTTTAGAAGAAGAATGAATCGATTTTTTTTTTATAAAGTCCGAAAATTAATTTTCTTTGTTATTTTAAAGAGATCAAAATGATTATCATATAAACCCATCCCCAACTGATTTTATAGAGTACAAAATTCTCATAGTGCTGTATATCACCACGCAAAGACAGACTTTCATCGTATCAAAATTTTGTTCATTTTATATTTTCTCTCTCACAGTTATTTGATAGATGAGATCTGATCCAATCTATTATTACTTTAGTTTGGATAATAAAAATCTTTAAATAGAACTTTACAAATTGACAAATGAATGCTAATATTATCAACAACAAAAAATTGGTGATAAAACTGTTTCATAACAAAATTAAGAAAGAAAATCTCAACTAATAATCAGATTGCCATTTACGAGAAATACTTGGAAATATAAAGAATATTTGTACTATATAGGGCAGTTGGTTACAACTAGAAAGTGCAATAAAGAATTTGTTAATGTTAAAGAAGAAAAACTAGTATAAAACTCATCAACCCGAAGGGGTATAGAAATATGGTCCTTTCTTGTTCCGGCAGTAAAACTCTGGCTAAAATGGGTGATGCGTTTGGCTGTACGGGATGTATAAATACGCAGTTACGCCTAGTCTGAATGAAGACGTTACATTTGTTGCCTCGTGTAGGGAGGTTACCACGCAATATGAAGAACCCTTGCAAGAACTCTCCGAGGGGCCGTAGATGGTCTTTTCCAAGGCAAAATGTCTATCCCTAACCACCATACCCTCATTTTAAAATCGCAGTCAAATCCTCCCGTCTTTCATATGCCCCTGTCGACCCCTACCTTGCAGAACTTACCTAATTATATATATTGTTATGTTGTTCAAGTCCTGAACATGCATGAGATATCAAATCGACTAGAATGTTGAATCAATAGCATTGCAAACTAAAAAATCCAAAAAGTTAAGCTAACTAAAACATTTATTTAAAAACTTTTAAATGAAAATTAAAATACGACATGATAAGCAGAAATATATAGATATAATTTCGTTCTTTTGGACTATATTTATATACACATAAATTTGTATTTGGATTTGCATGCTGCGTTGGTACACATGCATATATTATGTCGTGTGGAGAAACTATTCGGTGTATGGAGCGATTGGAAGGTGTACAGGTCTGTCTGGCAGGTATCATCTGACCTTGATTTTATTTTCATGGTTCATTGATCAGTGTTTCGTGGGCTTGGTCTTTTTCTCGGCTACTTTAAGCAATAAGTCAACTATATTTACTAGTGTATAGAATGGTTGTAAGGTGAAGATATCTGGCTAGCAGTGTCAATCTAACTTTGACAAAATGAATTTGTTTTTCAGTTGAGTTGATGCTGCAAAAAAATGCAGCGCAAATGGTGTGTGCTCTAGCCTAGCATTAAAGATGGAGGCTAAGGAGATGTAGACACTCAATATCAATTAAGGCACAGATATATGCGACACTCTATCTCCATTCTAAAATCCACCAATAAAGGCCGTCAAAAGTGTGTTTTGGGGTACTTAACGTCAACAAAATGCCGCTGAATTCACCACCATCACAGGGGCGGATCAATCCATTTTAAAAAGGGGGGTTCCCAACCCAGGATAAAAAGGGGGGGGTTCCAACTATATGTCCCCATTCAAATGCATTGATCGTACATTGACCCCCCCTTCTACATCCGCAACTGCATCAGAAACGTTCAAACGTAAACAGTTGAAAGTCATGGATGTACTAGTATAAGTACTTGAAAACGTGAGGAGTCAAATGATCAAAAGGGACCTGAATTATAAATAACTACCCAAATTCAAGGTCAAGTATGTATGAAGTCATGAAAGGGGCTGGAAGTTCCCATGGAGGAACATACGAGTAGATTTGAAAATTAAAGTTTGATATGAATTCCAAATGATCTTTTATGTTCATGGTTTATTTTGTGATGATGTTTACAATATAATTTATATATACAGCTGTATTTGCCGTAAGAATTCATAAAAAAACACATTTAAGTTTGTTTCTAGCTGACGTTTTCCAATTGGTCAGAATCCACGTTCCTTTCTTCTGACGGTTTTTCAGAGGAAGGGATCGGATCGTTACCCTTGGAAAGGGAAGATGGTTTTAATGTAGCAGTCTGATCATCGCCTTGTATAGGGGCCTCGGTGGCCGAGTGGTCTAAGTAGTTACTAGCCAGTCAACACTGAGGTTGTGAGTTCGAACCCCGCTCGTGCGGGTGCACTCGACTCCAATCTTAATTGACTAGGATTGTCAGTTTTCCTATCGAAGGTCGGTGGTGTTCTCCGGGCACTCCGGCTTCCTCCACCAATAAAAACTGACCGCCACGAAATAGCCCAAAAAGCGGTGCTTAAGGGCATACGATACAGTTACAGGGGAGGTAATGATGTTGCTAACGTAATATGTTATTTTTCGCGACGTCAAACTGCGACTTATCAGGAAAAGATGCATTTTTCGAGTGATTTTAAGCAAAACCTTGAAAACGAGTACATGGACCCCTCTTTTTAAAATGACAAATGACTTGATACTGTATGAAGATTATTTGTTCAAATTTTTATGAAAAATCAATGAATTTTTTTTTAATTAGATAAATGTGCAGCAAAAAATGCCGTTTTTTTACTAAACTCATGTCATTTTGATAAAAATGAATGATTTTCAAAGAAATGTTACACAAAGAAAGAGCATACTTTTGTAATGAAGATATTCCACATCATTTTACAAAAATCCGCATGTGTTTATCTTTTAAAACAAAAAAGTTAGGGTCTGTCCAAAGAATAGAAATGTACAAGAAACCGAAATTTTAAGTAAATGTCTAAAATTTTGACCCCATTTATCTCTAAATTTAGCACATGAAGGTATATTTTTTATTAAATATTTTAATTAACTAAGAGAAAAAAAAAGCTTGTATGCAAATTTTCGTAATAAATCACCGTGGAATCAAAACTGTATCGTATGCCCTTAAAAGTGGCGTAAAAACACCAAAAATCAAAATCAAATCAAATTATCGCCTGGTGTAAAGAAAACTGCAATCTCACCATGACACATTATAAAATAAAAGTTACCTGCAAAATATCATTGAATCTTTTAAAATCAGATTTATCAAACACGGTAACAAAAGTGGATTAAATATTGTCAAAATTAAAAATAATAAACCATTACTTATAAGGATATGATAGCTTGGTTTGTAAATTTTTTTATCAAATTTCAGGTCGTAGAGTTAGATAACCAAACGCAAAACTACTTATATATTGTATGTCTACAAGATAACAAAAAATACAAAAATTACAAATAATATAATACGATATTAATAGGCACAAAATATCATATTTTGTCAACATACTATCACTTTCATATAAACTGAGACCCCACTGAAATTGTTTTACATATTTGGTCCTTAAAGGAGAAAATTGAAATATTTGATAAAGGATTATTTATTACTAGTATATCAAAATGACAAGCTTATCGCAAATTTTAATATCATTGCTGGGTTCGATTGTCTTGCAAAATGATGGGAAGTCTTGAATAGAGGAGGGAACGTTGTAACAATCTGACGAGTCAAGCTCTTCTTCTGATTTTTAACAAGGTTTTCAAATGGAAAAAAATGGTTATGAATTTGGGGTAGTACGGCGGACGAATGAATAGGCGATTACAGCTGTTTTCGTTCATTAACTTGGAAACCGTTTAACCAATGCTTTTCATAAACATATTGTTACTGATGCCAAAATAGAGTGTAAATTTATCTCTGCCGTGTATAGGAGTTATGGTTGTTGATGGGGAAATTAATTTATATTATTCCGTGCGATAACTTGAAACACTAGCTCCAACCTGTTTTAAATTGGTTTGCATGGCAATGGAGGTTTTACTTATCTTCCTTCGGTTGTACCCTTCGTGCTCGTTGCAATTTGTAAAACCTTAATTCAAATTTAAGAATTTGTACATTTGTTAAGGCAGCAAAAAATATTTTGCGGGGACGGGGTTGGGGGCTTAAAAGGTCAGGCTTTAAAATGTGTTGAAAAAGGAAATGGATTGAATACCGCTACATATACTCGTCTTTGAAACGCAGAACATGGGAACCGATTTGCTACAGAAAAGCAGACGTAAAATTGATAGTATCCATATACTCAGTATTACAATAGGTCCAGTATATGTTGCTGAGAAATTAACAAAAACATACAGAACTTAAACCAGTTTACTAAATGTTCCTGAGGAGCGTTGTGCTATACAAAGATTTATGGAGAAAGTAAATTTTAGTGAGAAATATATTTTTCTGAACCGAAGTCAGTCTTGTATGTTATGTTATAATATATAAAGTGATGACCGGATTCACCAAAACAATACTGGACGGTACAGCATACCGCATCAACCACCAACTGTGTGTGAACACCGGACACCGAAAAACCGACATAAAAGACAAGACAACAACGAACAACACATGGTAAAGGCACAGGATGTGGCGGATTAAAACAGTTGTATAAGTAAGCAACAACCTCCCCCTTTGCCTATCTAGACCATATGTCGTAAAACTGAAACACAATAAACAAAAATATCCGTCCGTAGGAGACCATGCCTCGCTAGTACTATCCCCTTTCATTTGTCAGTGAACCGATTTATTTGGTTCAATCCCTGATCATGCCTAATTGGTAAATATTTTTTTTAAAGTTAATAGTCACAATGAACGTGATAGTAATAAGTTTCAAGGTGATGTGTAAAACTTCCCTAAAAAAACTTCCCTAAACAAAAACTTCAACCTGATCAGTAAACCGTAAAATTTGGGTCAAAACCCAAGGGGCGGATCCAGCCATTTATAAATGGGGGTCCAACCAAGGATAAAGGGGGGATCCCTAATTTGAACAAAAATGGCAAATGATTTGGAAAACACGATCAAAATGTGCTCGCTACTTCAAGGAGCGTGCTAAGGTAACTACAGTTGTTGGTTTAATACAGCCGCTCAAGAAAACACAAGAGTGCTCACGCTGAAATGTCTCGCCTGCTTTACTGACCATGATTGATTTAATGTTAAAAGTCTTAAAAATAAAGGTTTTACCAGAAGTATCACATAATTTTAACCTTATCAGTGATCGACGACAATAAAGTAAAGGTCAGATTAACCCTGACAGACAGACAGACATGTACACCTGACGATCAATTCATATACCAAATACAGCTGACCTCTTGCTTATTGTACCACAGAAGGAAACCAAACTGTGAAAACTTAACATCGACCAATGAACCATGAAAATGAGGTAAAGGTCAAATGAAACATTCTGACAGACGTACACCTTACAATCATTCCATACACCAAATATAGTTAACCTATTACTTATAGTATCTAAGAAGAGGACCAAACTACAGAAACTAAACATTGACCAATGAACTATCAAAATGAGGTCAAGAGCACATGATACCTACAAAATGTACCAGACAGACATGTGCATCTTACTATCATTTCATATACCAAATATAATTGCTTATAGTATTTAAAAAACAGACCCAAGCACAAAACCTTAATATTGACCAATGAACAATTAAAAATTCACCTATAGTTGACCTACTGCTTATAGTATCTGAGATAAGGATCTGATCGCGTAGCTTTAACCTTGATCACTGATCGATAAAATGAGGTCGAGGTCAGGTGAACCCTGTCTGGGAGACATGAAGACTTTGCAAGGAACCTAAGTACCAAATGTAGTTATCCTATTACTCATAATAAGTGAGAAATTCACATGAAAAAAAATTTTTTTTTCAAGCAGTCGCTGAACCATGAAAATGAGGTCGAGGACAATGGACATATGACAGACAGAAACATCGAAACATAAGGTATGAAGCATACATGTCAATTACCTTCTGAAATATAAGGCTTTATGCAAATAGTGTACGCTGCCAAACCGTTCATGCAAGTTGCAAAATCTATACACACCATATAATGCGTCAAGACGAACATCGGCATATATACGAGGTGGAAGTTTGTAATGAAGTTGAAATCTTCGTATATTTTGTCGTATACAATGTTCATGTTTAATAAGCAAGTATCATTTACACATGTATTATACTAAACTTTTCAGAAAAACTAAGGATACTATGACCTATTTTTTTTAAAGATTTCAGTAGTTTAAGTAAATATAAGTTAAACTATCCTAATTTTTCTGAAGAGATATTATTGCTATAAGAGTTTAGTTCAATCTTCTCATAAAGTACTAAAATCTTTAGAAAAAATTAAGCCATAATATCCTACATTTTTCTGAAGAGTTTTGTATACTACATGTGTATATATATGAGAGGATTGTAGAACCTGAAAATATCATTGATATATTTTTCCTTTGTGCAAAAAGACCTAAGTTCAAACCTTAACCAATTCATGACGTTTGAGCATGGGTTTTTATTAAAATGTTCCTTCAACGATCTTCAACATAGATTCGCGGCGTAAAACAACCCAGGGCATCGATCAATCATCATAGGAAAAGGAAAGGTCTTGAAAGATGCAGCTAGAAAAAAATATAATCCCAGAAGAGGGGCGTAAAGGGGGGTATCTGCACGGAAGAACGCGAAATAAAATTGCCATTTCACGATGAACGAACAATAAAAAATTTCTTGCACGTTGATCTTTTTACCGATTTCACGAAACACGGTGAATAACGAACCTTTTTCACGGCTGCATGTGAAATAAAAATAGCAAAACACGTTGCAAGAAAATATCCCTTTACCACCCTCCCAGAACACTCTCGTATCCTCTCTTCATCCCAATGTTTAGTTAAAATGTGCACAAGTCAAGCTTTTTAGATTTGTATTTATTTCTTATATGTGCGGATTGTACCGTTTTTTATAACGATGCGATGAGTTACCTTTGTAAAGATTATTGTTGACAATTATCATACCCAAGAATGAAGGACACTAATGGCCGATTACCCTTATCAGCGACACCCGGGGTGCAATGTTTTTAATGATGTTCGATTAATATAGAAAGTAATGGGAAAATAAATGGGTACCCTTCATTAATTCTTCATATTATTTTTATTAATCATCTGAATTCTTATTAACACTTACGACCGAATTCTACATAGATTTACCTTTCTGGTGGTATAAAAAAAATCAGTTTATCTTATCTCATTGTTAGGTCTCCGATTTTTTGAAATTTCATTATCTAAATTCCCTTACTCACATCAGTAAATAACGATGAATTACCTCAAAAGAAACGAGACAGCAGTAACTAAAAAAATTGAAGCACACTTAATATGCGAAGGAAATACTATTAACACATACTGTTGAATACTCCTGTCAAAAAGCTATATTTTAATGTCAGAAAAGTCAGTTTAAATTAAGAAATTCGTAGGTCTCCGGCGTTCTGAAAAGTTGTCTTTGAAAAAAATAACCAACACAAATGTAATAATATACGAAAACAACGTACATTAGCGAGATCATACTGTTATACATGTAAAATAAATTCCAGTTGTACTTAAATAAATGAAATAATACATAATAAGTTCAAATTCAAAGTGTTCACTGCGGCTACTTTTTATTGTTCAAATAGAAACGATAAATATTGAATACAAAATAAAATTATATCTAATTATATTTAATTGTATTCGTCAGGATAGCTCATCTGTTCAAAGGATATAATGGAGTTTTACTATAAGGGTTCTTGTTCATGATAGTTCATAGTTCGTATAATTTTATATAATAGAGACTATAAAGATATTTTTATTCATATTTGGCGAAACGTATTTAATGATAAATGATAAAGTATACATTTACATTTAAATAATAATAAACGATTCGCTGTTCATTTTTTTTTTTTTTTTTCACCCGTACAACATTTTTCCATCATTTGTATTTCGATAATATTTAAAGAAAATGAAAAGGTGGTATATTAAAAAAGCTCGAAATTGATATATTGTCAAATGAGTTTTATTATCAGCAGGCACCATGTCGCTTGATTGTCTTTCCTATCTCCAATTACGATGTCTTATATATGCTCAACAGGATGCCACTGTTTGTTTTATTAAATTGAATCTGAAACAATACAACTTGTGTTAATTGGTGACATATGTACATGTAATGAATGTATGCACGGTTTGTTATGGGAGTATCATCCTGTAATGACATTACATCAACGTGGTGGAACTATAAAAACAAATTTGAGAACTCGAAATCTAATGCAAAAAATCTTTCAAATCACTTGTAGGGAATCGTGTTCCTCGCTCTTAAGTTTCTCTTTTTTAGGGAATCGTGTTCCTCGCTGTTAAGTTTCTCTTTTTTAGGGAATCGTGTTCCTCGCTCTTAAGTTTCTCTTTTTTAGGGAATCGTGTTTCTCGCTCTTCAATACAATACAATATGCTTTATTTAAAAACACTCCGTCACATTGACATGTGAAACAAGAGGTAAATATATACAAAATACAATCACATACAATCATAGAAATAAACAGAACAACTTAGAATTGAAATATATTAATAATTACTTTACTTTATAATATTTTCGTTAACTTTGAAACGAATAAAGATACATTCTTAAGTACATTAGTATTAACCAATGATAGTAGTCCTTTCATTTTTGCTGCACTGGGATATTTAATATAGTATTCTGGAATGTGCTGATTTCTGATACTTTTTACTAATACAGAATTGCATTCAAATAAATAATGGTATTCATTACCAATAGCATTTAAACACAAATTACATGTCCTCTCGTCTTTTGGAATATTGTACCATCTACCCAGCTCTACTGGAATTTTTACATTACAGCATCTTAATTTTGAAATATATTCACGTTCGATTGGTGATAATTGTACAAGATAGTTTTCTAAGCCAAACATTGTTTTAAAAAGACCATAAAATTCTCCTCTGGATGAGTTGTCAATTTGACTATGCCAATTTTGAATGAATGCATCTTTAAGTTTATCTTTCAGAACGATTTTTAGTTGATTTACATCTAATGGTAATTGCTGAGTCCAAACATAGCTAAGTCCGGAATTGTCTAAAATCGATTTAATATAGTCAATCCATTTGAACATGTGATCGTCTTTTAAGTTGAACATAATTTGATAAAGTATACTGCTTAGTTTATTTTCATTGGCGAGAAGTTTGTTCCAAAAACACACCATTCTACATTTTATAACGGTATCTATTGGTGTACGACCAAGTTCTCCATATGTCATAAAATTTGGTGTCGAGGATCTAATTTTCAACACATTCCGGCAAAACTGTAGTTGGATTTTTTCCAGCATGTAATTGTTTCCGAATCCCCATATTTCACACCCATATGTCAGAATTGGAAGTATAAGTGCATCAAACAGTTGTAATTGTAAATCGACAGGTTTTGAGAGGTTACGTATCTTTGTATAAAGACTAAAAAGTGTTTTCTGTGCTTGTTCGCTAAGACGTTTCTTCGCTGTTTCAAATGAACCATTGTAGTTAAAAGTTAGTCCTAAATATGGATAAAAATCTTGAATTCCAATAGACTGGTTAAATATTTGAAACTTTGGTAATGTTCGTGATTTCCGTTTGCAGAACACAACAACCTTTGTCTTCGATAAATTAACGTTTAACTTCCATCGGACACAGTATCTTTCAAAAACATTTAAGGCTTGTTGCATTGATTCGGCCGTTTCAGATATAATTATAGTGTCGTCGGCGTACAAAAGAACGAAAAGTTTCATATAGATATGCAAATAATTGCGGCAAATATTTTCATAACTTGCAAGTTCTGAACATCATTTTCAGCAAAGAAAGACTCAAGATCGTTTAGATAAACAGCAAATAAAAGGGGATACATTTTCTCCCGTCTCACACCAATGTTACAGTTAAAACGGCTGACACTTCGTTACCATTCCTAACGCACGATTTAACATTACTATACATGCTATATATTACCTTAAAATTTTCCGGAAATATTCGCCTTTTGTAATTTTATCCATAAAGATGTATGACAGATTGTGTCAAAGGCTCTCGAAAAATCAACAAAAGTGCAAAGAGTTTTTTCAAGAGCTTGATAAATTGATATTAATGAATGTAATACAAATATATTATCCAATGTACTATAACCTTTTCTGAATCCTGTTTGAGCCTCGAAATCAGATTGATCTCAATTAAAAGTTCCTCAAGTCTTTCATTTAAGATCGATGTGAAAGTTTTCCTAGACATGACACTAAAGTTATTGGTCTGTACGAGCTAGGATCATATATATTGCCTTTATTCTTGAAGATAGGTTGAATAATTCCCATTATCCATGAATCTGGGACCTTCCAGTATTTAAAACAATGTTGAATAACTTGTGATAGATGGGCAACATTTCCTTAACCGTATGTTTAATATGTTCATTCACAATACCATCATATCCGGAAGCCTTATTGTTTTTAAGTTTTTTGACGACATTCAAAATTTCTTCTTCTGTGATTGGAGAATTTAAAATTCTGTTAATGTTCTCTGGTGGTACCTTTGTTAAATCTATGTCTGAGTTGTCTTCAATCACTTCATCTTGGATTAGACGTTTAAAATGTTCATATAAATGTTCAATTTTAACAGCATCAGTTTTATTTGATTTGTTGGTATCTATACTATTTAGTTTTTTCCAAAGCCGTTTTGGGTCAGATTTAGCCAGTTTTCTAAGATCTTTCGCGGTATTCATTTGGAAGTCATTATAACTTCGATTTAGTTCTTTTTTATAAGATTTACTTGCTTCTTTCAGAGCGTTTTTATTTTCTTCACTCTTTATGTTCCCGTATCTTTGTCTAGCCTCTTAAGTTTGACCATGGAAGTAAATTGATTAGTGTTATCTATGTATAGATAGTTTAATTTGCTGCTTATATTTCTTTATTTCTTCTTTTAATTTGTCATTTTCTATATATATGTTATTTTTACGTAATGGTGCAATACAAAACACATGTAATTAAGTTGACTCTCGGTCATTTTAGAAATACACTGTTTAAAATGTTCTTGTGTGAAAAAATGTAACGCTTACAGCACATTGAAGACAAGACAATCTTTTATTTGAGTCTCACCTCTTATAAAACATTTACATAAAATTACAACTTCACATATAAAACAAGAGTCACTCTAAAAAGAGTTATGAGAGACTATAAAATGGTACCTACATTTACACACATATATATATACACACATAAAATATAAAACATAAAACATAATAAAAGTATACATTTTAAGAATATAATAAACATTTCCTTTTCAGTAAAATATCATAGCAGATTTTGGCAGTGTAAAAGTAAACATTTTCATCACTAAATAAAAATACAAATTTATCGTCATCTGACATACTATTAAAATCATGACAAAAAGAATTAGCATGACTAAACAAATGTTGGTTTCTGTTATACTGATGAATGTGTTGTCATTGTAAATGAATATTAAAAAGCAGATTGCTGAAGACCTGGTGACAAGTTTTAATCTTATGCACAGCAAAAGAGGCCCTTCTTCGTTGATATATTGGGTTTTCCTTGTACTAGTATCTCAAAACACCTTTTGTCTGGTGCATATGCCACGACTCATAAAATCTAACTTATATTTATTAATTTATTTTGTCCGACGAATTTGTGTCCCTGACTTTTTTTTTTAATTTAAACTGATTAGCCGTTTTTTTTTTTTTATCGTCTAAAAGAAAGTGTACGTTTTATTGTCATGCACCAAAAATTACCGTTAACATCATTTGACATGAATTTTTACTTTTATCTGTCATGAATGTACCATCCATCATGACCCTCATACAGTGTGTTGAAGTCGAGCACATTTGAAATGTTAATTAAATCTAAAAAAAAAAATCACAGAATCATGTTAACTATTCACCTTAAGTTCTTTATTTTGATTAATTTTTAAATTCATGACTAATGATGCTTGATTAAAAAAAAAATACAGATATATAACAAATGAATTAGTATTTTATCATTTTATATATGTTGTAGCAGGGGTGGATCCAGCCATTTTGAAAAGGGGGTTCCAACCCAGGATAAAAGGGGGTAGGGTCCAACCATATGTCCCCATTCCAAAGCAATGATTGTTAAAAAAAGGGAGGGTCCAACCCCTGGATCCCCCCCTCTGGATCCGCAACTGTGTACACAAAGGTCTAATGAATAAATACAAACAAACAGGTTATTCATGGGACCCTTTTCATGGAAGAAAATACTGTTTTTAATTTGTGTGATTATTCTTTTAAAAGAATTTAGTATTGCTGGACAAAAGACTGGCATCTCATGCGAAATTGGCAAGAGTTGGCAGTATTGATAATGGACAATTAACATGGTAAAATGAAGACCGTACTTTGACCTATAATGGTTTACTTTTACAAATTGTGACTTGGATGGAGAGTTGCATCATTGCCATTGGCACTCATACCACATCTCCATATATCTTTTAACTATAATTGCAAAGATATAGATTTTTAATAAAGATTTTTTTTTATATATTTACCTATATAATATGTTAAGTAAAATTTTAAATAGGTGAAAAGTCTGCAGAAAAAAATAAAAATGATGATGATGATGATGATGATGATGATGATGATGATGATGATGATGATGATGATGATGATGATGATGATGAAGAAGAGAATGGATTATCTCCTCCTGATCAAAAGAGACAAAAAACTTGACATGGCATAAATGAATTTTAAATGTACACTGAAGAAGAAACTTAAGACTGTACTGTACTACAATTAAATGTGATGGACAAATTATATAATTTTTTCATTGTTGTATCTTTCATTTTTTTAAAAAGCTAGTAAAATTTACCGTCATATTCTGTTTTAGAATTTTCATTTTATCTTATTTTCGTTACATTGACAACAGTCAGTTTTTACTAATCCATTTTGTCATAACCGCTATAGGGTATAAGATGGATATACTTAAGACAAAAATTTCATGAAATATTTAGAATTACATATAATACAATGAATAAAAAACACATAGGCACAAGTGATGCTGAGGTGAAAGTGTAAAGAAAATAATAATATTGAAAGTAGATCTGTCTGTCTTTTCATCAGTCCTGTTCTTGCCATCCCATCCCTCTGAAACCATATCAAAATCAAACTGTGTAGGTTACTGTTAAGGACATAGTAAATAGATGTGCAAAATGACAGGAAATTATGATTCAATTTTTATTCTTCTTAGAGTTATGCCCCTTTGAACTTAGAATTTTGGTCTAAATATACTACTGCAACAGTTAGTTGGAGCAACTCATCTGAAACCACATAACAGAATTTCATGAAACTTTGTAGTTAAATAGGACATAATATGTAGATGTGTATATCTACAAGAATTTATCTTTTGTAGGAGTTATGAGTCTTTGAACTTAGGATTCTGGTGAGATTTTGTTTGTTCGGTGACAATGTGGGGGCATGGGGTACATGAGCATGCTTGCTACGATTCTTTAAGTTTCAAAATTGAAATAACAGCTTGAATGAATAAGTTTAAAAAGAGATGTGGAGTATATGCCAATGAGACACATCATAACAAAACAAAAACAATAGGAAGAGATCTTGATATGATCTTCAACAGATGCCTATATAATGTCAAAATCATTAATGTGACTATAAGAGCAAAAAAATTCTTCAAATTGATTTCAACTGTGTCTGTTACTCAAATATTAGAAATAAAATTGGTGACATTCCAAGATTATTACAAAAAACCTGTATCCAAGACTGCAATGGAAATGACTGTAGCAGAGATCTTCATTCAAGAGTCTTACTCTTTTAATCTTTTACTTTACACCATTTATGGATGAAAATAAGAATTTTGTTTAAAAGAAGAAACCATAGGTTTTAAAAATACACGATCTTTCTCTATAACACATCCCAAACCTCTACTTTTATTCTAAACTGTGGGATGAATTAGAAATTGACCAACACTATCATGAGGTGCATCAAGTTTATATAAGATTTTTTTCTGCAAACAACCAATAACAACTTTGTTTGTATATTGGAAATAACTATTCAAAGAACTGATTATGGTCCCACACAACAGTCACAGATTTGGTGGATATTATAATGGATCATAATGTCTCTACTGTAGATGAACAGCTTACACGTATCTAATATAGTAATATGTGTCTGTCCGTCTGTGTCAGGTTACTTTTATACTATTGAACTTACGTTAACCAAACTTGGTATACAGTTGCATCATGGGCTTCAAGGATGTGTCATATCCAAAAGTCAGGTTACTCATAATTTTTGTACCATAGAACTTAGGTAGACCAATTTTGTTATGCTGATACAACATGGAGATTGGGGTGTATCATTTACCAAAGTAGGGTCACTCTGACTTTGAAATTGTCCTATGACCCCCGTGATAGTAAAACGTTTTCTGATTTGTGTTTGGTGTATAACTATTCTTCTTTATCACATTATTCTGATCTTGATATTAACACCAAAACACCAAAATCAATCAATCAAACTTTTAAAATATGCTGAATCTACTCTTGTATTCAGATTTTGGGCCCCGTTTTAAATTGGTCCACAATGGGGTCTAAAGTGTCATCAAAATTGCATTGTTGAGGTTCTTTGATATGCTGAATTTAACTGTGTATTTGGATTTTTTTTATTTTTGCCACATTTTACTATGGGTCAACATAAGGGCCCAAAGGGTCCAAAATTAATTTGTTCATATTGTAAAAACGTTTTTTTTTTTTAACTGAGTTAACCTAAATATCAGTGTTTAGGTATGTACTCATTTAAATGCTTTACTGAGACAATATCATGCAAAATTTTCAAAATTATGCAGGTTATTGGAGCCTCATGTTTTAGGTTTTACTGTTCATTTTCCTTTAGGGAATGCTTTATTATCTGAACAAAATTCTATTACATATTTTGAGAAACACCTTGTGTCAGGTTTCATTTATTATATTTTTCTACCCAGCCAGTTACTCAAGTATGAAGTGAGTAGATTTCAAGTGAAAAGATTTTTACCTGTACGTATGATCATGTGACTTACAGGTTAGGATTTGAATTCAAATTAGTTTGATCTTTACTTGGACAAAGACTTGAATTATTTCCTTAAAATTTTTGAAGACATGAAAAAGATTAAAGTTTCATGACGAGTTAAAGGTATTTAATGTAGTAATAATTATTTACTTTAAGGATTATGTACCCTTCTGTTGATTCAACATGTTCAATGCTAAACATATGGAAATTTTATAGAAAATCGACAGCCTTTCCCCTTGTAATCTAATATTTGACAATTCGGTGCTTGATTGATAGACGATAATTGTATGCAGTGCTAGCAATGATTTCCTTAAAACAAAATTATAAATTAAGATATTGGTTAAAACAAATGTAAATACGGACCTATTCAAGTACACCTTCTAGGGTGCGCTAGACTTGAATGACTCACCACGAGTTTTTTTTGGAATTAAAAGGTTATTTAGGACTTTTTGTACACAATAAACGCTAGCACACCATGGACAAACAAGTAAGTAATCTATGTTTAGAATTTTATAACGAAAATCTCAGTATTAAAGTCTGTGGATTTTCTACATTATCTTATCTTATCTTATCTTATTTGTCTCAAAATTCCCATTTTCTATCGAATGCAATGAAACTATAAATAATAATTCTTTGTTCGAAGTTTCCCCTATATATATGTATAAAATGGCCAATCTCTACTGTACATTATCAAACTTTTAGTTCCAGAAAATTACTTTTAAAGAATTAAAGATTTCACAAATTTTTAGCTCACCTGGCCCGAAGGGCCAAGTGAGCTTTTCTCATCACTTGGCGTCGTCGTCCGTCGTCGTCCGTCGTCGTTAACTTTTACGAAAATCTTCTCCTCTGAAACTACTGGGCCAAATTTAACCAAACTTGGACACAATCATCATTGGGGTATCAAGTTTAAAAATTGTGTCCGGTGACCTGCCAAACTAACCAAGATGGCCGCCATGGCTAAAAATAGAACATAGGGGTAAAATGTATATTTTGGCTTATAACTCTGAAACCAAAGCGTTTAGAGCAAATCTGAAATGGGGTAAAATTGTTGATCAAGTCAAGATCTATCTGCCCTGAAATTTTCAGATGAATCGGACAATGGGTTGTTGGGTTGCTGCCCTGAATTAGTAATTTTAAGGATTTTTTCCGTTTCGGTTATTATCTTGAAAATTATTATAGATAGAGATAAACTGTAAACAGCAATAATGTTCAGCAAAGTAAGATCTACAAATAAGTTTACATGATCAAAATGGTCAGTTGACCCTTAAGGAGTTATTGCCCTTTAAAGTAATTTTTACCAATTTTTGTAAATTTTGTAATCTTTACAAAATCTTCTCCTCTGAAACTACTGGACCAAATTCAACAAAACTTAGCCACAATCATTATTTGGGTATTTAGTTTAAAAAATATGTGCGATGACCCAGCCAACCAACCAAGATGGCTGCCATGGCTAAAAATAGAACATAGGGTAAAATGTAGATTTTGGCTTGTAACTCTGAAACCAAAGCATTTAAAGCAAATCTTACAGGGATTAACTTGTTTATCAAGTAAATATCTATCTGCCCTCAAATTTTCAGATGAATTGGACAACTGGTTGTTGGGTTGCTGCCCTGAATTGGTAATTTTAAGGAAATTTTGCCGTTTTGGTTATTATCTTGAAAATGATTACAGATAGAGATAAACTGTAAACTGCAATAATGTTCAGCAAAGTAAGATCTTCAAATAAGTCAACATGACCAAAATGGTCAGTTGACCCCTTAAGGAGTTATTGCCCTTTATAGTCAATTTTTAACAATTTTCATTAATTTGGTAAATTTTGGTAAGTTTTTACAAAATGTTTTCCTTTTGTAATCTTCTTTTCTGAAACTGCAGTAGAAAATCAATATAGAAAACAATCTACTAATGAACTGGCAATAAAAATAATTGATATTTCTATAATATGAAAAAAAACACATTAATACCTGATGATGGTGTTTCTTTCTTTACATTGAAAATGATGTCACAACTATAATCCCGAACAATAGGTCGAATGTCAGATATGTTTCAGTACTTTGGCTTCATTTTCTACAGATTCCAAAGTGCAAATGATGCTTGAATTCCTACACTAATTTATACAGACTTCATCCCTTTCACAGGTAATGCCTGCCTCCTATTATATTTAAAACTTTAATAGAATATCAGAAATTTTGAGAGAAAATTAATCAACCATGCAAGATCTAAAACTTAATTAATATTGTTCAAATTATCAATTAACTATTAAAAAAAGTTCTCATTAAAAAATATAGTTCTTCATTTTATATTTTATCAGAAGTTTGGGAAAAATTGAATTTAATTGTGTCCCTTGTTCTCATTTCCTGGGATAAATCCAATACAAATTAAAGTATTGGTATTGAATTAATATTTAAGAAATATTTCAAACCTTACCATTTTCTTCACAAGAATGAAGACCATATTTTCAGTGTCATGAGTATCAGTCATCATATTTGTTGTACTTTGTTGTTTAAAAGTTGAATACAAAAAAAGATCAACAAAGCAATTCAAAAACCATGTGAATTTTGAAACAACAAATGAGAGTTTTTAACGACCTCAGCTGGCTATACAACCCTTGCACAGTCAACTGAATTTTGCAGAAATCATTAATAGGAAAGATTGCCCTTAAATGATAATTTTTTAATACCTTTTTGTTTGTTTTTTTTTTTTTTGGGGGGGGGTGTTGCTTAAGAACAAAACTTCACAACAAACTTTCTCATCACTTCGCATTTCTCGTTAGATAAATTTTACAAAAATTCTCCCCTGAAACTACCATGACTACTGTCAAATTAAACCAAACTTGGTTTAAATCACCACTAGGATATCCAGGGACCATTGTGTATGATGACCCTGCCTGCCAACATGGCAAACATGGCTGAAATAAAACATAGGTTTCAAACGCACTTTTTAGTCTTATATCTCTGAAACTAAACAACAGTACAACAGTTGCATTTATCATGCATCAATTGTAAATAAAAATATCAGGTGAGCGACACAGGGTCCTTGGAGCCTCTAGTTCATATATAATAAGGTTAGATGGGAAACACAATGATGACTCTTAACCATTTCTCCATGTTGGTTTATTTATTTGAGAAGTATAACATTTTTTCATTGACTTGTTTCTTTTCAGTTCTTGGATTCTAGGAACTTAAAGTCATCTAAATTGGTATTAGATAGGAAAACCAGACACTATACGCCATTATATAGATTTTCAACATTGCTAGACTCAGAGTATGTACAGTCAGGACAAAAGTGAGTTCCCACTGAAAAAACGTCCTATCATTTCAACTAAAATCAATATTTTTCAAAGAAATTGTACTTTCAGTAGCTATTTAAAATGCCACAAAGGTCAGTAAAAGACATTTAATTAAACAAGGAGGTTATAAACACCATCTCCTTGAGTTTACTAATATAATAAATTGGGACCATGGTATCTATTTGGAAAGCTTTTTATATGTAATTTCCTTTGGTTTTAGTTCATCATAATCATTTGGCAAAGTTGGCTGTGTTTACGCAACAAATGTAATTTTCCTTTTCAAAATCTAAGGACTATGGGTAATCTCATTGGTTGTACACCAAAAAAAACAACGTTATATCATTGATTAATTTCCATTTTTAAGATTTTTTTAAACCAATCATAATGTTTTTGTATATGCTTTTGAAAATATTACAGCAAATTGATCACAGAAAGACCAGTGCAGCTGAAAAAGGCATATATATATGGAAAAGTAAATTGAATTTTGTATTTCAGAGAATTTAAAAGACTATCCACAACATTCTCATTTTGACGAATTGTTAAACCACAGAAACTTAAAGAAGACCTACAGAAAACCTAGGCTGTATAGTATATACAACAATATAAAAGAATCGGCCAGTTGCGTTCATCTATAAGGTTTGTATTGGTTGAATATTACATTTCCCTTCATCAATTTTCAACATTAAAATGATTTTTTTTTTAAGTACAATATTAATTACCTTGCTTATTAAAAAGGCTTTGAAAGGCATAAACATGTTGAAAATATACTGCACAGCCCTGTGTTTTGAACTTTGTAAAGAATAATAGTGCATATGAACTTAAGATTCCAGGATATGATTTTTGTCTCGCTTGACAGAGTAAAAAGCGAGACATAGGTATGCTGTTTGTTTCTAGTTTATGGGGAACCACTAGTGGTAGGTTAATGATAATAGGTCTGCACGTCAACAATGTATTAGTTTGTGATAAGGTCTAGTTTATGGGGAACCACTAGTGGTAGGTTAATGATAATAGGTCTGCAGTTGTATAAACATTGGCATATCTCATTTCCATGAAGACTATTTGGCCCTGCCCCCTTAGTTATGGTCTATTGACTTTGTAATTTTTGCTTAGTTTTCATGTATTAGTTTGTGGGGAACCACTAGTGGTAGGTTAATGATAATAGGTCTGCAGTTGTATAAGCAATGGCATATCTCATTCCATGGAGATTATTTGGCCCTGCCCCCTCAGTCATGGTCTGTTGACTTTGAAACTTTTGCTTAGTTTTCATGTATTAGTTTGTGATTAGGTCTGTTTATGGGGAACCACTAGTGGTAGGTCAATGATATTTGGTATGCAATTGTATTAGCATTGGCACATCTCATTACCATGGAGATTATTTGACCCCACCCCCTCAGTTGTGGTTTATTGACTTTGAAATTTTGCTTAGTTTACATGTATTAGTTTTTGTTAAGTTTGTCTAAAGGAAACTACTTATGATAAGTCAATGGTATTTGGTATGCAGTTGTATTAGCTTTGGTACATCTCATTTCCATGGAAATTGCTTTGCCATGTACCTTCAGTCAGGGTTCATTTACTTTGAATAATTGCAAAACTTACATGTTAAAGTGTTGCTATTTTAATTTCAACATTTGCATTATTGAAATTACAAAAAGCGAGACATTTCTCTGTGATAACAGTTTTTTCTGAAACTTTATAGTAATTTTTTTTTTTATCCTTAAAAGGAGTTCCTTTTGGAAATTGCATTGTCTATATTTACAGAGGATCAATCTATAAGCTAACAAATCTGAACAGAAAGAAAAAAACAAATGACTGGGTTTGACAGTATAAATAATACTGGTATTAATAGGATGATGTGGTATGATTGCTATTGAGACAATTTCTGTTTATAAACAGCCATAGGTCATGGAACAATAACCATAATCAAAGTTAATGATACTTGCATGCAAAAAAAATTTTGATCGGTTATTTTTACAGGACAATATTAATATCTTTTTGAGATAAATATACATGTACTGTAAATTCAGAAATTGTTGCATGCATTTATTATTGCGAATTTGTCAATTATAATAATTTCTAAATTTACAGTATTAGAATTTAAGTGAAAGATAGCAATGATTAAAGGAGATGCATCAAAGAAAACATATGACCATGATGACTGTCTTAGATTGAAATTTTTTGAAGAACCAGAAATAATATTTACACCCTTTCAAATATTATATACAAAACCGATATTATTCAGGAACCCAAAAATTGAGCAATGACCTTGAAGAGTAAGCAATGTGTACAGTAAGATATCCATCTTTGTAGTTACCAAAGAGTGTGGTAAGAACCTCGTCTATAATTATACATGGTAAGTATTTTTTTGTTGGTTAAAATTATGCATCAGGACACTATAATTTTTTTCTTAGATCCTCATTAGGAAAAAAGGGGATGCAGGTATACATCAATGAAGCAGCAACCCAACAAAAGTATTTTTTTCATATCTCAAAGCCCACCCTTAGAAATGAATTGAAAAGTGCTCAAATTTTTAGACCTGTTGATATGAAAACTTGTGCAATGCCTAAATCAAACTACATAATTTCAAGCAGAATTATTTTTTTGAACGGCTTCAAAGTTTAGATTTGATAATTTATGTTCTTTTAAACAAAACTACCAGATGCAACTAAATATTTTTGAAAATCTGAGATGACACCAAGAGAAAAATTCAATCCTGTTATTTTTTAAATACTTTATCATTGGCCTTTAACATTGTTAATTTATCAATTGCTCTGGTACTTTAATTTATTCAAATTTTACAAGTGAATGGAAGTTGTTTTGATGAAAATCACCTTTTATCAATGGGAGGTAACTTTGATAGCTTTTTCTTATGTGTTTTAAATGAAGCAAAATTTCATTTTAAAAGAAACTGAATTTCTTCTCTCAATTGTTCCTATTTGTAATGTCTTTTATATTCATAATTGATAACTGAAGATAAAGAATTACAGAAATTGGTTATATAACATAACCCTTTGCCATGCTTATATCAACACATTTTTTTTTCATTTTCCACAAAAATAAGGCAGTGATGTAGGATGTCATTCTAACAAAACATCACAGCATGGAGACCCACATCATCACACTAACATGTCAAAAGTGTATCCTACTTCATAATGCAAATATTATTTAATAATGTTAATATACAAGTTTGTGAAAAAGAATTTTTATTTAAAAGATTTATTCATTTCTACTCTGTAGAGACTATTTCACCAGCACTTAGACTGATGCACAGAGACTTTTGACAAATAAGTACCGGTACTCATGATCAATAGAGTTGAATGCACTATTGGCGACCTGGTTTGAGGACGTGGAAAGCACTCTTATCATTGTTGGTAGTTTAAAGTGCTTTGATCTCTTAGATGAGGTCTCACATAGAAACATATGTTCCTTAGTTTCATATAAATGTTCAGTGCATTATAACTGCCAGACATCTGATTGACTTTGACTGTAGACTTATTTTTAGTGTCTGCAGAGTTTAAATGAGTTTGATTAAAACCCAGCTTATCAATTCCAAGTGTTGAGAAGATTTGATTTCAATATTCCATTAATTTATATTTTTTACTTTTGATAGCAAGGCTGAGGGTTTATGCACTAGAGTAAGCTTTTTTGGACAAAGAGGTTGTCACTGTTCCTCAACAAAAAATTAATGAACAAATTTGTAAAGCTAAGCTAGAGACACGCTTAGGAAAGACTATCTTTTTCTTTGAGGTTGAAATGGTTATAAAAAACGTTTAATTATATTGTGTATTTTAGCCAGCTTCCACTCTTTTTTTAAAGTTTGAAAAAAAAACATTTAAAATATTTATCCCTTAAAGGGTAACAGGATTTTTTTTAAACATTAATTAATATGAAATAATGAAGTAATAATTTGATTTAAGTTAAGCAGCCACTTGGGTAAATTTTGTAAAATTGAGCTTAAAAACATAGCTGATATATTATTGTTTTCCAAGACGAAAATTGAACCTCATTTTGGTCTATTGCATGCAACATTTAATTTGACCAATAGTAGTGGATGGTTGCACATATGTACAGCATGGTCAGATCTTTAAAGTAAAGAAATGTCAAAATTTAATAAAAAGGAAGCAACCACAAAAAACAGCATCCCTGACTAATTTGGTCCCCATAAAATATTCTTTCACAGGTAAAACTAAAATGTTTATGCTTCCATTTTTGACTAGCTTGAGAGAAATTTTCTTCGAAAGTAAAAATCTTATATTATTTTTTGACAGCAGTCTTATTCCCTGCAAATTATATGGTAAAGTGAGGTAAAAAAAACTTTGAAAAAAAATAATTCAAGTTTCTATAAAGGTTTAAAGTTACTTAAAAGAACTAAAAAAAAGGTTGTTTTATATATAATAATTTTTTTTTTAATATGTTTGTGTGTAATGCATATTGTATACTTATTGAATGTAGTAGTAAGTTTATTGTCCCTCATGGTGCAACTATTGTCCTGAGGCGTATCCGAGGGGACAATAAACTTACTTTTCCACAAATATCCAGTCCGTAAGTGTTTTATTATATCAAAAAAAGACAACAGACAATAAATGGCTGTGATAAATCAACTATCGTAATATATAAAGCAGAAACCCAACCATAACGTTTACTTCATAAATATTCTGAAATGCTAAGACTACATCTTGCACTGACGTCAACCCTAGATACAATAGGTAAAAATTACTCTCCCGGTATTTTCAAAATCCTCCATTATAGCTGCATTGGAAATCCCGAAATATAATGAAGCTTGCAGTCAAGTAGTTTCAACAAGGTCCAATAGTTGGAAACTATTGACCGTCCAATAGTTCAAAGCTTGTAAGTCAAAATATTGTGTACTTATTTTATATAGAAAATGATAATTGAGGTATAATAAATATTTATATTTCATTTCAGGGGCAAAGTTACTTCAAAGAATTGAAATAAGGTTGGTTGATCCATTTTATTTTATGTTTTATGTGTAATGTTTTATATGTATTTCTATTTCATTTTAAGGTTTACCAAAGACATTTAATTTATGAATTTTATTTTTGTTACAGATGCAGCTGGGAGGATGTTTCAGTCATAGACCTTGGATAGACTCCGTTGTAGCAGACTAGGAGAGTAGCATATAGTTCTCGTAACGCTATACAATAGTAACAAGATCATTCTACTCTGAGATTGTTAAAGGGCCTGTTTGATAGAAGTGACGCCAACGTTCTCCAAAACTACTAATTTATGAATTTTATTTTTGTTACAGATGCAGCTGGGAGGATGTTTCAGTCATAGACCTTGGATAGACTCCGTTGTAGCAGACTAGGGAGAGTAGCATATAGTTCTCGTAACGCTATACAATAGTAACAAGATCATTCTACTCTGAGATTGTTAAAGGGCCTGTTTGATAGAAGTGACACCAACATTCCCCAACACTACTAATTTATGAATTTTATCTTTGTTACAGATGCAGCTGGGAGGATGTTTCAGTCATAGACCTTGGATAGACTCCGTTGTAGCAGACTAGGGAGAGTAGCATATAGATCTCGTAACGCTATACAATAGTAACAAGATCATTCTACTCTGAGATTGTTAAAGGGCCTGTTTGATAGAAGTGACGCCAACATTCCCCAACACTACTAATTTATGAATTTTATCTTTGTTACAGATGCAGCTGGGAGGATGTTTCAGTCATAGACCTTGGATAGACTCCGTTGTAGCAGACTAGGGAGAGTAGCATATAGTTCTCGTAACGCTATACAATAGTAACAAGATCATTCTACTCTGAGATTGTTAAAGGGCCTGTTTGATAGAAGTGACGCCAACATTCCCCAACACTACTAATTTGTAAATTTAATGTTTGTTACAGATGAGGACCAGAGGCAGATTCAGTCATAAACCTTGAATATGGCTTATTAGAGATCTGCTTCGATGGAATTGACAACAATTTTCTCAAACACATCACTAATCTTTATCATCTGTTTCCATTACAGAGTGTATACAGAGAATATAGGTATACCGTATTTTAATTTTTTTTTTGGTCCTATGTTTGTAAGTTTGTCATAAAGGAATTGTATGTGGTATTAATGTCAATGGGATAAAACATACAGAAGAAAATAAGTTAAATACCTTTATAAGTATGGATGAAGAAAGACAGACTACCCCATAACCAAAAGAAAGGACAGACAAAAATATACAAAACAAAACACAAACTAAAAAATGTACAACAACCCAATCAAAGACCAAGGATGAACTCAGGTATTCCAGGAAGTTGGAACCAAAAGAAATGACAGACAAAAGTCTACAAAACACTAAACTGAAAACTAAAAATGTTCAACATCAAGCCAATCAGAGACCAGGGGATGAACTCAGGTGACCCAGGACAGAAGTACTACTAGGATGGGTTTTTACTACCAGGACAGGACAGAAGTGGGTAATTAAGTAATTGATATGTTAACAAATTTACAAATTGACAAAGTCAAGGGTGTTTTTTTTCATTCATTCTTTCTTCAATTCTAAATTTTAAATGTGACAATATAAAAGATGGCACATAATTTTCAAATATAGTTTTTAAATTATTATTCTTTGTTTGTTATTTTGAAGTATCTTCATGTTTGACAAAATTTTAACTTCAATTTAACTTAAAAAAAATATGCTCCAAAATTTATTAAATTGATACACCTTTTTTTTCACAGAAAATATTGGTTATCTATTTTAACATTCATGTGAGTCGTTAAGATAATGTTGACTCAGTCTTACTCCATGAAAACACTGGTATCTTGCATTATGAGGGGCTTTAGCAAGGGGTGCTACCAAAATTTGTGTAGAAGAATAAAGCTTTCACTCACTGAGTCAGAAAATTTACTCATTAATTCCAGAGTTCTGATAAGGGTGAATCAAATTCCCACGAAAAATAAAGTCCTTATACTGAATTCTCTTTGGCTTCAAAAATAAATAACCTTGAAGTCTGTAAAAAATCCTTATGCCCCTCCTTGATGATAGAAAATTTTAAAATTTCACTGAGTGAAGGGGAGGTAACTCATATGAAATGAATTTACAAATTTGAAAGAATTTAAACTACATGATCCAATTGAGCTATACATTTGTAAAGTAAGACCCAGGGACCATGCTCAGAGAAGTCATTTGTGTATATTATTTTACATTAGGGAAGTTGAGTCAGTACAATGTGTGGATACAGCCATTTTGAAAAGGGGGGTTCCAAACCTAGGAACACCATGAAAGTTCACATATTAAAAAAAAAGAGGAATCAGAATAAAAGGAAAGATTCCAATCCCCAGACTCAAAATTTAGATATTTATGTGAAGTATTTATCAATTGAAAAAATATGACTGGGTTCAGATTATTTACATTTCATATTTTTACTCTTAATATGTACCGGTATTTAGAACAAAATTTGAATGCAGTAATTTTTTAAATATCTCAACTTTTGATGATTTGAAAATGCACACATTTACTTCTACTACTACATGTACTCCTATGTGGTTAATCTGCAGGCGAAATTTCTGTAACACAGATGTACTGTGTGTGTCATCCAGTACACCCAGGTTAAAAATACTTTAATTCTGAATTAGTTATTTTATATGAAAAGTCTTCTTTATATTTGTTATAAATATTCACCATTAAAATTTCTAATATTTCTGAATGGATTATGATGAGCAATTTTTAATTGTGAAAGTTTTCATGTTATTTATTACAACAGTAGCCAAATGATCATTTGATCCATGATAGCCAAGTACCTGTACTCAAAACATGTCTATCTTTTCTTCTTGAATGCAGTAAAAGATTTGTCCATAATTTTCAATAGTTAAATTATGCATCTATTAATGTGCAACAACATAAGAAGCAAAATATAGAAGTTGGAGATTAACCCAGGGTATAATGCCTTCTTTATATTTGGGGTGTTAATTTAATATTAAAAGTTATCAATACAGAGATGATGATAGTTGCAATAACTTCAGATGAGGTTTATCCTAGTTATGATTAATTTCTCTGTATTTTCACCACTACAGACTGTCATTTGATCCAACGATTGAAAGTTTTTTTAACATTGTCTTAAAGGTCTATCAGTGCTTTTTTTGTGGTGAAAAAAAAAGTAAAATCACAAAAATACTGAACGCTGAGGAAAAGTCAAAACGGAAAGTCCCTAATCAAATGGCAAAATCAAAGATAATGAGTAAATGCATTTTTTGGTTCTTCATTAAAAAAAAGATGTCATTTAAATTAAAATTTCAGATTTATAATGAAAATTTTCCTAAGACATTTAAATTAAAATTTAAGATTTATAGTGAAATAATAATTTTCCTAAAACTTTTACATTTTCAAAGCATTGTAGTTGTCAGATTATAGAATAACATAGTACTTGAAATTGATTTAAACTCGTAGTCTTGGTGCATGCAAAGTTCAAGCAAAACATTCTTTATCTTCAGAGTTTTGGTGTAGACTTAACAAATATCAAATGATCATTTCAGAAATACATTATGCTTGGGCGCTGCGTGTCTTTACTAACATATAACAAAGCTGCTTATTGGTGTTTAAGTAGTAGGGTTGGTTATATCTTCTGTTTGTTTCAGTTGTTCTTTGGATGGTTCTTTGGTTTTGAGGTATTTAGGGTGTGGTGTTTACCATTCGAAGGAATCTATATATGTAATTCTGAAATGAAAATATTTGATATTTCTAGTCATAAAAAATAATCAAATGTTTGAGCATAAAGCTGCTTTGAACTTTGAATCTGTACAATTTTCATACTTTCTTTAATTTCTTATTTTCAAAATTGAAAATGAATATCTTCAATCAAAATCAAAATCTAAATTGTATTTGACATATTATGATGAAATGGAAAACTAGAAAACATATTCTCGTAAATTCAGTTGAATTCAGGGGAAGTGGAAAATGATCCCAAAAGTTTTTTAGATATACTTTATCTTCTTCAAAATTGTTTCTGGGTATCTACATCTTTAAAGCACTGATCACTATTAAAATAATAAAGAAGTAAAAATACATTTTTATAACAGTCAAGCCATAACGAAAATTCTGCCATACAAAAAAGAATTTAGATGTTTAATCTACATTTATTATAGAGTTATAAACATAATCGCAAAGGTTATTAATTCTTACATGACTGAAAGCTTGTACAAGTCTTAATATTTGGTGAACAATAATAAATTTCTATGATATATATATTATTGTCACTATTTTACTGAATTTTCCTTTGATCTTACTGATAATTTCCTTTCTCAGCATAGTAGAAAGATATGGAAAGTATCTCTAGAAACTAAGGCTGCACGTGCCATTGTCAATGTAAATTTAAACGTCGTCATAAGCAAAATAGCGATAAACAGATTATTATTGGTCATCTCAACTTGATTGTTTTTCTCACTTTCACGGTACCAGCTCAAGGGAGAAAATCAATGTCGTTGAGATGACCAACAAAATTTATAATGATTTCCAATATCCTAAAAACTTCATTTTGAGTTATCTGAAACTATCATCATCTCCAAGTGAAGAGTTATCTAACTTATCAATCCCGATATCTTACAGTAGTTATCTCCCTTTGCTTCAAGCTTCTCAACCTTGGGTTAATTTTCAACTCTCACCTTCAACACTAGGTTTTCATCCACAGTTTCCAGACATTAATGATAACTTCATTATTATGAGACCATAATTGACAACTGGTATTAATGTTTTAATTTTACTTGTTAGTCCCATTTAACAATTGCTCATCGTAATTTGTAAAATTAAATTGTCTTGAGTTTAAGCATTTCTTTGTAAAATTTCCTGTTTAATAGAAAATTAATCTTTTAACTTCCCAAGCCATTCTGTGATCAATATATTAAAGGATAATTTTGTCCAGCTTCTTGAAACAATTTTTCTTTTGCAATCAAAAGTATTGACAGTGAGCAGGATCATTTCAAGATCACAAAAAGGAGCTGAAAACTGGTCTATTTTATTCTATTTATCATGTGTACATGAAAAGGAGTAGATTGTACAACACAAAAATTTCAAATTTCAAATCATAAGTTTGTTGAAATATAGCTCATTTTATACAATTTAGATCTTTTATTGAAAAAGGTATTAGACTGATCTTAACCCTATCATACCGTTTGAATTACAACATAAATTAATTTGCTCCTTGGTATCAAACCATTCTATCTTTTTCAAATTTGGTAATTACAATATAGGTAAAGCACTTGCCATCATAAAATACTTTAAAAAAAAATAAGATAAGTAAAACCCAATTATCAATAACTGACTGCAGCTATTCGTCTTTGGATCCTTTTTGAAACTCGTGGCCAGACAGAGTAATCTAAGAACTTGACTCTTTAACAGGGATCCAACTTTAGCCTCATTAGTTCAAAGGAGTTTTCCATTAGTCCATAATAATTGAGAAATAATTGTTGCAAGCTATACTTTATTGTAGTTTTAACATGGGTAGGCATTATATATGTAATTATTTTTGCCTGAGCGATAGCTTACAATCAGTTCTGTTAACCAAGCAGTTTTAGATTTATATTAGAACCTGTTTCAGACTTTGGGAATTTAATCACTAAAAAAGTTAAAGATAACCAGACTATTTTAGATTTAACTGGTAATCTGTTTTCTTTTCCCGGTAGCAAAAAAGAGCTGATTCCTGCAAGTCTGTATATTGGCTGCTTCTGGTTCTTATCCATTTAAGGAACCAATGATTCCGGAGAGTGCAGTAATCTTGCCTCAGTCCATTATTGTCAAGATATCAGTGATTTTCCTTTTTTTCTGACAAAAGTCATTGGAAGTAATCTTACATAAAACAAATTTTGATATAACCAATCAAAAATGCTATCATAAATAATCTGGGAACAAAAAATTTTACCTTTTCAATTGTAAATTTTGCTACTTTTTTTCTTTCAAGTATAAAACTAAAGTAAAAAGTAAAAATCTATTTTATTGAAGTATTACGTGCCATTTGAGTTTTGAAATTAATTTAAATTATAAAGTATTGAAATTAATTTTTATTATAAAGAATCAGTATTTATATCATTTCTTTGAGTTCTTAATTTTTTCTTTCTAAATTTTTTTATTAAATCTAAAGATTTCATACTTGATACATGTAATATCATTTTGCATCATATTTGTATTTTTTCATTTCAGCTTCTTTTTCTTGTACCACTGAAACTTCACAGAATAATTGCGTACATTTTGAAGTTGTGTACCTGCTTATATGAAATTGTTTGAGGAATTTCCCCCCATTTTTCCCTTAATTCTGATCTTGATGATTGTTTTCCAAAATTTTCAAAGATGGTACTGATTTTGTGTAATCAACTCCTGCAGTTTTCAATCTCAATCTTTTTAACTTCACGCAATGATTGTACAAATATTTAAGTTGTCCACTTGGTACTATGGAATTGTTTGATAATTTTTTTCCTGACTTGGGAACTAAGTAATTTTTCATCAAAGGTAAAATAAATAGTTTTTAACCCATATCTTTTGGAATTCACAGAGAGTTTGCAAATCTATAGAGGCTTTTACAAATTTTGGGACTATACATGACTACTATGTACATGAGTAGTAAACCTTGAAAATGAGATATTTTGATTAAACTATGCTTCAAAATATTTTAAAATGTTGATTTATATGTGTTTATTATACTATTACTACACTGTACTTTTTTCTTACATTGGTATAAGTATTTTCTTATCAGATGTCTGGTAACTTATATAAAAGCTACTATCTAGAGCTCTGTAAATAAAAAAAATGTAAACATAGTTCTAAAATATACTTTTAATGAGTGGAAGAAATTGTGGGTACAGAATACATTTCATAAATTATCAAAATACAAGTTACCTGTTTAAAAGCATGTCTGGTATTTTTACAGTACTTTTAAATGAATTTAATAAATTATTTGTATTTTAAATTGAGAATTTCTTCAGTTTCCATGATTGAAAAAATAATGTGAGATGCCTTGGAACATTCTGGTGACTATTGTACATTTTATAATCTACAATGGAAAGGACATTTCATTACTTAGATAAAATGGATTCAGTGGACTGATTAGCATAAAAAACTATGATGGAAAACCTTTGAAAGCAGCCAGGATAGCAACTCCAAGGAAGATGGTCAAATAAATCTTCAACCAAGTCTGAGGCTTTACCAAGAAATTAAGAAGGCAAGTTTATTTAAGCCAAATATTTGTATACATCTTCTAGAAATATTGGACAAGAAGTGCATATTAAGACAACATGCCAGCACCCTTCTGATCTTCTGCATGCAAAACACCATTGATGTATTAATTTTAATAAGTTTTATAATTTAAGTTACCATTTTCTTGAACAAGATTTTCGATCAAAATATTTAAAACTTCAAGGGGAGACAAGTACAATTAACAGCAAGATTTGTTCATTCAATGGGATACAACTGTTAAATTTGCACATCACTTTTGTGCAGTTAAATTCCAAACAAAAACCTTTGACTTGTTTTATTTTTTTTATGTCAAGTTTTCTGTTTAGTCAGGTTAATAGTTACTCCTTGCTATAGATCAATGACATTTTGTATTTATTTGCATTACTAACAAATTATCGAATTAATTAGCAATGTTTCTAATCATCAGATGTTTTCATTTTCCACTGCTAGGTGAGACATCTCTGTCCACAGTTTATCTTACAAACTTGTGTTGATACTATTGTGTACATTTTGTAAGAAATCAGAACATTATATAGTGACTTTATATTTATAGAAATGGATTTGTAAAATATATAATGTCTTTTTAATTCTTTTAGGTTTTCTGTGATATGTTTTCATGGTGTGGGAATAAGACTTGGTGGTCTAATACAGCTAATATGAAGGTATGTACCAGTATGCTAGTCCTGTTTTGAAAAAGAAAAGTATTATAAAATGTATTTGGAAATAGCATGTGCTCTAAATAAGAAGTCTTTGCTTTCTTTAATTGCCTTTAAAGGAGTAAATTTAATTATCTGATTTGATTATGTAAAAGTTTGTTGGGATGCTGGTTTGCTGTTCTCGACTTCTATTAACTATTTATAGACTTTTATTTAATTTGCCACTGGACATTTAGCAACCAACAATCAAATGAATCAATCATTCAAAATATGGAATATACATACAGTATATCAAAATGATCCTTTTCTTGAATGACTAATCATTTTATTTTTTTTCAGGTAACTTTGGCTGCATAAAAGGGCTATGTGATTTTACTGTAACAGTAAAGAATGTAATTCAGACTATTTTTGTGTATGTTTGAGAAAATGTTTATAATGTTTACTATTTTGTGTATGTTTGAGAAAATGTTTATAATTTTTAAAAAAAAAAAAATTATGTACAGGTTCTCCATTTTCAACAAGATTGGAAGTTGTAGGTTAATAAGTCTTTGAAATTTCAAAAATTACTTTCCATTTTCTGTTCATACTCATGTCTAGGCAAAACACTTCCAGTAGTTTAAGAATGGAGAATCTAAAAAAAAAGAAAAAGAAAAAAAAGAAAAAGAAAAAAATGTTCAATTATTGAAATGTTTTTTATTTTTGCAAATTGTAATGTATTTTTTCACCTTTGTGTCATTTTTAGCTGAGTTTATAACAAAGGGTATATTATTTTAAGAATATTTTACAAGAAGCATAGTTGAAGAATATCTTGTTGAAAGTAGATTGATTGATTTTTGGTATTTAACACCACTTTCAGCATGATTTGCTATATCTTGGCTGCCAGTTTTTATTTGCGGAGACAGCCTGGTGAAAACATCCCCTTCAACAGAGAAACTGGCAACTCTAGTCAATTAAGATTGACGTTAAACACACCTACAATGTGAGGGTTCAGAGTGTTGACAGGCTAGTGATACAGTAGTTGAACTACTTTGACCATTCAGCCACCATTACTCCATCCGCACTAAATATGTTATTGAAATGTGTTGAATTTTTGTAATTTAATTATTTTTTTATTTTGATTACCGGTATACTATTTATGTTTTTTTGTTATATATAACAAAGATGTGGAGTTCTAACAGGGTGAAATTTAAGTCAAAGGGAGGTAATTTATTATACTGTGTTTAACTTCAAATACTTGAAATTCCCTCAATGTTAGATTTTTATTTACTTGGATACTCACATTTATGCACTTTTTTACATATCAGATGTTTTCTAGATAATAGAAATTTAGGGTGGGAAATATGTGTCACTTAAAATAATTACATGAAATTTTTCAAAAGTTTATTAATTGAAAGTGCATCTGATATTTTTATGTATGTTACTTTATTTTCTAAAAACAAATGGACACAACATAGATTGACAATAAGATATTGAGAAGAACCACCTTGTCAGCCAGGATAGCAGCTCTTAGGAAGATGGTCAATTAAATCTTCAACCAAGTCTGACTCTTTACCATGAAAATAGAAAAGGCAAGTTTATTTTAGCCAGATCATTTAAGATAACAGACCCTTCTGAAATATTGCATTTAAAACACCATTGATGAATTAATTTACCAGTTTAGTATTTAAAGAAACAAGATACATGAACAAAATTTTCTATTAAAATATCAATAGTAAATCCTAAAATAGTCATTAAACTAAGAAAAGACCAGTACAATTTAAAACACGATTTTGCATTCAATGGGAGATAACTTTGTAAAATATTCAGATATTTTTTGTGCAGTTGAATTTAAATCTGACATTTTTTTACTTTTCTATCTTTTATATTGATTTAAAAAAAAAATGATTTTATACAATTGTCTATCTGCAATAAGAAATCAGAACAATATTTAGTAAATTTTAGGTTATCGGTAACACATAAATTGATTTACAAAATGTATAATGTGTTGATTATAATTTCATTTCAGGTTCTTTCTGAGACATGTTTTCATGGTGTGGGAATAAGACTTGGTGGTCTTATACAGCTAATACAAAGGTATGTACCAGTATGTTAGTCCTGTTTTGGAAATGTATTATAAATATTTTATGGAAAAACAAGATTTGAACGCTTAAAAGATTTTTTACAGGAATCTACTCTTATTATTATATCAGTAACCAAATTTAAAAAGAGTAAAGTTAAGGATCTGAATTGTTTACATAAAAATGTGTTGGCTTGTTGGATTGCTGTCTCATCCAAATGTTCTTGACATATATAACACATTTTAAGACTATTTCTATTTAATGATTTGCCACTGGACCTTAAGCAACCAACAACCAATCATTCAATCTATTCAATATACATACATAATACCAACAAAGAACCTTTTAAACAGTTTTTATACGCCCATTTACAGGACATATTATGGTATACCGTTGTCCGTCCGTCCGTCTGTACGTCCGTCGTCAACATGTCGGACATTAACTGGAAAACGCTGTAACCAATTTGCATAAAACTTTGGTGAATTGTTTATATCTATTGACGTGAGCTCCCTTTCGTTTTTATAAATTTTAGAATTTACGTTTCCGAGTTATGGGGTTTTATTCATTAAAAAAAGGGGGGTTTTCAAGTTTTCGGACAATAACTCAAGAATGCTTTCACCAACTTGCAAGAAATTGTGGTGAATTGTTTATATCTATTGACATGAGCTCCCTTTCGATTTTTATAAATTTTAGATTTTACGTTTCCGAGTTGCAGGGTTTTATTAATGAATTATCATTTTATATTTCAGGTTAGCATCACAGCTTGTCTGTAAGGATTGAAGCTGGGAGTGGGCATTGGAGCTGACTTTTATGGTAAGAATCAATACATAGATTTATGAACTTTTCATCCAAGAGCATTTTAAAGCCCAAGATTTTTGTTAGGCACAGCTGTAAATCTTACATATTAATGTCTTCTTTACTTATAGTTGAATAAACAATTTAGAAGGAGATATAAAGATATATAAGGGATTAGTCAAAAAGTATAATGTATAATGCAAAATCTTGGGATTTCAGTTTTTTTGTTATCTATAGTTGTCCCCATATATGAAAATATGTAAGTGGTATGTATGCCAATGAGACAGCTATCAACCAGAGACCAAATGATGTGGATGCAACTAAATGTCACCCTATGCCTTCAACAATGAGCAAAACCTATATTGTATTGTTAGCTATAAAGGTTCAACATGACTAAATGTTAAAAAATTCAATCAAGTATGTTAATAGCCTGATATACTATATATAGCTATAAAACAATGTTAAAAAGATATTTGTCAAGACATCAGCCAGTGACTTGTTTTTCATCCTTTTATTGCTAAGAAATACTGGTACTTTAAAATTTATGTCAACAAATCACTTTATAACAAAGAAAACGAAATGTTCTATACATTATAATTGTAATGCTCAGTTAATTGTAATTGTTTTGCATTAAATATTATTTCAATGTTCATGAGTAACGTATATTTCTTTTTCAGATAACTGTGGCTGCATAAAATGGTTGTGTGATATAACTGCAACAGTAAAGAATGTAATTCAGACTATTTTTGTGTATGCTTGAGAAAATGTTTATAATTTTTTTACAAACAAAAAAAAAATATGTAAAGATTCTCCATTTTCAACAAGATTGGAAGTTGTAGGTTAACTTGTATTTGACATTACAAAATTCTTTCTATTTTCCATTTATACTCATGTCTAGTCAAAACACTTCCAGCAGTTTAAGAATGGATAATCTAAAAGAAAAGAAAGAAAAAGAAAAAATGTTCAATTATTGAAATGTATTTTTTGGCAAATTGTAATGTATATATTTTGCCATCTTTTGTTATTTTAGGATTTGAGATACTTTCAAATTTTACAAGTTACTTTATACATGTAGTTAATGCAATTAAATCTGCCGATGTGAATATTCCACTAAATTTCTTAGCAAAAATTTTAATTATTTTTGTTTTTTTAGCAACGTTTCAAAATACCTTACCGTAGCAAATGCCTCTCTAGTGTAAACTAAAAAGATGAATAATGGTCTGCAGTAAATATATCCCCTTACAATCTTTTCTTTCATGTTAATTTTAATATCTTTAAGATATGTGACAAGAGTGCTCTAATGCAGAGGAATTTACGAAGTTAAGAAGTTAGAAATATATTTTTTGCACTTTTTTTGTCATTTTTAGCTGATTTTGGTTTGTAACCAAGGTGATATTTTTTAAAGAATAATTTTACAAAAGGCATAGTTGAAGAACATCTTGTTGAAATTGGATTGGTTGTTTTTTGGTGTTAAACACCACTTTAACATGATTTACTATAATTTTGGCTGTAAATTTTTATTTGTGGAGACTGTCTGAGCCAGAGTGCCTGGTGAAAACATCACCTTCATCAGGGAAACGGGCAAACCTTAGTCAAATTAAGAATGAAGTTACACATTTCATGTGAGGGTTCTCAGTGTTGACAGGCTAGTGATACAGTAGTTGAACTACTAATAGGACCACTCTGCCACCATAAGTCGATCAGTACGAAATATTTTATTGAAATGTGTTAGATTTTTGTTATCAATCTATTTATTAATTTTAATTGTACTAATTTATTTATTTTGTTTAATATAACAAGGATATGGAGTCTGAACAGGGTGAAATTTGGGTCAAAGGGAGGCAATTTATTATACCCCTGTTTAACTCCACATACTTGAAATTCCCTCAATGTTAGGATTTTCATCTACTTGGATATTCATGTTTGTACATTTTTTTTTAATATCAGATGTATACTAGCTAATATTGACTATTATTTAGAGCTCTGTAATAAAAAATAAATGTAAGCAGAGCTCTAGATAATAAGTATGCAGGGTGGGAGAAATCTTGGGTCAACAATTGATTTGCTGAAATTTTCAAGAAAGGGGATTTATTGGAAATGCATCTGATATATTTAATGTATAAAACTATATTTAAAAAAAAAAGATGTTAAGATATGAGGAGAGCCACCTTGTCAGCCGGAGAGCAGCTCTAAGGAGATGGTCAATTTAATCTTCACCAAGTCTGAGGCTTTACCATGAAAAATATGTGGTAAGTTTATATATTCCACAAATTTTATGGTAATAATATATATATAGGCATTTAACATTATTTTTTAAGGGTTCTTCTATCAGTGTTTGATTTTTAGAGTATCTAGTCTTACATTTGTTTTCTGTCTGGTATCAAGTGAGCTATGTTGGATAGAAACCAACTGTATGCAAGTTATTATCAATGAATTTGTAAACTTATTTGGGTCGAACAAATTTTTATGCAAAGTCTGTAACTGTTTGAATATTGAATTGATATAGAATCATTTTCATAAAAGCGTGGACAAGACGATTTCTTGGCGCTTTTATGTTATCTATTGACTGGGTCAGATAAGGTGAAAGTTTGTCTGTAACGCCAACTTGTCACATTGAATGTGTTATAGACATTTAAACTGGGGTCGCCAAAGGTTCTAAATGCCTACATCAAATAGTACGAATTACTAGCAGAGGACTAAACCTTGTGTGTTGATTTAAATGTTGAATAATTATTTTCCTTTTTTTCTTCTCTTGTGCCTACATGTACTTTGCTCTTATTCTATTTAAATCCCTATTGAAAGGCCTCTGACAGACTGAGTGAGCGTAAAATCACTGTTATCGATAGCCAATTGCAATGGCAAACAAGTTAAAGGTACTGTAAATTCAGAAATTATTGCGTGCAATTATTAATAAATAAATTTGGTGTATTTACTGTCTTCTGATTGGTTAAAAGTATTACTTTTATTTTCAATGTTGCCAATTTTTATGGCGACAAGCCCACTCTGACGTTGTATATTCATATGCCAACATCCGTGTACGTTGAAATGGTTAATATAAATAATATAAAAAGTTCTTTGAGCCTATTTTTGATAGAAATTTATTTATAATGAATGGCTATAATTTATTTTGAATTTATTGAACCATAAAATTAATTTTTGACTCTTCACATTTTACATAATCCGCGAACCATTCAGTTGTTGGCATGACACGGGTTATGTTCTTCTCATATATGTTATGATGGTATGATACTAAACCCCTCACAGGGAGGATTGTGCCTGATATTCATATGATGAAGACATAATTTTTCAATCAGTTTAATTGAAGTCTGGAGCTGGCATGTCAGTTAACTGCTAGTAGTCTGATGTTATTTATGTATTATTGTCATTTTGTTTATTTTCTTTGGTTACATCTTCTGACATCAGACTCGGACTTCTCTTGAACTGAATTTTATTGTGCGTATTGTTATGCGTTTACTTTTCTGCATTGGCTAGAGGTATAGGGGAGGTTGAGATCTCACAAACATGTTTAACCTCACGCATTTTTGCGCCTGTCCCAAGTCAGGAGCCTCTGGCCTTTGTTAGTCTTGTATTATTTTAACTTTTAGTTTCTTGTGTACAATTTGAGTTTAGTATGGCGTTCATTATCACTGAACTAGTATATATATTTGTTTAGGGGCCAGCTGAAGGACGCCCCGGTGCGGAATTTTCGCTGCATTGAAGACCTGTTGGTGACCTTCTGCTGTTGTCTGCTCTATGGTCGGGTTGTTGTCTCTTTGACACATTCCCCATTTCCATTCTCAATTTTATTAATTGCGATTTTGTAATTTGAGACTAAAATGCGATTTTAATTTTTGCGATATTGAGAAAAATCCTGTTTAATACATATAAAAAATTTCAAAATGCTAGTTTAAATTATTGCCAATACAACCATATTGCATTTTTCGCAATAATAAAAACATTGCAATAGTTTCTGAATTTACAGTAATTGATCGAGTTAGTATTATTACCAACATAAGTATTGGGGTTGTCTACGCTGTTATGAAAATGATTTTAAGAACCATCAAAAGAGAACAAAACCATCCGATTGTGTAATTGAATATTCCAAAATCATTGTCTTATATATATACGTGCACTTGCACAAGGTCAATTTCTATCTCTAGCAGTTTAAAGTTTATATAGTGAAGATAATAATGTATAACAGGTTTTAATAAATGAAACATAGCATTATTTTGTTAGTCTTCTTAGAGACAGATTGATCTGTAAAACAAGTAATAATTTTTTCATTTTTTTTATATTTAGGTTGTTATAATGATGATGTTTTCATGGTGTTGGGAGTAAGACTTGGATGTCTGATATTGTTAACATGTTGGTAGGTAATCAAGCATCTTTTTAGTAATATTTGAAATCAATTTCATAAGGTTCTTTAGTACCAAAAAATAATTTTACACTGATGAGATACCGGTTGAATTTTTTTGGTAAATATAAAACTGAGTTTATAATTCAGAATACCAAATATTTTTTCCATGATTTTTTGTTATCCTAGTGCAATTTTAAATTTAGTACATGTGTAATAATTTTTTTTAGGAAAGTTTAGTATAACTGACTACTTTTATATTCCAGGTTAGCATCAGGTTTCCATTGGGTTACTTGCTGGGATAAAGCTGTTATAAGGTGAGAACTTATTCATCAACATACAACTATAGTGTGTTTATGTTATAGTGTGATGAATGTCACTAAATAGTTTTCAATATATATAGTTTTTTAATTTACAATTAAAAAATCAGTATTCAATTTTTCATTTTAAAATAATGTCACCCTTTTAGGTTACAATGAAGTAATTATTTACATAGGCGACAATGTTAGCCTTTTTGGGTCCTGCGTTTTCACTATAAAAGATCCATTGAAAACAATGTCGAATTCTGAATTATCAACACCTTTGGGTGTAATTAACACTGCAAAACACATATGGTGCCGCAGCTTTTTTGATAGAAAAATGGCATTTTTTAAGGGTACTCAACGGTTCCGAATTTTCAAATAGTATAAATGAAGAACACCCCTTGCTAAATTTGGCACAGAAAATGTTGCTCGTCGCAGAGAGTTTCCTCTAAATTTCTCGCTATTTCTACACCAATGGCCAACACTCATTTCTCACTATTTCAATTTTTATTTCTAATTACCAGGGCAGCAGAAAATAAATTTACTTCTACCTATTATCTTGGGTGTGAAATCTAGGTGGCGCCAGTCATCTTTAATTACTTCCTTTTAACCTATACTGACATATATTGAAATAAAATCGGACAACCTTTACATTAGTCGATTACTATGTACCCCTGCGGCTTAAGTTCAAAATTTTGGATTAAAGAAACAATTGTTCACCATTTAAAATGACTTTCTTTACAGGTACCCCCATTTGCAGAAAACGTTACTTTTTAAAGACTTGGGCCAATTGACCGGCATATTTTTGACTGTTTGGCTATGTTTAAAACGAGGTGTTTGATTAATGAAGTTCGATTTAGGCCTATTAAAGACTTTAGGCTGATGATTCGATAACTGTGTCCAACTTATATGTCTTTATCACGAATATATGAACACCGTTGCATAAGAGTCAAAATGTTTTATGAAATAGACTATAAAAATGCTGAAACTAAGAATTTATCATTGCTGTTATGTGTTTTATGTGAATCGTGTGCAGAATATTCAATTCGACGATACTAAGAAGAAACATGTGTAGCCTTTGATTTTTTACCTAATTTTAATATTTTAGTGGCATTTTGGCACATTTTGGCCATTAAAAATACAAAAATTTCACTCATGTCAGCAAAAATAAGCCCCCCTTTTTTTACATATGCCTAAATACATGCAGTGTTATCGAGGATGAGGAGAAATGATTAAAGACAGAGTCATTGACAGAATTCTCGTTCTTACAGTAGGTTAATGAACCCTACCCCTAAGGCAGGAGAATAAAAAAACAGTAAAAATTTGATATAGACTATAGTTTCATGGTGATCAGCAATTTTCTTCTGATACAGTTTATCACTTAGTACCTTATTAATTTACCTATCCCATTTCAAAATATCTCGAAAAATACAGTGATGCGCCAGAAATCGTTATTTCGCTTTAGGTTACAATGAAGTAATTATTTACATAGGCGACAATGTTAGCCTTTTGGGTCCTCGTTTTCACTATAAAAGATCCATTGAAAACAATGTCGAATTCTGAATTATCAACACCTTTGGGTGTAATTAACACTGCAAAACACATATGGTGCCATAGCTTTTTGATAGAAAAATGGCATTTTTAAGGGTACTCAACGGTTCCGAATTTTCGAAATAGTATAAATGAAGAACACCCTTGCTAAATTTGGCACAGAAAATGTTGCTCGTCGAGAGAGTTTCCTCTAAATTTCGCTATTTCTACACCAATGGCCAACACTCATTTCTCACTATTTCAATTTTTATTTCTAATTACCAGGGCAGCAGAAAATAAATTTACTTCTACCTATTATCTTGGGTGTGAAATCTAGGTGGCGCCAGTCATCTTTAATTACTTCCTTTTAACCTTAAAGCAGATACTAGATCTGAAGAGGATATATGAAGGGGAGATAACAATAAAATCTGAAGAGGATATATGAAGGGGAGATAACAATAAAATCGGATATTTTTGATACTTTATATTTTTGAGTAATCAATATAAGTAATAAACAAATTGTTTAACATACACTAATGTCTGTTTCTTTATTCCTGTTAGATTATTTTAAGATTAAGAATCAACAATTGAAATTTAACTTTGTTTCTTTTTCAGTTTAAAGAGTTGCTGTTGCTGCCTTCCTTGTATGGTAAAATCCTCAGACTACAATCCTGCAAACCATTGGATGAACTGTTGCTATCTTTTGTAAAAAAATATTTGTCTTATAAGCAGAATGAATTATAAATGCAATTAATTTTTAATGCTTTGTTATTCAAATTATAAATATTTATTTCATTATTTTTTCTTGCATTCAATTATTGTTTTGTGATTGAAGAAATATAAAAAAAACTGAAATTATTGTTATTTGAGAGGTCCCAAAGGTATGATGTATGGTTTCACAAGATGGTTTGTTTTGACTCTGCATTCTTTACATTCATATAAATTAATGGCTGTCAGTTTTATTTATTGGTTTTGTTTATATATTATAAATGCATTATTCAGCATCTGAGACCACTCAAGTGAAAATAATTACATAGTTTTTGCAGTTTGTCATATTTTCTCATTTTGTGTGATTGATTTCTATATTTTTCTCATTTATGATTCTTTATATTTTAATGTTTGATTTTTGAGGCTTGTACTCAGCTTCTAAACAATTACCTCCCCCCTCCACATGTATAACCAGGATCCTGTAAAAGAAGTTTTGATTTTGAAGGATGGATGGATAATTAAAAATGCAAGATTTTTTTAATGTGCTAGTTCATAATGTAAAAATCTGCACAAGACATCTAACCCTACCTGAACACATTATTCTGATTTCCAGCTGACCAGTCTTTGCTCCTACTCCTAATTGCTGAATGCTTAGCAGGGGAGCATCAAATACCAATTTTCAATTCTTTGATATGACCCAGGGCAGGACCAAATCCCATGCCCATCTGCACTCATGTTGAGCATAAAAAGGTTATTAAAGAAGATTTGTCTGTCTGTCTGTCCATCATCATTTCTCATCCACAGCTTATAAACTATTGGAAGGTTTTCATTTAAACTTTCAGATTATCTTCTGTATCTAATGGCTGTGTGTATTTTATTTTATTATAATGAAATTTTGGGGTTCTCAATTGTAATGAATGGACCTAAGTATTTGAAAAAAGGGAAAGAAGCTTCTCATACCACCATTTTATCATGTGAAGGATAGGTTGGTTCAAATATATTTGTTTTTAATCATGTTTGTAGTAGTTGGATCTCATTATGACAAAATTTTAATGTCTTAAATTCAAAATAAATTTGGGGTTCACACTGATATATATTACCACTGTAGCTTTAATGTAAATTTTATAAGGCTTTGCATAATAACAAGATTTGTGTTTTATCTTGTTTTATCTGATTTTAGTGGTTTTTATGTGATTTTATTTGTTTTTACTGTCAAATCTTGTTATACCAAGCCTTAGTATGATTGAGTTTATATATTTTGATTATATACATGCAATTCAAAATATAAATTTACATAATGAGATCAGACATTTATTATGCTTTTAACTCTTCTTAGTGAATAAAATAGATAAATGAATGAACATAAATATTGAAGTGGTCATTGAAGATTGACCAAATTACAAGATTTATAAATGCAGAATCTTGCTCTAACTAAATCTATGTTCTTATCAGCTGAACCAACCTATCCTTCAATATGAGTAATAAAATTTTATAAATGGAAAAGTCCATTCTTCGATTGGGGAACCTTTGGATGTGAACAAAATATACACAATGCCAACAGATACTGAAGTTTATTTGAAAGTTTAGGCAAAAACAATTCAATCCTTTAATTGTGATTGGAAGTTGTAGACGGATGAGCAAACAGATGATATACTTGCTTACTATGGCACATTTCCTAAAAGATATGGACTATGGGTATGGGTTTTGCTCATGGTTGAAGGCTGTAGGTGACTGATAGTTGTTAAATTCTATGTCATTTGGTCTCTGGTGGAGAGTTGTCTCGTTGGCAATCATATCTCCTCTTTTTATTTTATATGAAATAATTACTTATTACTTCTTGGGCAAAAGTTCTGGTTCCAAGATAATAATAAAAATACTTATAACACACATTTACCGTTTGAATGGTTTACACTAGTAAATACTTATATCATACATGTATTGTTAAATAACTATCCTACTTTGATATAAATAATTGACTTTGGTTAGAAATTGGGAGGAATTATAAAGAAACTTTATATACAATATAAGAGCTTGGGGTTATAAATGTTTAATGAAATGCAGTTAACTATTTCCTTGGTGATCTAATAATTTTTGCACAGATCACAATATTAGTTTATTTAAATAACACAGTAAATAAATTGAGTACACCTCATAAATGAATTTGATTCATGTATTTTTATGCATTTTTTATCTTAGTATTTACCATTGTATTCCTTGTTGTCTTTGTAAATGCCTCTTCGTATGTGACAAACTGAGGATTCATATATTTTATGGAATTATATAAATTTATTTTTAAGTTTGGTATTTAAAAGTATTGGAAAGCACCAAGTTTAATATTGAGCAAAAAAAATATTCCTTTAAGACCTAAGGATATTAAAATTTAAGACATGTATCTCAGAACAGAATTGATTTTCTAAATTCTATTTAAAACAGCTAGTCTGGGAACTGGTATCAAGAAACTAAAAAGAATCCTCAGCTCTGTCAGTTATTTTGTATAATTGTAATATTTAACCAATGATACCTTACCCATGATGCAGATCCTTTTCCTCCTTTTACTTATAAAGGGACTAAAAACTTATTATTATTACAATTTCTTTGGTATTTGTACACACTTGATGGAGCAGAATGGGTCTGGTTTCATTTGGGTATTTTATATTATGATGCATGATAATGATATAAATAAAAATTTAATTGAGAAAACCTATCTTATATTTTATTTGAGTCTGAATGACAAATAAAGGGGGAAGAGGTTTCTGTGGTCAAGGGTAACACAGCTGATTTATTGTATGGTATGGACGAAGTTGAAAAAGCGAGACTTGGGCATGCTTTTTCCATAAGCAGCAGCTTCAACAATGTATTTGATTGTGATAAGTTCAAGTTAAAGAAAACAACTAGTGGTAGGTCAATGATATTTGGTATGCAGTTATATAAGCATTGAAACATCTTGTTATACCCCCACGCAACGAGTTGTGGAGGGTATAATGTTTTTGACCCATACGTCCGTCCGTCAGTCCTGTTTCTTGTCATCGCAACTCCTCTCAAACCACACAACAGAATTTCACGAAACCTTTTTAGATAATAAGGACATACTACATGTATGTAGTTGTGCATATCGACAGGAAATTACGATTCAATTCTTTTTCTAGGAGTTATGCCCCTTTGAACTTATTTACTTTAATGTACTACTGCAACAGTTTGTCATCGCAACTCCTCTCAAACCACACAACAGAATTTCATGAAACCTTTTCAGATAATAAGGACATATACTATGTAGATGTGCATATTGAGGAAATTACGATTCAATTTTTTTTCCAGGAGTTAAGCCCCTTTGAACTTATTTGCCCAATATACTACTGCAACCTTTTGTCATCGCAACTCCTCTCAACCACACAACAGAATTTCATGAAACCTTTTCAGATAATAAGGACATACTATGTAGATGTGCATATCGACAGGAAATTACGATTCAATTTTTTTTTTCAGGAGTTATGCCCCTTTGAACTTATTTGCTTCAATGTACTTCTGCAACAGTTTGTCATCGCAACTCCTCTGAAACCACACAACAGAATTTCATGAAACTGTGTAGATAATAAGAACATACTATGTAGATGTGCATATTGACAGGAAATTATGATTCAATTTTTTTTTTCTGATACAATTTTTTTTTCTTCCACTTATTTTATTTCTCCAATGACAATGTGGGGACGTGGGGTATGTGAGCATGCTCACTAAGGTTCTTTCATTTCTAAGGAGATTATTTTGCTTCTCTCCCTCAGTCATAGTCGACTTAAAACTTTTAATTAGTTTACATGTATAAGTTTGTGATTAGGTCAATTGAAAGAGAACTATAAGTGGTATGTCAATGATATTTGGTATACAGATGTATAAGCATTTACAAATCTCAGTTCCATAGAGATTGTTCAGCTCCAGCCTCAGTCATGGTTTATTGACTGAATGTTTTGCATTATTTACATGTGATTTGTGATTAGATCAGTTTAAGATGAGTGACTAATATCTGATATTTGGTATGCAGTTGTATTGGCATTTGCAAGTCTCATTTTCATAGAGATTATTTGGTCCCACTTCCTTCATGGACTTTGAAACTTTCACAGTTTAACAAGAAACCAATTGATGTCAATTTTTTAGTTTATAACGATTTTATTCGCTCATAGATACAAAAAGGATCGGACACAAGTTTAACCAACTTATGAAGTCTTCTCCTTTACATAATATTACAATAACAATTATACAGAGCATGCACAGTTCAGTAGATATATATTAAAGGTAATAGTAAAATGAGGCATTTGCACAGTCAGAGAAGAAAAAGAAAAAGAAAAAAAGCCTAACACAATTAACAAGGAAAAGGATAGAGAATTGAGAAAAAGAAAAAAAAAAGAAAAAATATAAATAAAAGAAAAAAAGAAAAATAGGAAATAATACAAATATAAAAAAAAAAATAATAAATGAAATTCTGTGGACACGGTGTTTTGTTCATTCATATCTTATTTGATTATACTACAAGGAATCTTTTGATTTTTATATATTTAAAGACTTCTTTAAAATTTCAGTTTTCCTCGTATGTTAAAGTTTGGCTACCCTCAGTGAGCAACTGTAGATTTATTGTCACTTGTATGAATGTTGGTTAATAGATCGTTCCTTATATCAGCGTATTTATTGCAATTAAAGAAGAAATGAAATGAATCCTCACGCGGTGCGCCACAAGCACAATATGGACTTTGTATTATATTTGATTCAAATAGGTCGTTATTTAGAAATGAGGCTGAACATCGCAGCTGTGTTAAAATTACACTCAATTTCCGCGGACCATACATAAAATGCTTAGGGAGCTACCATTTGATTTTTATGGGGGGCTAGGATGAAATTTGAAAAAAATAGGCAGGACAGGAGTTTTGAGTAAAAAAAAAGGCAGGATGAGATTATTTGCAAAAAAAAAGGCAGGATGACAATTTATGTAAAAAAAAAAGTCAGGATAAACTAAAGAAAAAGGCAGGACCGAATAGAGTGAAAAATAAAAAGGCAGGACCGAATAGGGGAAAAAATAAAAAGGCAGGACAAAATTTTTCATCCTAGCCCCCCCATAAAAATCAAATGGTAGCTCCCTTAGGTACAGTCGTTGCTTCGTATGTATTATTCAACAAATAGCGTTTGAACTTAGATAGGGTATCAAGTGTACGGATAGAATTATCAAGTTTGTTCCATTCTCTGATGGACGAGGGAATAAATGCAGAATTTGTTAGGAGAGTCGACAAAAGGGGACTATTAAGTCATTGCCATACGCAGTGGATCAACACTCATTCTCATCCCGTCACGTCTCAGTCATTACAGCTGAACGGACGTGCTGGGTCAGCTATCTTTAATACCCGCTATCTTCGATGAGGGTTTACTTTTAGATGATCAACGACTTACTACTTTAGATGACAGAAACCAATCCAACGCTGTACAGTAAACGTTGTAGTTGGCGTATTCCCGCGTTAACATGCACTCCAAAACCCATTGTGGATGGGGGAGTGTTATGCCGATTGACGTCCGAGGGCTGTATCCTAGGTGTAACAGTTAGATGATTGACCTTCATTTCACTGCCTCACTGCTTTGGTCCTGATAATGCTTCCTGTCATATTTAATACTACGTCCGAGACTCATCTACCAGTACTCCATCATCGAGGTTAGCGGGCTGCCAAGCTGACCAATCTGGCCCTGAAAGCAGCCGTTGTGAAGAAATAACATCAAAATAGTCAACAAAAGAAAACCAAAACAACTCACAAAACCAAGATGGCGGCCTACCAAAATGGCGTCCTCCACCTGTTCCTGACCGATGGTACAAATTATTTAAACGCTCACCAAACGCCTTCGGGCACCGAGCCGACCGTGCGAGGGCTGAACAGCCAGTCAAGGTCGTTAAACACCCCCAGTAGTAGTGGATCAACAGTTGTACTTTGTATAGTTGGGGGAATTAAATCACATAAATATTGTGGAGCGAGACCATTGTACATCTTATAAAATAATTGGAGTTTTCTTCTGTGCCTCCTACTGTGAAGGGGTTCCCAGCCAGTCTCTAAATATAAATATTCGGTTTTAGTAAAGATTGGCAGTCCTGTTACAATCCTCGCAGCTTGCAGTTGAAGTTTTTCTAATTTCTTTGAATAGCAAATACCACAATTGTCCCACACTTCGCAAGCATACTCAAATATAGGACGAATATATACCAGATATATTTTTTCTAAGTTTTGTCTTTTCATCTTAAATTTTAATTTTCTTAAGACTCCTAAATGCTTTGTGATATTTTTGGAAATATTTTCTACGTGCTCATTCCACTTTGCGTTCTGGGAGAGAGTTACACCTAAGTGTTTATGACTTGATGTGTTAGATATTGATCTTCCATTGAAAGAAAAACTTAAATTACTTGGAATCTTAGTATTTGAGCAAATCATTATTTCCGTTTTATCTGGGTTAGAGGACATTAACCAATTTTTTGACCAATCATTGAGTTTGTTTAAATCATGATTAACTACTACCTCTAAGTCTGTAATGATTGCGGTGGAATATCCCAGCGACATATCATCAGCAAAAGTCTAGTCAGTGAAATTAAATTTTCGCCAATATCATTTATATACAGCAAAAATAAAGGGACCGAGAACAGAGCCTTGGGGTACCCCAGAAACAATGGACAATGACGAAGACGAATCTCTGATAACTACTTTTGTTTTCTTTGAAAAGATAATTTTAGTCCATGCAAGTAAATTTCCCTTTATTCCATAAGAATTCATTTTATATATAAGTCCATTATGCCATACTTTATCAAATGCTTTGGAAAAATCACAGAATACGAAGCAATTGAATTCTTTTTTTTTTCAAGAGAATTTAATATAGTGTTATAAAGTTCAATAAGTTGATGTACAGCTGAATGTTTTGGTAAAAATCCTGACTGATACATATAAATAAGTTTGTTCCTATGTAAATGGTTATAAATATGTTTGTAGACTACCCTCTCCATTACTTTTCCTACACAGCTAATTAGGGATATCGGTCGATAATTAGATGGTAGGGATGCATCTGCTTTCTTAAATATGGCAATTACATTGGCTATTTTCCATGAAGAAGGGTATTTACCTTAGGACAGGGATTTATTAAAAATAATTTTAAGGGGTTTTGCAATTTTTGGGGGGGATATTTTAAGCATCCTGTGAATGATTCTGTCTGGCCCAGATGCTTTTTTAGGATCAAGAGTAAGAAGTATATCGACTATTTCACTCTCTGTTATTTGAATATCACTAATTATACTTTCCGTTCTATTCTCAAATAGGGGCATCTCAACATTTTGTTCCTCAAGTTTTGATATTGATAAGTCACTGGTGTTGGGTATGCAGTTTTATAAGCATTAGCATTTCCATGGTGTTTTTATTTTGCCCTGAACCGTCAGTCATGGTTCATTGCATAGATAACAAGTTTAAATATTGCAATTTAATTTCAACATTTGCATTATACCACCAAAAACGCAAGACATATCTCTGTGTCAACAGTTTATATTTCCATCTCTTGGTATCTTTCAACATGTTTTGAGTTTTAAATGTCACAGAAACTTCTTTGCTAGTTTAAACAAGACTTGACACAAATGATACTTAGGAATTACATGACCGAAATGTTCATTGGACTTGCTGATTACCTGATTGGCTGCCAAGTCTTTAAATAGATCTAGAATTCTAAAATGATCTAGTTTATATAAAGGCTCATCAGATACAAAACACAGGGATACAGATCTAGCAGTGGATGCTCCTGATATAAAACTTCATAATCCAGACTGAAAAAGAATGAGTTAATCCATGTCTTGTATGCAGTTGCCTTATGGTCTGGTTTAATCTGGCATATGAACATTATCTTGATTCCATTTTTAAGGGTATGTGTACATTATTTGTTTTCAAAATAATTTGACAGTTTTTATGTGTAATAAGGACAATTAATTCTCTTATGTTTATTGCCTGTGATCTATTTCTCACATGAAGAGATATATTTTGTATCACATTGCATGGATTGGGATAAGAAAAAGGTTAACGAAAAATTTGTTAATTTGAGTGGCTTATCCTGCACCATTTGGTCATCATTTATGTTCCATGATTTGGTCTGTTCTCGGTCAGATTCTCTAGGTCAACAATGTATGGTGTACAGAATGATTGTAATGTGAATATGATTGTCTGATGAGATACATTGGCCTTTTTTTGAAGTGTGGTCAACATTAAGTTTTTATAGACTGCAAAACTTTTGCCATTTTATAATGGTGTGGATATGTCGTCATTGTGGTCTGTAGACATATGTTTTCCAGACAATAACTTGAGTATAAGTGTATAGATCTCAAAGAAATAAAACCACAAGGTCCCATACCACAAAAGGAAGGTATGAATTGAATTTGGGGTTATTGCCCTAACAGTTTAGGAATAAAGGTTAAAAAAAAGATTTTCCGGGGTTTCCAGACCATAACAATCTATTTTTTGGCGGCAAGTCGAAAACAATTTTTTTCTTTTAATTTTAGCATTACATTTAGTGGCATCTGAGGGTGAAACAAAAAAAAAAATTTTCTCAGGGTCATAAACAAATTATTTTTTTCTCCAAAAACTGGAAACAAACTTTTTTTCCCCCCAAAAAAATCAATAGCCCCCCTCCCTCCCGAAAAATGGTTACTGCCTAAATAGAAACACAGCGTCAATATACGGGAAAATAGAAACAAGGCGTCAGATACGTAAAATAACATTTGAAACACGTGATCGTCATATCCAATGAAAACATTAGAATGTTACACCATATGTATATTAATAGGTGTTCAAAGAAGAACAATGTTATCAAAAGTTTGTCCCAAATGGCTTTATGACTTGGTCAGGGATGATCAGGAATGCTCACAGGGAAATGTCTTGCCCGTGTAACTGATGATGGATGGGCAATGGCTGTAAAAGCTTTATATTAAAATTGAAAATGATCCACTCTTTTTCTTAAATTCCATATGTGATAACTGTCGGCCTAAACTATTAAGATCGAAAAAGACATAAATAGGAAAAATAGACTAAAATCAACATTGAACGACTAACTCTATTCGGTTGCGTACAGCAGCGGAATGTAACGAGTGAACTATTCGGGTTACTTCGTACGTATATACGACAACAACCGGTCTATTCGTAATTTTCCGGGAACACGAAAATGACCGAAAAGTGTCCGTGATTTGATCTATCACATGCCGAGAGTCAATTACCATACCATATATTAAACCAATTAACGAGTTATCGAAAGATGGGCGGTAACGCAGATGAAACCTTTGAAGTGACGACGTTGTTATTCCTTTCAATATTACTTCCATAAACTCAAGTATCGTAATTTATAACTCCCGTGAAGACGCGAATTAATTTTTATCAGAGACATGTCTCTGTTATATTTAACAAGATTAGTAAATGCAACGACGTCTATTGGAAGGAGTTAAGAGTTATCGTTAATTATCTACTGTCCAATTTAAACAGATTGGGTTATCTCGCTTGAAATGTGACATATTCTTGCACATGCTAGACGTTTAGTAAATGATTTCTCCGTAACATGCCTAAGCAATCTTAAATAACAGATAAACAACAATTAAGCAACTGTAAAATGTACTGATGTAAGTGTCTGAAAGGTAAAATAGAGGATAAATCCATGTTAACTGATTTTTTTAAGTAACCTATAACAATAAATAAATTTTTAATGTACTATAACAATTTTTCGATTGTGTCGAGTAGGCGGGTGTGGGTTTTATATCTGTACAAACATTTTTTTCTTCTGACAATTACATACATTTTGGTACAGGAACAAGAATGTTTTTAATTCAGTGTTGTTGTTTTTTAACTGAAACAAACTGATTTTATTCCTTCTCTCCTGAAAAGCACCTTTTTTGAGAAATTGATTATCACAAAATTCATTCAAAAAATAACCCTGCCACCCAATAAATGACGAAAGCGGTCGATGCCTAATTGGACGTCAACTTGGTTTTATCATTTCTATAAATCATTGTAAATAGCAGTACTCTCTATACGACACTTCCACACAATCTTATCAAGAAAAAGTTTTCATATTTAATTAAATGGTCTTTTGAAAAATCTCATTACAAATTTATTTGCTGTAACTCGTTTAAAGCATTTTTCTGTAACGAAAAAGGAAAGTATGCTAGATACACTTACTGGAAATGTGAAGATATGATTGAAGCTTTAAATTTTCTCCTGGACAACATATATGTACGTTTCGGCGATAAAGTGTATCGACAAGTAGTAGGTATTCCTATGGGCACTAACTGCGCCCCTTTAATAGCAGATTTATTCCTGTATTGCTATGAATCTCAGTTTATGACCAAACTCAGTAAAGACACGTCATTGTTACATTTGGTTGATACATTCAACAATACCTTCCGTTATCTAGATGATATTTTTTCGTTAAATAATCCAGAGTTCTCTAAATATACTACCGAAATTTACCCAATAGAACTTACTTTAACTAAATCTAACATAAACAGCAGTAGTTGTCCTTTTCTGGACTTGGCAATTTCAATCTCTAAAGGAAAACTCCATACGAAAATTTACGACAAAAGAGATGATTTTTCATTCCCTATTGTTAATTTTCCTTTTTTAGAAGTCGATGTTCCTTTGGCTCCATCATACGGTGTGTATATATCCCAACTCGTTCGTTATGCCCGTGTGTGTAGTGATGTCATAGATTTTAACGAACGTAATCAATGCATCACTAGTAAATTATTAAGTCAGGGATTTCGTTACCATAAATTACGTAAAACTTTTACTAAGTTCTTTCATAGATACAAAGGTTTGATTAGTAAATTTGGCTGTACCTGTAGAAAACTGATTAAAAATGGTATTTCACATCCTAAATTTTACGGTAATATTGTACTTAAAGCGCGGAAATCACTATATGATCCGTGTAAACTCATCGAACCTTTAAATAAACTTATTAGTTCAGGTTATCTTACCAATGTTGTAATTAGATCTTTGAATATAGTTTACATTGGCACTAATATCGATTTTGTCATCAGCAAATTAAAACATAACTAAATTTGTATTCTTTTCAAACGGGATGTTTAAAGACACACCCACGTTCATTTTGATCTATAAAGAGGTTAAACTCCTAACTATCCTACTGTCTGTCGATACATTTATTTTGGCATTGCACTAGTCATGTCTTCTTTGACTGTCCATGACGTTAAAATACTAAATCCCTGGGATGTGTTTTAGTTGATTTTAGTCTCTGATGCATGATTTTTATTATTAATTGTTTTGGCTTTTAACTAGCTGTCAGTAACTGCAGTACTCTCAAATCGTACTTTCTTGTTTATTTGACCTGTTGATACTAATTGTAATGCTTTTTATTATTTAATGTTATTCAGGGTTATATCTGGTCTATAATACCAGCTTTGATAAGTGTTTGGTACTAATATAAATTTCCACTTGTACTATGAACATCAAAATTATTTATTTTGTTAAAATATTTCCTTTCTCTATTGTAACTGTATACGTATACCTAACAACAAAATTATTTTATTTACTTGTGTTTAAAGTTATTGCAAATGGCTGATATTTTTGTTCGAGCATATTGTTTTTCTTAAATTGTTTAACATTTCATACCGATATAACATGTTACTTTTATTATTCTTCCTTAGTTTATTTATTTAGAATTTACATTGTATCATAGGTCAAATTTATTTGTTCAGTGTATGTTCAATGGTGTTAATATGTCCTTTGATTGAGTTAAGCTATTTCAGTTGATATTTTATAGTGTGTCTTTCTATGTTGTGATGTTACACTATTGTTTCAGAAAAAGGGTGAAGGTTTGGTACCATTAAAACGTTTAAACCCGCTGCATTTGTTTGCACCTGTCCTAAGTCAGGAATCTGATGTTCAGTAGTTGTCGTTTGTTGATGTGGTTCATAAGTGTTTCTCGTTTCTCGTTTTATATAGATTAGACCGTTGGTTTTCCCGTTTGAATGGTTTTACACTAGTAATTTTTGGGGCCCTTTATAGCTTACTGTTCGGTGTGAGCCTAGGCTCCGTGTTGAAGACCGTACTTTGACCTATAATGGTTTACATTTATAAATTTTGACTTGGATGGAGAGTTGTCTCATTGGCACTCATACCACATCTTCTTATATCTATATATTATGTTTCTGTTTTCAGAAGTTGATGACTAGCTTCGGAGATCGACTACATGTATCTCCTAAATACTAACTTTATAATTTTTTTTTTTTCATTTTTTATTTGAATATTTGAATTGTAGTCAAATTTTAAACTGTAAACTTTGCAAGTAACAACGTTAACTATGGTCGTCCTCTGGAATTCTTTGTCAAATATAAAAATAGTTTCACTCCTCTGTTGACACTTGGAAAATCACTGATCAGAAATCCGTCAAAGAATTTTTCAGCACAACTTAAAGTTAAATCCAGATCTGTAACAACTCTCGGGTAAAATTGAAGCACTGCTTTACCGTTCTTATCAAGAATAAACTGCAGAGTTCGAAAAAGATTAAGTAAATAATGTTCTTTTATGAACCACTGTAAAACTGAAACACTTATAGCATATTTAAATATTTCAGGTCGAAAGTTGACTCCTGTAGAAACATCTAATTGTACAAAATCGTTCAATAATGTATTCGATTTAGCATGTGCAAGAAGACTCTGACTAATGTCTACACCAATAACCATGTGCCCTTTTGATTCAATTATTTGTGAAGAAACACCATTGCCACATCCGATATCAACAAACATTTCTTTTTTATTTCCTGCAGACGGAACATCCAAAAGATTCAATGCATAAAGGGTCATATCCCGTTGTATTGCAGTGTTACGCTCATTTGCTATATATTTTATCACTTCTTGCTCACCATACATTTTTGCACCAGCTACTTCCGGTCGCCTAGAAAGTCCTCCTTTCAAGTTTCTAACACCAAATTTTGCGATATCTTTTGTTATTTTGAACCTATGATCTCCAATGAATGAAACCTTGTTCAATCTTGTGTCTTTTAACAAGTAAATAAATCTCTCCTTAGTCATGATTTTGTAAATAAATCACTTAAGCCGGCAAGTTACATTTTAGTCAATTCTAATATGAAAAACAAAAGGCGGTGATAACCACGAAAACATACGGAGAGTAAATTTATACAGCAAGCAATTCTGACCTTTTGTCGCTTACTTCATATTCAAAATAAATCGTGGGGAAAGTTAATTTTATTAGTTTTTTAAATTCTTTTATTGTAACAGATCTTTTTGGCGTCACACTGGTTTATTTTATAAATTCAATGTGAATTATGATTAATGCGGATTTTTTTTTAAATTCCTGTCAGTTTTGCTGTTAAAACTGCAAAAGATCAGAAAATGAAAGAATGAAAGATATATCTGAAATTGACATAGTGATTAGAGAGCAAAATGTAGACCAGAAATCTATAAATATAGACATGTTTGTTTTTCTATATTAGGGGAAATTTAAATGGCAGATTTTTGTGTGTTTCTGTTTAATGTATTTTTATAGACACGGGACCATTTAAACCTTGCATGACATATTGTGTAGACACCTTTATATCCGTTAGAGACTGTATTAGCCCTCTAGATGTCTTTTGACTATTTTTGTTGTTGGATTTTTGTCTCATTGACGTATTCCCAACATCTTCTTTTAATCATGTCTAACTTTCATTAATAGATACCGAGTAAACCTGGGAATAGTATACTAACAATATATCATGTTCCAGTTTAAACTTACTATTAAGGTACAATGACTTTATCTTAACTTTATTCCTGTGATAAATCGTAAAAAAATCGACGATAGCCGCCAAATCAGTGACGTAGATATTAAAACTTGTATTTTATATGATAAGTTTTTCGTATGACTACTTACTGCATTATATTGAGGACGATAAATGACTTAGCAATTTACAGTGAACAATGATAAACACAATTCCAACTTCAAGTATGAAACGTAAAAGTGACACTAGCATTATAGAAATTAAAATGAATGGATCAGACTTTTTTATTATTTGAAAAGGAGTGTGCCAATCATACCTAAATGATTTCAAACTTTGGAGGTATAACTACCTAAACTCGTGAAGCGTGTAAGAAATTGTCATCAAGTTCATCTCTTTATTTTGCATCCTCTTTGTTATCCACTGACAACTGTTGAACCTTATCAATAAATGGTCTCGTGTAAGTAGCTTCCATCTCAGTTGATCTCTCTGGAGAAAAATCGATAAATATCACAGGTTTGGAAATATCTTTAAAAACTTAGTGCTATATAGGCCCTGTTAACATGTCTGTGTATGAAAAATGTTGCTTCATAGAAGTCTTCCATATGAAAATAGAAACTATCTGTCTATCATAAAGTTGCTGTCACGCAGTCCTCGTTAATTTGGTTCTATGTTAATAAGATATGAAGGAAACTTCGATCTTTCGTATCTACTTCTTTAAACTTAAATGAAGAATATACAGTTATAGAATAATCATCAAAACTATGACCCATTTAACGGAAGGACATAATCTGTGTACAGGCAGAGGAAAATAAAGACTAAGTCTAGTTTTTTTTTTAATCCCTTGACCTCTTTCATTCGACAGTAAAATCCGTGCAAAAGTTGCGCATCCGTTTGCCTGTGTGGGATGTATAAATACGCAGCCACGTCCGGTCGCATTTTGGATGTAAGGTCCGACGCCTGCTGTATGAAGAGTGCCACGTTCTTTGTACATTAAAAAACCTCTAAAACAACTCTTTTTGATGGACCCGAAGGTACCCTGTTGCAAGGCAAATTATTTATGCCCGATCGTATACTCTCACTTTCCAGTGACAGTCGAAATTCAGCACACAATCGTAGATTTGCCAATGAGACAACTCTCCATCCAAATAACAATTTATAAAAGTAAACCATTATAGGTCAATGTACGGCCTTAACATCAATTGGAAGGCTTAACTCAATCAAAACGTAAATTAACACACTATGAAATAATAAATTCAATCTGTGATACCTGAAACTGTTTAAAAATCTATGTAATGATATATTATTATATATTATTTTGCACGAGACATGGTGACTTCATAAAATATGTTAGCAAAAAGTCTTAATGCACTGACCTCAAACAACTTTCAAATCCTTAAAGTTTCTGTGAAGTTCATGCCAAATATTAAAATATACGAAACCAGAAGATACTTTATTTCAAAACGATTGGGCTAAGTTACACAAAAGCTGCTGCACCAATGCTGTCATGGAATTGATAAATTATCAACATCACTAAGGTTTTTCACAATAGCAGGTTTGGCAAAATGAAGTAATTCGTAGTTTTCAAACACATCTATAGTATTTGGTCTCGGCTTGTTATTAATTTCTCCATCTTTTCACGCTTCACAATTCATGATTACAGTATAACCCTACTGAGAGAAGAACATATAATCGATAGCTTTAATTCAAGTGCAACTGATGAGTCTTATAAAGACGACACGCGTGCCTGGAGTACTAAATCATATAATATAAAAATAAGAAGATGTGGTATGATTGCCAATGAGACAACTCTCCACCAGAGACCAAATGACACAGAAGTTAGCAACTATAGGTCCCCGTACGGCCTTCAGCAATGAGCAAAACCCATACCGCATAGTCAGATATAAAAGGCCCCAACATGACAAATGAAAAACAATTCAAACGGGAAAACTAACGGCCTAATTTATGTACAAAAACAAATATGACATATATACAGCAACAAACGACAGCCACTGGATTACAGGCTCCTGACTTGGAACAGGCACATACAGAATGTGGCGGGGTTAAACTAGTTTTCTGGCGGCAGAACCTCCCCCTAACCTGGGACAGTGGTGTAACAGTACAATATAAGAACAAACTATAAAAATTTGTTGAAAAGGGCTTAACTCATCAGATCAATACAAAGCAGAAAATCATCTAACAAAAACACAGCCCGGACGTGGCAGGGTATTTATACATCCCCACATCAAAAAAAGACATTAAGTACAGATCTGAGAGTACTCGCAGTTACTGACAGCTAGTTCAAAGCCAATAACAACTAATAATTTAAAAACAAAATCATATATCTAAGACTAAGCCTGGTAACTATGATGAGTTTTTACAACCACTTGATCGATTCCACTGATGGTGGACGCTTTGCCTCAGATTTCTTCACTGGCCGGCCCAGTAGTCGCACTTATGTTCTGACAAAGAATATCATTATAACGGTCATTTTCTTAAATTTACTGTTTATAAAATGTTGAACTTTACGAAACACTAAGTCTTTTCTACCTCATGCATAGTTGACCTTTGCCAACAGGGTTTCTAATGCTCTTCATCTTTGTTATTGAATTGTCCTTCCAACTGTTGATTCGAATGCCACTTATGAGTCTAATGGAGACGAAACCAGCGCGTCTGGTGTACTAAAAATAAGCCTTGTGTTTTCACTCGAGACTGCTACAAATGTGCAATATTTTAGTCTCGGTTAACACGAAACTACGGCGAAGGAGACCCCAATTTAAGAATAATTTTGTTTCCGCATTTTTATGGTGAAAAATATTGATTTAGGTACATGCGCTCGAGACAAAAAGTTTGGAAAACAACGTTTAATTTGAAAAATTAATATAAAAAAATCCTAACAGAGCAACCAAGGGGTTTATCGGTCAATAGTTTAAATCATAATGGTGGACAGTGAAATCAGAAATTTATAATATATTGGACACCTCCAGGGATCACACTGGTTTAGTCTCAGGTTTTAACCAGAATTTCTTAGCACAGGCAGATGTATCTGAAAAAAAATACCTATATATACCTTTAAAAAGTTATATATAGGTATATTTTTTGCAGAGACAGTTTCTGTGTGTGTAAGTGTATTTTTTACTTGAAATCTACTCTCATATTGTTTTTCACTCATTTTATTCGATATGTCAATTTCCTGTGTGTTTATTTCTTATATCTGGGACTATTATACTAACGTTAGTATAAAATTCCAAGCTTATATATACTTCTAGAACATGTGTTTCTTACTTTTCGATTTGATATTGAACTGTTTAATTTGTCCACGCTCCAACCTCTGCCCGGTTTTCTTCTTTGGTTCTTACAAATGGTTTAGTTTAAATTTCAATAAGCAAACTTTTGAATTTGCTATTAACATTGTTTATATTTATTGTTATGTTATATACATCGGTGTAGTGATTTGTTAATTGTTTTTGATAGATTAGAATTTAGTAAATTTCTACAAGATAAGACCCGGTTCCTTACTGGTTATTATTTGTGTGTTTGGTCGTTGTATATACCATTTCATGTCCACTTCCGGAAATTGATTTTCTTCATTATACATCATAGTTGCATCAGCGGCATGGACGGTGACACTTCCCGAGAAAAATTGCAAGAACAGATTCGTTTACAAGGAGAAAGAGTTCGAAAGTTAAAAATAGAGAAAGCTGAAGCACAACAGGTTAATTACCTTTAATTTCAATTCGTTGATACAATTTAATTTCAGTGACTTAACCAAAATATGGTACAGAACGGAGGAAGCAAGACAACTCAACCCCGGGAACTCGACCCACACCAAATCGCCACACATTTCTACCAACTCGCCACTCTTTTCAACCAACTCGCCCCACTTTCTACCAACTCGCCCCACTTATGAAAAGGGTAAAATCCCGATAAATAAAGGTCTCCCAACTCACAACATTGATGAAAAGTAGTTAAATCCCGATGAATTTAGTCCTGCCAACTCTCCCCACTTATGAAAAAGAGTAAAATCCTAATGAATTAAGTCTTGCTAACTCTCCCCACTTATGAAAAATAGTAAAATCCCAATGAATTCAGTCCTTCCAACTTGCCCCACTTATGAAAAGTAGTTTAATCTACACAATCTCTCCAACTGTATCCCGCAATGGTGGTAAGTCGTGCACTTAAGGGCATTTTTATTTTATTTTCTGTAGACTTAGCTTTGTTTTTTATTACTGTGTATTGTCAAGCTTGGTTACTCATAATTGTTTCTCAGTCACTGAATGTACGATGTTGTTCCATACTGGAGCAGCTGACCCGGTTTGTTTACATTCAAATTCTAATGGCTTGAAAACCACGTGACACATTGAATCGATATATCCAATCAAACTGCTCTACTGTCAATTAGGTGATTTTGTAGTACAGGGCAATTTTATTATTTGTTTGTATGATATTGCTTTGAAATAGTTTGCAATAAATTGGGGGTTTATTCAATAGGAAACCTCATTATTAGCCATGAAATTTGACATCAATGGAATTTTATATGAATATTTACTTATGGTCAGAATATCGATCTTTTTATATTGAACCAACATTTTTTTTTATGAAAAATATATGTATATTGTTTTTTATTAACCTACTCTATATTCCTGAACAAAAAAATGGCATGATTATCGTTTGTTTCCCAAAGTTTTCTTTCAATTTGGATGGTTTTTTTTCGCGGGAAAATCGCGTAAAGACGTAAGGTGCTTGTTATTTTGAAATTCTTAAAAATACGATTTGCTTGGCCTGTTTGATCTGCCATTAAGATTGATGACGCTTAATGGAATGTAAACAAAGCAATGGAGGCCGGAAGAGGGATTTTCTGAAGTTCTGATATGTTTTTAGGCATTTGGAAGTCAGGTTTGAAACGGCCATTAGAAAATTGGCATTTTTTTACAATAGTTTAGAATAACAATGAAAACATATCTTTAGAAATGTTTTTTTTTAATTAGAAGAGTAGAAAAATGTATTCTGCACTAATTTTATGCGCTGGTATAAGCGTAGTGGCGTCAATCGGAGTTTTCCGTGTGATAAGTACAATTACAAAGTCCGAACGAACCAACATGATGACCGATTATAGACTACGGTAGGATACTGCTAAAATAACAATAGAAAAATAAAACTACTTGTAATACAAATAAAAAAAGAAATTTTAATATATGATTCTGTTTGAAATTAAATGATGCTTCATTTCTTAAAACAAGATGCATTTCTACGGTTTTCATCAGTATTCATTTAATTCTTAAGTGGGATGAGTTGGTAGGCCTTAATTTAGTACGGTTTAATTCTTTTTTCATTAGTCATGTTAGTGGGGCGAATTAGCATACCTTTATTCATCGTGATTAAACTTTTTTTCATAAGTAGGGCGAGTTGGCAGGACTAAATTCATAGGGATTAAAGTCTTTTTCATAAGTGGGGCGAGTTGGCAGGACTAAATTCATCAGGATTTTAGTATTTTTCATAAGTGGGGTGAGTTGTCAGGACTAAATTCAAAGTGATTTTACCCTTTTTCATAAGTGGGGCGAGTTGGTTGAAAAGTGGGGCAAGTTAAAAGTTGGGCGAGTTGTCAGTGATTTTCCTACCCTTTTTCAAATGGGGCCTGGGCCCTAGGCAATTGGGAAAAATGTGTCATATAACGTATGAATTGGGAAGAAATAAATCATTGTGTTCAACATATTTTAAGGGTGTACATGTTATTTATTATTTAAAAATTCCAATTTTCTTTCATGTTTTAATTTGAACATATCAACTCAGTCATACAACCCTGAGAATTATTGTTTCCTTGTCAGTAAGATTTCTCTCACAGACACTTATATGGCATGGTATAACGTTTTCAGTGCTTAGTTCTGAGCTAGAGACTAGAGTAGAGTCGACAACTGTCACTGATTAGGGTCGCACTCAGAGTGAAATTGACAGTCAGTTTCACTTTGTATAGGAGCAGAGTTCATTTCAAGTGAATTATGCTCAGGTGTTTGGGTAGAAACAATTTGTTTAGTGTTAGAACTTAGGTTTGAGGTGACTGCTTTAGTGTCTTTATCCGCCACAACCACGGCTTCATCCTGTTCTACATCCGTAAAAGTAGAAACATTTTCGTTCAAAGTATATGAGTCCCTATAGTATCTTCAGTACTAATTTTTGATTTTTAAAGCTAAACAAGTTTTTACAATCAGTGGCATCTTTGCCTTTTTTAATTTGAACATAATATTTTGAATAATGAGAGGACATGTTGTCTGTTTGGGCATACTCAATTCACAACAAAAAACAAAACCAAACCAGCAAATCTTTGCTCAGTACGACATTGCCGTTCGAAAAAGCATACAGTAAAAATTACTGTGAGAAAATGTTTGCATGTATTTACAATGTTACTCAGATAATAACACAGCATCATCACTTCATATCATTCTAAATTCTTACTGTTAACCACGGACGTCATCCAAATGCTGAACTAAGCTTATCCATTGTAATACTGGTTTACGGTCGAAATATGATAGTTACCTGTCTATATTCGACATGATTACACGGGAACAGTACAACAACCTATATTTTGAACCAAATCCATGAACAATAAAATTATCAATTACCTTTCCGCTACAACTTGATTGAATTGGAATTTTACGGGTTAAATTGGGAAAAAATTTAGGTATTTTCTGATTGGGAGCAGGGCGATATTCGGCCCTAAAATAAAACAGGAAAATCACTGGTTGTCATGGATTCCAGAATGGACAGAGTTTTTTTTCCTGTAAAATTAAAACTATTTGTTATTCATGTTTTCAAGAAAAGCCATGTCTGAACAATTTGTTAGTTATAAATAGAACTTGTCACATTTTGATCAGATGTATTCACCAAAATATCTTGTAGGAATTTATGGCCAAGAAACCTTGTCAAAATCCACTCAACTTGCTGCTTGCAAAATTGGATGTACTGGTCAAGGACCAGTTACCACCACCTGTCAATTTATTCAATAATGGAAGTTATATGTAGAAACAACAGACTGCTGATATCTTTAGACAAATATTTTTACTCCGTTTGTGTAACCTCCTTTTTGTTTGAGCCCATTTGAATAGGGAAATGCAGACTTTTTGGTTAATTAATCGCGTCATGGGAAGTTACACGTGTGGGGACATGATGTCATTGCTTTATGACATCCTCAATTTTCAAAAACTAACCATTTAAACACAAAGCAATATCTAACCTTGCTTTTGAATATATATACAATTTCTTTGGAAAAAATTTTAAAAGATTTATAATTTCAAAATTAAAGTCTATACATCTCTTCTATTCAGTGTAATTGATTGATTTCGAGTGACATAAAGCTGGCATTCAGAGTAGAAAGGAAACCTTACAAATTAATGGTCAAAATGGCGATTTGTACAAAAGCAAAATATAACATTAATATCCCGATTGAATGTAAATTATATAATTTTGTAGCAAGATTCTAAAGTGACAGTAACTGGTCATTATACTTATGAAATTTCCTGCAAAAATCAACTTACTAGTCCAGTAACCCCTTTTTCATTGTTTCTATAAGGAATTGAAGTCCTAGTCTAAAATGGTACTAAAAATCTAACTTTTGATAACCCTTTTATGTTAAAAGAATATTTCCCCCAGAGAGTTACTGTTAAAATTATTTGAGAAAAACTGAATTTCTGAGTAGTGACAATTAAATGAGACAGTAAGAACCCTGATCACACCCTGATGACGTTATATGGGGGACCCATTGAAGAAAAAAATTACACTGTATAATCTTCAGGCTTTATTTGAAAGAGATACAATAATGAACAGGTGCTTGGATAAATGAGAAAATATGGACATACATGTATGAGTCTGGCACAGTCATGTGGACACATGTGTCCCTGCAGCAGCTAGAGGTTTAATCAATTTATGCTGGATGCATCTTTGGTTTGACCCTAACAATCTCTCGCCATCAAGGCCTGCATGTTACCACAGACCACGGAGGTGGTAGAATAGTATGAAACAGGTGAAAAATGGTGTAAATTGAGATGTCATTTATTGCAAAAGGATCATTTCATATCACCAGAAAAGGGATTTAAATATGATCTCAAACAACTTAAATTTAATCTGTATTTACAATGTACGGTACCAATAAAAATTTGCATAACCAGAACTTAAAATTTTCCATAATTCCGTGTTTCTGAATTGGTTCATTATATTTACCAGATTTGCTGAGAAGCAGTCACTACAAGACATGTTTCCTATTTGTAAATTCCACCTAAAAGTATTGCAGAATTGGTCCAACAAATGCTCACTTCGCCATCTCTGCCAGGTCAGTAAAATAATCCAGTAAAACATGCACCAATTCAGAAATGCAGAAATTTTTCCTTTGTCTCAAATCAGAAAATTTTGCTGTGTTTTTATTATTGCCAAAAATTGCATCAGTAAAGTTTTAGCAAAATTAAAACTCGGCATTTCCCGAAATTGCCATAATTATTCTAGCATTTATATCCATTGTTCAACAGTCACAATAATAAATGCATGCACAAATTTTTGAATATACAGTCATGTTGAATTTAATTTGATCTGGAAAAAATAAAAAAATCAGTTGGTGGTTTTATCTGTCTAAATTTAAAACTTGAATCTCTTCTCTGAATTGGTCCATGTTTGAAATGAAATATGGAAGAACTAAAGTCTTGGGAATTCAACAGATTGTTTATGTCTGCATAGTTTAGGTGTGTGTAGTTGTGAATTGGATTTTATCATGAAAGTTGCTTATCTTTAACTTAAAACAGGTTCTTTTTATCATAATTTTAACATTCAAGCTGTAAAGGGAATTGACTTTTGCAATAGTATACAAAGTGTCTTTAGTCTTTTACTTTCACATAATTAAAATTTACTAAATTCTCAACTATTTAAAAAATGTGAAGAAATTTCATGTATAAAAAGGAATTACACCTGAATATGTGTGCTAAAGGTTCAAAGTTCAAGACCAGTTTCACTATTCTGTTACTCAAATGAAAGTTAGAATTTGAAGGCTTTGCCATTTCAGGGATAGCAATTTTTAATTGAATATCAGAAAATTGTCCCAGAATATATGGAATTATGGATTTTTCAATTTCTAAAAAAAAAACTTATTCTCTTTAAGAGAAACTTCATATAATGCAGTAGTCTCTCTTTCATAACATGCATAAGACCACCACTCATAATCTTCATATAAAGCCTAAAAGGGTTGACTGTTGATGAGGGATACAATTATAATGAAAATACTGTTGTTCTGCATATATAATATATACATGATGTACAAAAAGTTTCTTTAAAATCTTCTAAATTTTGTCCAGTAGAACACAAGCCACCAACTATTAAACTTGACATGCTTGATGACATTTTGTAAATCTGTTTAAATGCATGCAAAAGATATTTCATTGCAACATTCCTGCACATACAAGTCCCATCTCATATCATATAGGGTCTCTTTCATTATACATCTTTGCCATTCACAAGATTCATGTAAAGTACTGATAACCTCATTTGTCACTCATGAATTAAACCTTATCTTTCAAATTGTATGACAGTTCCATGACCTCATTTTAATATATATGGAATTCACAAAATAATGAGGAAATTTAACTGGGATTTATGAAAGAAAAAAATATGGATATAGAAACTCGGCGTGAAGCCATAGAAAAAGTTAAAGGCAGTGGCGATATACATAAACGTGTTGTGGTAACATTGTCAGGTTCAGAGGTAATGTCTGCTTATTTTCAATTGTCTGAGATTACATTAGGATTTCTTTTTTATTTTCTTACTATTGAAACTAAGTATTAACCTTTTATTTGAAAAGCATGAAATTAAATTTGTTTTTAATGTGAGTAATTAATTGTTGAGCAATTATTTGTTGAACATCTTGTCTTCTGTGGACATGATGATAAGCTGTTGGAGGACACTGAAGTACAAGTTAATCATTTTGTTAATTGAATAGTTTTGATTTCAGTTTAAGACTTACTGACCTGTAATTGATTGCTATAAGGCTCTTGAAAATTGAACTTTATTTTTAATTCACATCCTCCTATATAAAACTAGAGGCTCCAAGGAACCTGTGTCGCTCACCTGATATTTTTATTTACAATTGATGTATAAATCAATGCAACCGTTATACTTTTGCTTTAGTTTCAGAGATATAAGCCAAAAACTGCATTTTACCCCATGTTCTATTTTTAGCCATGTCTGCCATGTTGGTTGGCAGGCAGGGTCATCGGACACATTTTTTAAACTAAATACCCTAATGACGATTGTGACCAAGTTTGGTTAAATGGTTAAGTGTCTCAGTTGTTTCAGAGGAGAAGATTTTGTAAAGATTACAAAATTTACCAACAATTGTTAAAATTGACTTTAAAGGGCAATAACTCCTTAAGGGTCAACTGACCATTTTTGTCATGTTGACTTATTTGTAGATCTTACTTTGCTGAACATTATTGCTGTTTACAGTTTATCTCTATCTATAATAATATTCAAGATAATAACCAAAAACTGCAAAATTTCCTTAAAATTGCCAATTCAGGGGCAGCAACCCAACAACGGGTTGTCTGATTCGTCTGAAAATTTCAGGACAGATAGATCTTAACCTGATGAACATTTTTACAGATGTCAAAATTTGCTCTTAATGCTTTAGTTTCAGAGATATAAGCCAAAAACTGCATTTTACCCCTATGTTCTATTTTTAGCCATGTTGGTTGGCAGGTGGGGTCATCGGACACATTTTTAGCTCACCTGGCCCAAAAGGGCCAAGTGAGCTTTTCTCATCACTTGGCGTCCGTCGTCCGTCGTCGTCGTCTGTTAACTTTTACAAAAATCTTCTCCTCTGAAACTACTGGGCCAAATTTAACCAAACTTGGCCACAATCATCATTGGGGTATCTAGTTTAAAAATATGTCCGTGACCCGCCAACCAACCAAGATGGCCGCCATGGCTAAAAATAGAACATAGGGTAAAATGTAGATTTTGGCTTATATCTCTGAAACCAAAGCATTTAGAGCAAATCTGACTTGGGGTAAAATTGTTTATCAGGATAAGATCTATCTGCCCTGAAATTTTCAGATGAATCGATCAACCCGTTGTTGGGTTGCTGCCCCTGAATGGGTAATTTTAAGAAAATTTTGCCGTTTTTGGTTATTATCTTGAATATTATTATAGATAGAGATAAACTGTAAACAGCAATAATGTTCAGCAAAGTAAGAGCTACAAATAAGTCAACTTGACCAAAATGGTCAGTTGACCCCTTAAGGAGTTATTGCCCTTTATAGTCAATTTTTAACAATTTTTCATAAATTTTTGTAGTCTTTTACAAAAATCTTCTCCTCTGAAACTACTAAGACAAATTTAACCAAACTTGTCCACAATCATTATTAGAGTAACTAGTTTAAAAAATGTGTCCGATGACCCCGCCCGCGAACCAAGATGGCTGACATGGCTAAAAAATAGTACATAGGGTAAAATGCAGTTTTTGGCTCATATCTCTGAAACCAAAGCATTTAGAGCAAATCTGACGAGGATAAAATTGTTCATTAGGTCAATATCTATCTGCCCTGAAATTTTCAGACCAATCAGGCAACACGTTGTTGGGTTGCTGCCCCTGAATTGGTAATTTTAAGAAAACTTTGCACCTTTTGGTTATTATCTTGAATATTATTATAGATAGAAATAAACTGTAAACAGCAATAATGTACAGCAAAGTAAGATCTACAAATAAGTCAACATGACCAAAATTGTCAATTGACCCCTTAAGGAGTTATTGCCCTTTATAGTCAATTTTTTACAATTTTCATAAATTTTGTAAATTTTGTAAATTTTACAAAATATTTTCCACTGTAACTACTGGGCCAAGTTCATTATAGATAGAGATAATTGTAAGCAGCAAGAATGTTCAGTAAAGTAAGATCTACAAACACATCACCATCACCAAAACACAATTTTGTCATGAATCCATCTGTGTCCTTTGTTTAATATGCACATAGACCAAGGTGAGCGACACAGGCTCTTTAGAGCCTCTAGTTTAAACTAGATACCCTAATGATGATTGTGATCAAGTTTGGTTAAATTTGTCTTACTAGTTTCAGAGGAGAAGATTTTGTAAAGATAACAAAATTTACAAAAATTGTTAAAATTGACTTTAAAGGGCAATAACTCCTAAGGGGTCAAGGGTCAATTGACCATTTTGTAGATCTTACTCTGCTGAACATTATTGCTGTTTACAGTTTATCTCTATCTATAATAATATTTAAGATAATAACCAAAACGGCAAAATTTCCTTAAAATTACCAATGCAGGGCAGCAACCCAGCAACGGGTTGTCGATTCATCTGAAAATTTCAGGGTAGATAGATCTTGACCTGATAAACAATTCTACCTCATGTCAGATTTGCTCTAAATGCTTTGGTTTTAGAGATATAAGCCAAAATCTACATTTTACCCCTATGTTCTATTTTTAGCCATGGCGGCCATCTTGGTTGGTTGGCTTGGTCACCGGACACAATTTTTAAACTAGATACCCCAATGATGATTGTGGCCAAGTTTGGTTAAATTTGGCCCAGTAGTTTCAGAGGAGAAGATTTTTGTAAAAGTTAACGACGACGGACACCAAGTGATGAGAAAAGCTCACTTGGCCCTTCGGCCAGGTGAGCTAAAAAAGAGGGAGACGGAGGATTTTATTTTGGAATTTGTGTGAAAATTATGTTTGCACTTGAAATGACAGCACACAATCCTTGTCTGATGTTCTAAAGATATGACATGATGTCACACAAAGTGACATTTTATTTTAAGTACTTGTTGCATCATGCATGTGTACTATTACAATCCTGATTTTATAGATAATGAAAAATCAATGAAGATCTATACAAAGGTAACACTTACATACAAAGTACTATGATCAAAATGGTTAAAACTCATTGGAACAAAAGTCTTGTATGTAATATATATATCTATATATACTAAGATATTATCATGATTATTGTAAAAAGAGGCTTTTATTTTAGCTGAACACTTTTTTTTTTTTTTTTATTGTGGACAATGTGTAAATTTTATTTCACCCAATTGTTTTTGAATGTATTTTTTTTATTTGCAGGTGAAAGATGAAGTAGCCAAATTATTAGAATTAAAGGCACAGTTAGGTGATGATCCTGGAAAGGGAAAATTTGTATTAAAATGTCCGAAGGTAAATAGGAATTTATTTCAAGAAAATAATGTCTTAAAAGCTGTAAGGCACATATTCATCTGTCGCATAATATAAGAAATAAGGATATGTAGTATGATTGCCAATGAGACAAACTATCCAGCTGAGTCCAAAGGACAATGAACATTCTAAAGAAAAACGACTATTAGTCACCATATGCCCTTCAACAATGAGTAAAACCCATACCATATATTGAGCTACAAAGGGCACTGCAATGATAAAATGTGAAACAATTCAAATGAGAAAACAAACTGTCTATTTTATGCTTAAAAAACAAATTTAGCAGACAGAAACCAACGACAACCACTCAATTACAGGCTTCAGACAGACTCTTAAAAATTTGTGGTAGTAGAAGTTTGTATATTACGTATTTCAGTTTTTGTTCAGAAAGACATTACATGTACCTATAAAGGAAAAATTACCAAACCTGATAAATATGACAAAGAATTTATCAGAATTTTCCTCCCAAAGAAGATTGCTAAGTCTTTGTGCATTTATCAACTTGTCTTCATTTGAAATACAAAATTGTCGTTTTATACCAGTAAATACAAACTATTTTTGATCAACTTTCAGTTGTTTTCATTAGAATCTGGGAGTCATAAGTTCATAGCATAAACCTTTACACAGAATATATAAAAGATTTATGTTTTTCACTTGATACGTTGTATTTCAGCTTTGGTTCTTTTGCTGATCTGTAAGAACATAAATTAGAATTATTTATTTATTTGGATATTTCCTTCATGTCATTTTATACATCACAGGGAACAAAAGATTACAACCCAGAACAGATGTCCATAAGGGAGGGGGCATTTAAAACAATTATTAGTTGTTTCAAGCGTCACGGAGCAGAAACTATAGACACACCTGTATTTGAACTAAGAGTAAGTTTTTATTTTGTTATTCATTCCACCATTTGAAAAATACTGCAGTTTGATTGGATAATAGACATAATTGAAATTATATTTTTTTACAAAATTAATGGATTTTATGCTTTTCTTCTGTCTCCATTGTTTATGCCAATTGATAATTTGGTAAAGCATTGTTTGAGAAAAAATACCATGGTTCAAAGAAAATGTCACTTCTAAAAAAAACAGCATAAAGATATTCCTCTCATAATTTGTAATTAACAGTATCTTTACTAGCTAGAAGTTAGTTGAATGCTTTTAACACTACTTTTATACATGCTTTGTTATTTGATCACTGAAACTTTTCATATCAGATACTTCAAATTTCCAGGAAATTAAAAACCCACTTTCATTTGCCAATACTTCATATTTTTCAATATGTTGAATGAACTTAAAAATTTTTGTCAAATATTTCTCCAATACTCCTCAATAGAATGTGTCAGCAACTCAAAGCAATGAGTTGTAACGTATGTACTGGAGAGATGTGTGACGAAAATGTTTAAGTTCATTCAGATCTGTCTGACAACAATTACCTGTTTTTCAATACTAAATTGAATTACAAGTGAGGGTATTTTTTTGCAAGACAACACATGCATTTTTGTTTGAAATGAAGTATAAAATTGTGTATTTCCAGGAAACACTGAAAGGAAAATATGGAGAAGATTCAAAGTTGATATATGATTTACAGGATCAGGGTGGTGAATTATTGTCTCTAAGATATGATCTAACAGTATCCTTGATCTTATATTCCATGTACAGACAGGGTATATTATAAGTTATCTACACTCATATCTGTAGATATGGGTATTTTAACACCCTGAAGTATTCCAGTACACCATGAGGCAAAACCGAAGGGTGTACAGGGTACTGAAGGGTGTTAAAATACCCATATCTACGGATATGAACCATGGCTTCCAAAACGGTCATATATTCCGGACTTGACTGAAATTTATATAAAAGTCTGGCTGCTCTCAGCCTCAAACAGACAAATATCATAGGTTTGCCTCTTTTTTGTTATTCAAGGCATTTTCATAAAACGGTCATTTCACTTTTTAACAACTATCGATCGGTAAAATGTCCGTTTGGGCATTATAGTTTATAATTGTGGCAATCTATTTCACAAGGATATTTCGGTCATAGTTGGGTTTAATTAAACAGATGCAGCATATTTCATACTTTGAAGTGTCTCTCAGTTAGTCTAATCCTCTGGGTACATAAATGCGGCTTGGTACATCAATAAAAGTAGAAAACATTTGTTCTTTTATTTAAAAACAACAAGCTGTCAAATAATTATCCTTCAATAAGTAATAATGAAGCCTTAAATCATTCACTGATTACATGGCATTACCTTTGTTGAGAGACTTTAGCTTGTCTTAATCAATAGAATTGATGATGCATAACAATGGACATAAAGGTAATCAGGTAAACGAGGTCAAACATGTAAGCGTGTATGGAACAACATCCTATTTAATTACGATTTGTAGATATTATTGTAAATGAGCATTCAGTTTTAAAAAGTATCCTTAGATTTTAAAATAATTCTTCAAATAAGAATATTTATAAATGAATTTAATTTGTACTATATTCATTATAAACACTGTACATCGTGTTAAATACTGGGGTACGCTAAAGGGTATTCAAAGTTATTTTCTTACATTTCAGTGGGTTGCATCTAATTAATTTAGTCTAAAAGTTTGAAATTATAAGAAATACGTTAATAAATATGATTTGATGAAAAATTTGAAAAGGTTTTAAACGAATAAACGTCAGAACCACGTAGTTTGAACTAATACAAGTGTGCGCTTGTGTCTATATTGTCTATTGTGCGCTGGTGGAAATTTAATTATGCATCCTCATTCTTCAATAATGCTAAAATTATCAATGATACCTTTATCTAACGTTCATTTCGAGTATTTTCTTGAAGAAATAACTTGAAAAGGCTACTTAACTCAATCATAAACTTACACGGATATTACGTATCCGTCTCTGATCTGTGATTTACCATTGTCTAGTCAACATCCGGCATTAGGAAAATGTGATTTTAAAACGAAAGTAAAGTTTTTGACAACGTTATTTTGCACAAATAAAAGAGTCTAAAGCGGAATGAGGCAGAATAAGTACGCTGATGTTGCACATTTCAATTCTGCACTTTCAATTTAACATTTTACGTCAGAACATCAATTTATATCAAAGTAAAGTTTAATATCGTTTTAATGTCAATCATTGGTTATATCATATATGATGGCCAACTGATTATCATAGTTGCCTAATTTACTAAGTCTAAAGGGATTTAAAATTGGGATAAGATATGAAATGTCCGGCTGGCTCAAAAATTTTGGAAGCCCTGATATGAACGTAGATAACGAATTTATCCCCAGTCTTAGTCTGAATCTGGCGATTTTTAGGGAAATTCGAGCACAAAGTGTAACGTGAAAGCAACGTTTTCTTTATTTTTTTAAAACGTTTTATTGAAATTTGGGAATTTGACATGTTTTTAACGGGATGTGGTATAACCCTACAGGTAGTTAAATATTAGACGTTTTTAATGCAGAGACAGAGAAACTGGAATGAGTCAAATTTTGCACTCAATTTTACAAGTGTTACAGCATAGCTAGACTCATAGTCCCATTCATTGACAATGTGGCAGCCAAGTGATGCATTTACTAAAATGAATGCAAATGAGCGGCATAATAGGATAAAAGCGTAAGGGGATTAATATCTAATTATATGACATCATGGATAATCTACAGAAATAACTTTTTCACTAGGAACAACCATGGAACTAAGGAAAACGCGCATGAAGTTCCCCGGGGAATTGTGTAGCAACATCCAGTATATGGGTTAGCAACACCGGGGCTATGGGTTTTTTAACGATGTGCATTAACCAATCAAAATCCTAGAAATATACTAAGCCGGGGTTAAACAGCATATTTTAGTATGTTTTCATTGATTCAAGAAGATAAAAAATGAATTTAAAAAAAACATAATTGATGCTATGCATCAGATGATTTGTTTTCAGATTACTTTATTTTTTTCAAAGACAAAATTCCTTAACTCACATAAGGTACCATTTGCAAGATATTTAGCCATGAATAAAATAACCAATATAAAAAGATATCACATAGCCAAAGTTTACAGACGAGATAATCCAGCCATGACTAGAGGAAGATTTAGGGAATTCTACCAGTGTGTAAGTACTATAACCTGGAACAAGTTTTGTAATACACTGTACATCTTCAACAACAGCAGAAGTCATTCATGTCTTCACTAATTTTCGTACAACTGAGCAGTTGTATTGAGTTTAGCAAAAACTATCAATGGTTCTACTATCAACACTTTTTGACATAAAATACTGGGCGTCTGTCTGTCCGTCCGTCCAGTCTTATTAACGCTCTCTAGTGTACAATTCTTGCAAGATTTTTATAAAACTTATATTATAGGTTTATATCAGCAATGTCTTGGATGAGTTCAAAAATCAGTGCCGATCAATTATTTTGCAAAGAGTTATGCCCCTTGGAAATATTAATTATATGAAAAATTGCCTTGTGAGCACTCTCATGTGTACAATTCTTGCCAGATTTTTATGAAATTTATATTATAGGTTTATATCATCAATGTCTTGGACAAATTCAAAAATCAGTGCCGATCAATTAATTTTAAAAGAGTTATGCCCTTGGAAATATTGATTATATGGAAAATTGCATTGTTAGTGCTCTCATGTGTACAAATCTTGCCAGAATTTTATGAAACTTATATCATAGGTTTATATCAGCAATGTCTTTGACACTTTCAAAATAAGTGCTGATCAAATATTTTTAACGAGTTATGCCCCTTGGAAATATTAATTATGATGGAAATCGCATTGCATTTGCTCAGAAGCCTTCATTTCTCTAAGATATTTTTGTAAAAAGTTTTAAAGAACAAATAAAAGTGTTTTTATCGCCAGTCAAAATTTTGACGGGACTTATTATGGTATACAAATGTCCGTCTGTCTGTCTGTCTGTGCATCTGTCCGGCGTCCACATGTCGCACCGTAACTTGAGAACAACTTATCCAAATTTCTTGAAACTTAACATAATTGTTTCTTATGATGGTCAAACGATCTGTATACTTTTGGTGAAAATAAGATTAAAACTTTTGAGTTACGGGACTTTGTAACTAAAACAGGGTGTGTTTTTTCACATGTCGCTACCGTATCTCAAAAAGCGATATATGATTATTGCTTTAAACTTTCACACTTCTTAGTTATATTAATCTAAAGATCTGTATACTTTTGGTGATGATTCAACATTTTATTTTAGAGTTATTGAGTTTTGGTAAAAAAAAAGGGGGTTTCACATGTCGTCGTATCTCAAAACGATTTATGATTATTGCTTAAAACTTTACACACTTCTTAGTTATATTAATCTTAAGATCTGTATACTTTTGGTTGTGATTCAAAATTTTATTTTAGAGTTATTGAGTTTTTGTAATAAAAGGGGTTTTCACATGTCGCACCGTATCTCAGAAACTATATATGATTATTGCATAAAACTTCACACACAAGACGACGGCGATCATGCGCTGCTGGCGCAGCTGTTTATTTTATAGTTATTGCCCTTGTACATTGGATAGATAGGATATGTGCAAAGGGGAGGACGTTGGAACTCTGTTCTTTTTTTCGATAAATCAAAATGTATATCTTATATCATTGAAAATTTGATCTCATTTGTTTTCAAATCCAGTTGTATTGCCAAAAAAACAAAGCAGAAGCTACGAAAGTTTAAACGAGTTCACATATTCTTTTAAATTCTGTAGCCCTGGATTTAAATTGCCCCTTTCCATCAATAATGTAGATTTTTACAAACTATTCACACTAACGGGATATATGCTCGCATTTTATTTGATTATAAAATAAGTGAAAATAACCACCTCACGAAAATTTCCAAGTTAACAGTATGGGCAAAGGATTCATGTTCCTTGAATAATTGTATTTATTGATATAAAACAGAATATTTCTATTGACAGGATTTTGACATAGCAGGACAGTACGATGCCATGATACCTGATGCAGAGTGTGTAAAACTGGTTGTAGAAATTTTAACCAAATTAGAACTGGGAGATTTTGTTGTGAAGGTAAATATTTCTAAACAAGAAAGTGAAGAAAAACAAATTGTGAAGTAAGAGATTTCATGCTACATCAGGAGAGGGGTTTCAACGGAGTTCATGCTTGGTATATATGATTCCAAGAATTCCATGTTGCAAATATTGTTGATATTGTAATAGTACTTCATTGAAAAGAAAAAAAAAATTATGAAATAAAAAGTAATTATTATGCCCCCGCCGTATCGGAGGGGGCATAAAGCATGTTAAGTTTTACCCTTGTCGGTAAATCTGTACGTCCCAAAGTTGGTTTCCATTCTCTAACTTTAGTTTGCCTAGAGTTATTCCCCTTTACAAATGGAAAAATTGCTGAATTTTTCGTTTCAGTTCTCTAACTTAAGTTAGCCTCACCCAAATGTTATGAAACTAATACACAATGCTTATTACCACAAAATACAGATCAAACTTGACTTTTGGTGGTGTCACTTTGAACTTTCTAGAGTTATGCCCTTTACAAATGGAAAAATTGCTGAATTTTTCGTTTCAGTTCTCTAACTTAAGTTAGCCTCACCCAAATGTTATGAAACATATATGCAATGCTTATTACCACAAAATACAGATCAAGTTTGAATTTTGGTGGTGTCACTTTTACTGTTCTAGAGTTATGCCCCTTTACAAAGGGAAAAATTGCTGAATTTTTGGTTTCCGTTCTCTAACTTAAGTTAGCTTCACCCAAATGTTATGAAACATATACACAATGCTTATTACCACAAAAACAGGATCAAGTTTGAATTTTGGTGGTGTCACTTTTACTGTTCTAGAGTTTTGTCCCTTTACAAATGGAAAAATTGGTCTCAACCAAATTTTATGAAACTTATACACAATAGTTATTACCACAAAACTCAGATCAAGTACAAATTTGGGTAGCGTCACTTTTACCGTTCTTCAGTTATGTCCCTTTATAACTTTATATGATATGCAAGCTGGGGCATCATCTGTGTCCCATGAACACATTCCCCATTTATTTTTTTAAAGATACACAAAAGCTAAAACATATAAACTGTTTTAGTGGGAATCCTATTGTTGCATATTATTTAGAGAAAACAGTTCTTTTATGTATGTACCTGGAACATAACAACATTAAATGTGAAAAGCAAAGAATTATGAAAGTTAAAAAAAAAAATTGAAATGATTTTAAATACACCCAACTTTTCCAATTTTTTAAGGGTGCACTGTAGACTTCCTTATGTTTTTTGTTATACAACCGCAAAAAAAAGAAATTAGGGGCCAAAAAAGGGCCAAAAAGAAGCATTTTTCTAGTTTCCAGACAATAACTTGTATTTAAGTGTATGGATCTCTCTGAAATTGTACTACAAGGTTCCATACTACAAAGGAAAGGCTGGGATTGAGTTTTAGGGTTATTGCTCCAAGGGGGGTTTCAATAAGTTGAAAGGGGTGGGGGCGGGTGATTGTTTATAATTTTTTTAAGGGATTCATATTTTTTTTTTCAAAATTTTTCAAATTTCGAATTTTTGAAAAGTTTCAAGAAGAAATCTTTAATTGCACAGTATTGTGCAATAGATTTGTAAGATCTTTGACTACATTTATTTTGTGTCAGAAACCTATATTATGTCAAAAATTTGATCACAATCCAAATTCAGACAGTATCAAGCTTGAATATTGTGTCCAAATTTGCCCCAACTGTTCAGGGTTCGACCTCTGCGGTTGTATCAGGCTGCGCTCAGTGAAGCATTTTATTTTTTTTTGCCTTAAAAGTTTGACTGGTGAATATTATTTATGATTTTTACAGGTTAATCACAGAAAGCTATTAGATGGTATGTTTGCAGCCTGTGGAGTTCCTGATGATAAATTTAGAACAATTTGTTCCTCAGTAGATAAATTGGATAAGGTAAATATTCCAAATCTCTTTTGAAGTCTGTACTGGTCAAGTATCTAATAGGGTTAGGGACCATTTGAAGTCTGTACTGGTCAAGTATCTAATAGGGTTAGGGACCATTTGAAGTCTGTACTGGTCAAGTATCTAATAGGGTTAGGGACCATTTGAAGTCTGTACTGGTCAAGTATCTAATAGGGTTAGGGACCATTTGAAGTCTGTACTGGTCAAGTATGTAATAGGGTTAGGGACCATTTGAAGTCTGTACTGGTCAAGTATGTAATAGGGTTAGGGACCATTTGAAGTCTGTACTGGTCAAGTATGTAATAGGGTTAGGGACCATTTGAAGTCTGTACTGGTCAAGTATGTAATAGGGTTAGGACCATTTGAAGTCTGTACTGGTCAAGTATCTAATAGGGTTAGGGACCATTTGAAGTCTGTACTGGTCAAGTATCTAATAGGGTTAGGGACCATTTGAAGTCTGTACTGGTCAAGTATCTAATAGGGTTAGGGACCATTTGAAGTCTGTACTGGTCAAGTATCTAATAGGGTTAGGGACCATTTGAAGTCTGTACTGGTCAAGTATATAATAGGGTTAGGGACCATTTGAAGTCTGTACTGGTCAAGTATATAATAGGGTTAGGGACCATTTGAAGTCTGTACTGGTCAAGTATCTAATAGGGTTAGGGACCATTTGCTCTCACCTGGTATTCTATACAATAATGCATGTAATGCATAAATACACCTTATCACTATTTAGAACAATCCGGTGGAAAAAACAGTCCTTTAAACAACCTCCTGTTGAAGTCGAGGGTCGCAAAAACAAAAGTCATCAGTAATGAGCTGAGGAAGGAAAACGTTTAGAAAGTGAACATTTTGATAGTTTGACAAATTAAAGTAATAAAAATTATTGTTTTGAAGTCTTTACGATGGATTAAACGTGTCTCTTTAAAAAGTTATATGCACAATACATTGTTTAAATAGGGCCCTAGATAGGTTCAACTGTTTTGTGATGTCCTGAAAGAAAAAGTTGTATAACTTCAAAACTTATCCGGATTGGAATAAATAGCAGTAAGGTGTATATGGTTCTTTTTTGACAAAACCATGTTAAATATTTAATTTATAAAAATAAAATAGATTTGTTTGGTTTAAGTTAGACAGTTGCTATCTTTTTTATAGTGTCATTGGAAGATCCACATGCAGTGAGATGCAGGGTACCCTGGGTCAATTTTCTTTTTTCGCCAAAACAATATTTTTTTTCATCACTTTTAATTATTTCGCCAACTTACATAAACATATTTTTCGTTTTAAATTTTCATACTTGCTAACAAAAAAATCAATTTGTAGCATTGTTGTCTAATCTATTATGATTCTACTTATCTATTTTATTTTATAATCTTCAATGTTCATTGTAATAAATAAACACTCATTATAAACATTATAAACATTTACTTTTTTAAAGATACTGTAAAATTGCAATATAAATCATAAAATCATTGTATTTGACTTCTGGGAACACTGGATTCATCTTCAATAAGTTTATCCGATACTTCCCGTCTAGTTGAATGGTAAAGGCTGAAGTCGGAGATTTGTCTCGTGTTTGAACATTGTTCTTCATAACAACAGTTTTCTTTAACGAACAATCGGTAAAAAAAAGTTGAGACGAATAACTATGCTCTGAACACGTGCGTCGTTAAAATGATTGTGAAGTAACGCTTGACGAGTTCAAGGTGAAAACAATATTCAGTAAAATCCCAGTATTGTCTGATCAAGGAAAAAGTCTTGAGAAACCAGAAAAAAATATATCAAGATGGACAACGAACCATTATATAATATATTTCTTTCACCAATTATGAATTTTAATCGCCACAATTTTTATTTTTTCACAAAATGTGAAAATGGTAAATGCCAGTGGAAACCCTGGGTGAGGTGACAAGTAAACTTACATACACAAAAATATCTCTGCTTGCTTTAGAATATAAATGAATGGTCATCCTGTTAAAAGCTGGACTGGTCAGGATTTTAATTGGGTGTTTTACTTAACAACTTATTGTCTAGATAAACATTTGGGGATGTTTGTGCCTATGTTAAAATGGTTTAAACTCGTCATATTTTGTGCCTGTTCCAACGTGGTTATCTGGACCATGTGTTGTTTATTGATCTTTGTATGGACCATCTGGGGAGTTGGTGTGGTCTGTTGTGCTTTCCGATATTTTTATCCCCCACCTACGATAGAAGAGGGGCATTATGTTTTCCGGTCTGTGCCTCTGTTCGTCCGTCCGTTCGTCTGTCTGTCCCGCTTCAGGTTAAAGTTTTTGGTCAAGTTAGTTTTTGATGAAGTTGAAGTCCAATCAACTTGAAACTTAGTACACATGTTCCCTATGATATGATCCTTCTAATTTTAATGCCAAATTAGAGATAGTGCGAATGGGGTATCCGTGTACTATGGACACATTCTTGTTGGTAATGTAATGTTATACTCTTTATGTATTTTTGTCATAAAAAATTTAAAGTAGGTATATAAATTTCATGTTGGACTGTACACACCTCTCAAGTACAGTGCATTTTGTTGAATTCCAGGGACATAACATTCTTATACAAAGTGAGAATTAGAAAATTATGAAATGAACAAACTTTACAAAGAGAACCAGTTGGTTTTTGACTTGAAGAAGTAGTTTTGTTCTTTCCTTAAAACATAATTGCAAAATTAGACATTAATGTCCTGATTAAGTTATATATTTGAAAGAAGAGATCCTATACTAAGAAATAAAAATAACTTCAATGAGGGGGCGAGAGGGGTCTCATCCCGATTTCCCAGTTTTAATATCAGAAAATCCCAAAATCCCGGACATATTTTGTTAAAAATCCCGATCCCGATAAATTTGTTCCCAATTTTAAAGTTTAAAGTTTCAATGCTTACGATTTAAACGTCTCGGTATGATTGATGTTCAAAGTCTTTCAGCGTAACCAATCCAAATATGTATTATCAATATTACCGTGACGTCAAGCTACATATAAGCATTTTTGTTCTCATAAATCTTCAGTAGCCAGTCAGAAAATTGATCTGGATCTACTCTGTTTCTAGATGCGATTCTAATTTGAAGTATAATGAAAATGGCACTTTTATCTGTCCAAGGTACAGTTTTTGTCAATCCGTTATATTTCAACATAAAATCCTGATTTCCGTGGCTAAAAACGTGGCTTTCCGTATCCCGATGTTTTCTATCCCGAACCCCGATCTTTAAACAAGGCAATCCCGATTTCCGTTGCTAAAATCGGCTGATCCCGCGTCCGAAATGGTCTCGCCCCCTCTTCAATAACTGGAAATGTTAAGTGTTGAGTAATGATTGATTCATGTGAAAACATGTTGAATTTTTATTTCAGACATTTTGGGATGATGTAAGATCTGAAATGATAGACGAGAAGAAGTTAGATCCAGCCGCAGCTGACAGAATCGGTACCTATGTCAAATTAAAAGGTGGACTAGATTTAATAGAAGCCTTACTGACTGATGAAGACCTGAAAAAACAGAAAGCTGCTGTAGAGGGATTAGAAGATCTGAAATTGTTATTAAAATATTGTGATTTATTTGGCATTTTAGACAAGGTAAGAATTTTTTTTTGTTCTTTTTCTGATGATTGTGTTTTGCTAATTATTATACTCTAATTATACCAGTGCATAGAAACACAGGAATTTCCTAAACCAGTCTGACACTATATTTCAAAGCAAATTTCAGGAATGGTTTGTTTGGGGTTTTGGTTCTAATTTCATATTTGTCTACTTTAATGTCTATGAAACAGGATATCAAAAATTCTAATGCAATTATTTTGTATCAATGGTTCTGATTGGATGACAGTAAGCGTAAAATTCTCAATATCCTTGTCTGTAACTAAGGATGCCGACATTTTGAATTATGGAATGTATTGACATGTAATTACTTAGTATTTTCAATTCATTTGTAAATATCATTGTTTGTACATTACAGGTATCATTTGATTTAAGTTTAGCCAGAGGATTGGATTATTATACAGGTGTTATTTATGAAGCTGTTTTACAAGGTATGTCAAACTATTTCCATTGTTATGCTATGACTGCATTAGAAGAGGGCATTATGTTTTCTGGTCTGTGTGTCTGCTTAAGTCTGTCTATTCATTCTGTATCATGTTTAAAGTTTTAAAAACATCAACTTGAAAATTTTGATATGTATATTATGACGTGAATTTTGTTTTATTTAAGTTTTGACTAAAATTTAGTGAACATGGGCATGGGTCTTATATGGACACATATTTTTATTTTTGTAAATTTGAAATATTGGACAGATATGAAAAATTAAAATGGCATTGAAATGTTATAGTACAATAATGAAAATAATGCACTATTATACCCCAATGGGGTTAATGGCATACATGAAAACATTATAACACGTTACATAATACATCACAAAAATGAACAGTGTCTTCTTACTTTGACTACTGATAATTTATGTCTTGGAAGTGTCAAAATGTAAAAGTAATAACTTTGTTCCATCCTTTAATCAACTTCCACTTCATAAGGAAATGCCTATACCAAGTCAGGAATATGACAGTTGTTTTCCATTCGTTTGATATGTTTGAGCTTTTGATTTTGCCAATTGATAAGGAACTTTCCGTTTTGAAGTTTCCATTTAGTTGGTATTTTGTTATTTTACTTTTCTTTTTTTTTTTTTTGACAGGTTTTGCACAATCCATCTGCTGGTTCAGATGAGGAGAGTGTCACTGATCCGGCGTCCGAAATGGTCTCGCCCCTCTTCAATAACTGGAAATTTTAAGTGTTGGGTAATGATTGATTCATGTGAAAACATGTTGAATTTTTATTTCAGACATTTTGGGATGATGTAAGATCTGAAATGATAGACGAGAAGAAGTTAGATCCAGCCGCAGCTGACAGAATCGGTACCTATGTCAAATTAAAAGGTGGACTAGATTTAATAGAAGCCTTACTGACTGATGAAGACCTGAAAAAACAGAAAGCTGCTGTAGAGGGATTAGAAGATCTGAAATTGTTATTAAAATATTGTGATTTATTTGGCATTTTAGACAAGGTAAGAATTTTTTTTTGTTCTTTTTCTGATGATTGTGTTTTGCTAATTATTATACTCTAATTATACCAGTGCATAGAAAACAGGAATTTCCTAAACCAGTCTGACACTATATTTCAAAGCAAATTTCAGGAATGGTTTGTTTGGGGTTTTGGTTCTAATTTCATATTTGTCTACTTTAATGTCTATGAAACAGGATATCAAAAATTCTAATGCAATTATTTTGTATCAATGGTTCTGATTGGATGACAGTAAGCGTAAAATTCTCAATATCCCTGTCTGTAACTAAGGATGCCGACATTTTGAATTGCGGAATGTATTGACATGTAATTATACCCCACACAACGAGTTGCGGAGGGTATAATGTTTTGACCGTCCGTCAGTCCTGTTTCTTGTCATCGCAACTCCTCTCAAACCACACAACAGAATTTCACGAAACCTTTTAGATAATAAGGACATACTATGTAGTTGTGCATATTGACAGGAAATTACGATTCATTTTTTTCTAGGAGTTACGCCTTTGAACTTATTTACTCTAATGTACTACTGCAACAGTTTGTCATCGCAACTCCTCTCAAACCACACAACAGAATTCCATTAAACCTTTTCAGTTAATAAGGACATACTACATAGATGTGCATATCGATAGGAAATTACGATTCAATTTTTTTCTAGGAGTTACGCCTTTGAACTTATTTGCCCAATATACTACTCCAACCTTTTGTCATCGCAACTCCTCTCAAACCACACAACAGAATTTCATGAAACTTTTCAGATAATAAGGACATACTATGTAGTTGTGCATATGGACAGGAAATTACGATTCAATTTTTTTCCAGGAGTTACGCCTTTGAACTTATTTGCCCAATATACTACTGCAACCTTTTGTCATTGCAACTCCTCTCAAACCACACAACAGAATTTCATGAAAGCTTTTCAGATAATAAGGACATACTACGTAGATGTGCATAGCGACAGGAAATTACGATTCAATTTTTTTCCAGGAGTTACACCTTTGAACTTATTTGCTTCAATGTATTTCTGCAACAGTTTGTCATTGCAACTCCTCTGAAACCACACAACAGAATTTCATGAAACTGTGTAGATAATAAGGACATACTATGTAGATGTGCATATTGACAGGAAATTATGATTCAGTTTTTTCTTACACTTATTTTATTTCTCCAATGACAATGTGGGGCGTGGGGTATGTGAGCGCTCACTAAGGTTCTTTCATTTCTCCAATAATAAGCTACGTGTCGCCAGGTAAACTCAATTGCGATAGTAAAACTACCGATGGACGTCCGCAAAGCTTCAAATAAAATACAGTTATCTCTTAAATGTATATTCCTTCCAAATATTTTCAAGAAATCTTAACAAACTATTTAATTTTAAGTCATTTTTGTCTTGTATGTGATGAAAAACATGAAGGTGAGACATAGCGATCCAAGATTATGTCAGTGTCATCAATATTAATGTTTATTATGTGAATTAAAGGTGTTTTTGTCGAGCCTTCGACTTTAGTCGAAAAAGCGAGACATAGCGATCCTACATTCCGTCGGCGTCGGGGCGTCCACAAATATTCACTCTGTGGTTAAAGTTTTTGAAATTTTAATAACTTTCTTAAACTGTCCTGGATTTCTACCAAACTTGCACAGAAGCTAGTTTATGATCATAAGATAGTATCCAGAAGTAAATTTTGTAAAAATAAAATTCCTGTTTTTCCGTATTTTACTTGTAAATGGACTTAGTTTTTCTGCGGGGAAACATTACATTCACTCTGTGGTTAAAGTTTTTAAAATTTTAATAACTTTCTTAAACTATCCTGGATTTGTACCAAACTTGGACAGAAGCTTGTTTGTGATCATAAGATAGTATCCAGAAGTAAATTTGTTAAAAAAATTTTCATTTTTCCGTATTTTACTTATAAATGGACTTAGTTTTTCTGCCGGAAACAATACATTCACTCTGTGGTTAAAGTTTTAAAATTTTAATAACTTTCTTAAACTATCCTGGATTTGTACCAAACTTGGACAGAAGCTTGTTTATGATCAAAAGCTAGTATCTAGAAGGAAATTTTGTTAAAATTTTGTACCTGTTTATCTGTATTTTACTTATAAATGGACTTAGTTTTTCTTCCAGTTAACATTAAATACACTCTGCAGTTAAAGTTTTAAAACATTTATTAGATTCATAAACTATCCTGGATTTATACCAAACTTTGACAGAAGCTTCTTACAATCAAAGGATAGTATCTAAAGGAATATTTTTATTGATTTTTTCCTCATTTTGTTGAGCCTGCGATTAAAAGCAAAAGTAGGCGAGACACTGGGTTCCATGGAACCCTTACAATTTTTTTTTTACATCAACAAGTTTGTCTAACCTTCATGGAATTTTTTTATGATATCCTCATGATCAAGAGATGGCATCAATTTTTAACTGAGAAATTGACAAACATCAGTTGGACTCTGGTGAATGATTGTCTCATTGGTATCATCATATTTTTATTTTAGTGGGTTTGGTTTTTTTTGGCAGTTAGCATATAGACACAGTTTAGGGTTGATTTATTTTAAGACATTAATAACTTTGTAAAATATCCATTGAATTAATGAATCTTGAACAGAAACTGCTTAAAAATCAAAAGATAGCATATGAACTTCTGAAGCCAAAATTGCATGTTTAATTGTTTTTTTTTTATTCTGTATTTTATGGAGAAATGGACATAAGTCTTTTGCTGCCAATAATCAGGTACAGTCCGAAGTTAAAAGTTTTAAAATTTCAACAACTTTGTGCTTCATGGAATTTTTTCTTTTTAACTTGAAAAGAAGCTTCCTCATGATCAAGAGAGATCATCCCAATTTATTTGTTTTTCGTTTTCTGTAGACTTAGAATTTCAATTCATTTGTAAATATCATTGTTTGTACATTACAGGTATCATTTGATTTAAGTTTAGCCAGAGGATTGGATTATTATACAGGTGTTATTTATGAAGCTGTTTTACAAGGTATGTCAAACTATTTCTATTGTTATGACTGCATTAGAAGAGGGGCATTATGTTTTCTGGTCTGTGTGTCTTTGCTTAAGTCTGTCTATTCATTCTGTATCATGTTTAAAGTTTTAAAAACATCAACTTGAAAATTTTGATATGTATATTATGACGTGAATTTTGTTTTATTTAAGTTTTGACTAAAATTTAGTGAACATGGGCATGGGTCTTATATGGACACATATTTTTATTTTTGTAAATTTGAAATATTTGACAAAATTAAAATGGCATTGAAATGTTATAGTACAATAATGAAAATAATGCACTATTCTACCCCAATGGGGTTAATGGCATACATGAAAACATTATAACACGTTACATAATACATCACAAAAATGAACAGTGTCTTCTTACTTTGACTACTGATAATTTATGTCTTGGAAGTGTCAAAATGTAAAAGTAATAACTTTGTTCCATCCTTTAATCAACTTCCACTTCATAAGGAAATGCCTATACCAAGTCAGGAATATGACAGTTGTTTTCCATTCGTTTGATATGTTTGAGCTTTTGATTTTGCCAATTGATAAGGGACTTTCCGTTTTGAAGTTTCCTTTTAGTTGGTATTTTTTGTTATTTTACTTTTCTTTTTTTTTTTTTGACAGGTTTTGCACACAATCCATCTGCTGGTTCAGATGAGGAGAGTGTCAGTGTAGGCAGTGTGGCTGGTGGTGGAAGATACGATGGTCTGGTTGGTATGTTTGATCCCAAAGGGAAGAAGGTACCCTGTGTTGGTGTCAGTATTGGTATTGAAAGGGTTTTCTCCATTCTGGAATCTAGAGCAAATGTGAGTAGTAACAATAAAGAGGATATAGAGAGTCTTCAGAAATCCCCATGTGAATTGTACATGCATATTCAGGACAAGATTATGTTAATTTGAAATGAATATTAATGCTGCTTTGTACTAGACCAACATGAGGAGTCAGATTAATATCCTATTAGCATACTGGGGAGAACACTTGACTTCTTTTAAAAAATGTAACAATCCCCTGGAAGACTTGTCATTCTGATTCTGATTGAACAAGTCTTCACTTGAGATGGGTATGCTAATATGAGGCCTTGATTTTTGAAATAACGAATTTGAAAACCAACATACCTGTTATATCTTTTTACCATTAATAATAATAACCATTAAGGTGTAATACCACCAAATCATAGTACGTCACATCCGGTTTCATTCGAAAAAGGGTCGAAAAAAAATATTCCCTTGAATTTGACAGTTGTAGGAAATTAATCCTACATTTCATTGCAGTAAAAAATTTCTGAGCCTAAACATATTTCTTGGGTGTTTCAAAACACCATTCTTTTGTGTTTCTATAAAATATTTTGGAAACTTGTGGTTATATGCTTACTAAAGCTTGTAAACAGGAAGAAAAGGGGTGAAAATTTGATTGGTTAACTTCCAGTGATGGTTATCACCTTATATGCAATGAAATGTTATGTGAAATTTTGTCTCTAGTACTGGACAGGACAAAACTCCTGTCAAGTACATCTTTATTTGAAACAAAGATAAGTTCTGCACATTTTTAGCTCACTTGGCCCTTTTCTCATCACTTGGTGTCCGTCATCGTCATCTGTTAACTTTTACAAAAATCTTCTCCTCTGAAACAACTGGGCCAAATTTAACCAAACTTGGCCACAATTATCATTGGTGTATCTAGTTTAAAAATTTGACCTTGTATGTACTCTCATTTGTTAAAATTTCATGCTATTTCAGTGAAATATTGCAAAAATGGAATATTCTGAGTGGATTGAGTCTCAAAAAATATTTTAAGAGAAAATTGCCTTGAAATAGGGCTCTACCATGAATATTAGTAGTAGTGTTTTGGGAAGCTTTTTCTTACTTTTTCTCCTTATTTCCTATATTTTGCTATAAAAGAAAACTATTTCCTGAGAAATACTTTAAGAAATATACAGTTATGAGTTAATGAAATTATTTTTGAAGCAGTAAAATCAAATTATTCACTAAAAGGAAAGCATTTTATGTCCCTCTCTAGAGAGCGGCGTACACTTAAGTTTTACGTAAGGACTTATTGAATCCTCCATGGAGTCAGTAAACTTTTATATGGATACAATGTAGTTGATTCAGCTTGAAAACTTCAATTACTCATTTATTATCACATTTCTTGCATAAATGTGTGATAGTGACCCCAAAATTTGATTTATTGGCCTAAAAAGTTGAAATTTTGAGGAAATGAGAGGTATAATTGGACCAAAAGGGACCTTATAATGAAGACAAAGAGGTCCATTTGTGGTATTTATCATCTTAGAGTAATCTTTTGTGTTATATTCAACTGTTTGTATGCAGATGAGATGAATATTTGATCATTTATTGGTCCAAACTATATTCTATCATGATCAGTGTGATTTGGATTTTTTGAAAGAAATTTTGCTCAAATCACTGTAGATGTCGTCTTACATTATACTAGATTTCTCTCAAACTATTGAACTGTTTATGACAAAACTTGACAGTAATGCTTGAAATAACCAGTATTACAAAGGAAAAAAAAATCACATTCAGTTCATTCAACAAAAAAGTCTTCTTTAGGTGAAATACCACCAAATCATAGTACGTCACATCCAGTTTCATAAGAAAAAGGGTAAAAGGGTAATCCTACATTTCATTGCAGTAAATTGGTGTTTCTATAAAATATTTTGGAAACTTGAGGTTACATGGTTACTAAAGCTTGTTAACAGGAAAAAAAGGGTGAAAGTTTGATTGGATAACTTCCAGTGATGGTTATTATCTTATATGCAATAAAATGTTATATGAAACTTTGTCTGTAGTACTGGACAGGATAAAACTTTACTCATGCCAAGTATATCTTTATTTGAAACAAAGATAAATTCTGCACATTTTTTTGAAAAGTGTCAATTTAACAAAGACTAATTGGGAAAAACAATGGTGGTATTACTCCTTAACATTTGTGAATTGCAAGAAGGGAGATAATTTACCAGTTTTATTTTTAAAGGGAGATAATTATGAAAATAGGTTCATATTAATTAATAAGATGTGTATAAGACATTAGAACAGAGATATGGGATTGGAGGTTACATTATAACTATGAATCAAATCTATGAATCAAATCTTGAAATGGTCTGAGATTTGTATTGATTTTTTATCTATATTTTATTACAAGTCTTCCAATGTGAAAACCAGAACCACAGATACAGAAGTTTTCGTTGTATCAGCTCACAATGGTCTTCTAGAAGCTAGAATGAAACTCTGCAATGAATTATGGGATGCTGATATAAAGGTATGTATACTATAAAGAGTTTAGTTGATATAGGAATGGGTGTTTGACACCCCACAAAACTCATTTGAAAAGAAAAAGAATTGATCACTGCCCCTCTATTTTTATCTAAAAAAAATCCAAAGAACAATATTTCTTTTTATGCATCCTAACCATCCCTTAAATTCTGTCAAATCCATTTGGATATTATACAGCAAATAAAAATGTAGATTTTAGGAGACTTTTGAAAACAACACTTCAATTTTAAGTACACAAAAAATCTCTTGAATTGATCATTTCTCAGTCTTCAAAACTTTTAGTTCATAGAAAATGTATTAATAAATGAAAGGATTTTAATACTTTCCTTCAGTAACTTATCTTTTGCTTTATTTCAGACTGAACAATCTTATAAGAAGAACCCAAAGTCATTAAGTCAGTTCCAGTATTGTGAAAGTAGTGGTATACCTATAGCTGTTATTATAGGTTCTAGTGAATTAGAGAAGAATATCGTTAAGTTAAGGATTGTGGAAACAAGAGAGGAGGTTTGTTACTAAATAACACAACTTTATCTTGGCAAATTTTCTAAGGGCTATTCCAGGAAAAAATGTATGTGGGGATTAGACACCCATAATTTTTGTTTTCATTTGTAACAGAATTGTATTTGCCTCCACCTGTATTTCACAGAGAAAAATTAGCATGTGGTGTCCAACCCTTTCATACATGTTTTCCTGGAAAAGCCCTTATCATTTCATACAACACTTTGAGATCTTCTATGTTATTACTTTGGAAAAGATTTTATGCTGCAATATAAATGTTTGAACTGCAGTTATCAGTGATGTCATAATGCTTTGACCTTAATGAAATCAATTTTAATCTGATGGCATCATTGCAAGCTAAAATTTAAAACAGCTATATTTTGGTAATCTATATGCATCTTATTTGTAAGCCTTGGTAGTTTGATGCAGTGTTACCTCAAGTTTCCAATAATCTTATCCTAGGGTCATTTATAATCTTATGCTGTTGAAAGTATAATAAAAAGATTTTAAGCCCTACATGATTTTAAAAAGATATCCATCAGTCAAATAGATTTATAAATATTTGCAAGGAAATTTCATATGATTTTCTTACTTTGTCCTAGTAAATGGCAAGAAATATGACACCAATAAGAATTGAAACATGTTCACTGGATCACTAAAGTATTGCCCATAAATTAGAATCTGGATTGGGGAGGGGTCTTCATTTCTGTATTTAAAAAAAATTTTTAGGGCCTTTTTCTCTATTCTCTATTTTTTTTATCCCCTCGCCACAGCGGAGGGGGCATTAAGTGTTACCCTTGTCCATCCTTACATACCAAAGTTATTTTCTGTTCTCTAACTTTAGTTTGCTTCAACCAAATGTTATGAAACTTATACACAATGCTTATTACCACATAATACAGATCAAGTTTGAAATTGGGTGGCATGACTTTTACTGTTCTTTAGTTATTCCCTTTATAAACATAAAATTGCTGAATATTTTGTTTCCATTCTCTAACTTTAGTTTGCCTAAAAAAATGTTATGAAACTTATACACAATGCTTATTACCACATAATACAGATCAAGGTTGAAATTGGGTGGCGTCACTTTTACCGTTCTTGAGTTATGCCCTTTATAAACATAAAATTGCTGAATTTTTCGTTCGTTCTCTAACTTTAGTTTGCCTCAATCAAATGTTATGAAACTTTTACACATGCTTATTATACCCCACGCAACGAGTTGCGGAGGGTATAATGTTTTTGACCCATCGTCCGTCCGTCAGTCTGTCCATCAGTCCTGTTTCTTGTCATCGCAACTCCTCTCAAACCACACAACAGAATTTCACGAAACCTTTTTAGATAATAAGGACATACTATGTAGTTGTGCATATTGACAGGAAATTACGATTCAATTCTTTTTCTAGGAGTTACGCCCCTTTGAACTTATTTACTTTAATGTACTACTGCAACAGTTTGTCATCGCAACTCCTCTCAAACCACACAACAGAATTTCATGAAACCTTTTCAGATAATAAGGACATACTACGAGATGTGCATATCGACAGGAAATTACGATTCAATTTTTTTCCAGGAGTTACGCCCTTTAAACTTATTTGCCCAATATACTACTGCAACCTTTTGTCATGCAACTCCTCTCAAACCACACAATAGAATTTCATGAAACCTTTTCAGATAATAAGGACATACTACGTAGATGTGAGTCTCAAAACATATTTTAAGAGAAAATTGCCTTGAAATAGGGCTCTACCATGAATATTAGTAGTAGTGTTTTGGGAAGCTTTTTCTTACTTTTCTCCTTATTTCCTATATTTTGCTATAAAAGAAAACTATTTCCTGAGAAATACTTTAAGAAATATACAGTTATGAGTTAATGAAATTATTTTGAAGCAGTAAAATCAAATTATTCACTAAAAGGAAAGCATTTTATGTCCCTCTCTAGAGCGCATACACTTAAGTTTTACGTAAGGACTTATTGAATCCTCCATGGAGTCAGTAAACTTTTATATGGATACAATGTAGTTGATTCAGCTTGAAAACTTCAATTACTCATTTATTATCACATTTCTTGCATAAATGTGTGATAGTGACCCCAAAATTTGATTTATTGGCCTAAAAAGTTGAAATTTTGAGGAAATGAGAGGTATAATTGGACCAAAAGGGACCTTATAATGAAGACAAAGAGGTCCATTTGTGGTATTTATCATCTTAGAGTAATCTTTTGTGTTATATTCAACTGTTTGTATGCAGATGAGATGAATATTTGATCATTTATTGGTCCAAACTATATTCTATCATGATCAGTGTGATTTGGATTTTTCAAAGAAATTTTGCTCAAATCACTGTAGATGTCGCCTTACATTATACTAGATTTCTCTCAAACTATTGAACTGTTTATGACAAAACTTGACAGTAATGCTTGAAATAACCAGTATTACAAAGGAAAAAAATCACATTCAGTTCATTCAACAAAAGTCTTCTTTAGGTGAAATACCACCAAATCATAGTACGTCACATCCAGTTTCATAAGAAAAAGGGTAAAGGGTAATCCTACATTTCATTGCAGTAAATTGGTGTTTCTATAAAATATTTTGGAAACTTGAGGTTACATGGTTACTAAAGCTTGTTAACAGGAAAAAAGGGTGAAAGTTTGATTGGATAACTTCCAGTGATGGTTATTATCTTATATGCAATAAAATGTTATATGAAACTTTGTCTGTAGTACTGGACAGGATAAAACTTTACTCATGCCAAGTATATCTTTATTTGAAACAAAGATAAATTCTGCACATTTTTTGAAAAGTGTCAATTTAACAAAGACTAATTGGGAAAACAATGGTGGTATTACTCCTTAACATTTGTGAATTGCAAGAAGGAGATAATTTACCAGTTTTATTTTTAAAGGGAGATAATTATGAAAATAGGTTCATATTAATTAATAAGATGTGTATAAGACATTAGAACAGAGATATGGGATTGGAGGTTACATTATAACTATGAATCAAATCTATGAATCAAATCTTGAAATGGTCTGAGATTTGTATTGATTTTTATCTATATTTTATTACAAGTCTTCCAATGTGAAAACCAGAACCACAGATACAGAAGTTTTCGTTGTATCAGCTCACAATGGTCTTCTAGAAGCTAGAATGAAACTCTGCAATGAATTATGGGATGCTGATATAAAGGTATGTATACTATAAAGAGTTTAGTTGATATAGGAATGGGTGTTTGACACCCCACAAAACTCATTTGAAAAGAAAAAGAATTGATCACTGCCCCTCTATTTTTATCTAAAAAAAATCCAAAGAACAATATTTCTTTTTATGCATCCTAACCATCCCTTAAATTCTGTCAAATCCATTTGGATATTATACAGCAAATAAAAAATGTAGATTTTAGGGAGACTTTTGAAAACAACACTTCAATTTTAAGTACACAAAAAAAAATCTCTTGAATTGATCATTTCTCAGTCTTCAAAACTTTTAGTTCATAGAAAAATGTATTAATAAATGAAAGGATTTTAATACTTTCCTTCAGTAACTTATCTTTTGCTTTATTTCAGACTGAACAATCTTATAAGAAGAACCCAAAGTCATTAAGTCAGTTCCAGTATTGTGAAAGTAGTGGTATACCTATAGCTGTTATTATAGGTTCTAGTGAATTAGAGAAGAATATCGTTAAGTTAAGGATTGTGGAAACAAGAGAGGAGGTTTGTTACTAAATAACACAACTTTATCTTGGCAAATTTACACCCATAATTTTTGTTTTCATTTGTAACAGAATTGTATTTGCCTCCACCTGTATTTCACAGAGAAAAATTAGCATGTGGTGTCCAACCCTTTCATACATGTTTTCCTGGAAAAGCCCTTATCATTTCATACAACACTTTGAGATCTTCTATGTTATTACTTTGGAAAAGATTTTATGCTGCAATATAAATGTTTGAACTGCAGTTATCAGTGATGTCATAATGCTTTGACCTTAATGAAATCAATTTTAATCTGATGGCATCATTGCAAGCTAAAATTTAAAACAGCTATATTTTGGTAATCTATATGCATCTTATTTGTAAGCCTTGGTAGTTTGATGCAGTGTTACCTCAAGTTTCCAATAATCTTATCCTAGGGTCATTTATAATCTTATGCTGTTGAAAGTATAATAAAAAGATTTTAAGCCCTACATGATTTTAAAAAGATATCCATCAGTCAAATAGATTTATAAATATTTGCAAGGAAATTTCATATGATTTTCTTACTTTGTCCTAGTAAATGGCAAGAAATATGACACCAATAAGAATTGAAACATGTTCACTGGATCACTAAAGTATTGCCCATAAATTAGAATCTGGATTGGGGAGGGGTCTTCATTTCTGTATTTAAAAAAATTTTAGGGCCTTTTTCTCTATTCTCTATTTTTTTTATCCCCTCGCCACAGCGGAGGGGCATTAAGTGTTACCCTTGTCCATCCTTACATACCAAAGTTATTTTCTGTTCTCTAACTTTAGTTTGCCTCAACCAAATGTTATGAAACTTATACACAATGCTTATTACCACATAATACAGATCAAGTTTGAAATTGGGTGGCATGACTTTTACTGTTCTTTAGTTATTCCCCTTTATAAACATAAAAATTGCTGAATATTTTGTTTCCATTCTCTAACTTTAGTTTGCCTAAAAAAAATGTTATGAAACTTATACACAATGCTTATTACCACATAATACAGATCAAGGTTGAAATTGGGTGGCGTCACTTTTACCGTTCTTGAGTTATGCCCCTTTATAAACATAAAAATTGCTGAATTTTTCGTTTACGTTCTCTAACTTTAGTTTGCCTCAATCAAATGTTATGAAACTTTTACACAATGCTTATTATACCCCACGCAACGAGTTGCGGAGGGTATAATGTTTTTGACCCGTCCGTCCGTCAGTCTGTCCATCAGTCCTGTTTCTTGTCATCGCAACTCCTCTCAAACCACACAACAGAATTTCACGAAACCTTTTTAGATAATAAGGACATACTATGTAGTTGTGCATATCGACAGGAAATTACGATTCAATTCTTTTTCTAGGAGTTACGCCCCTTTGAACTTATTTACTTTAATGTACTACTGCAACAGTTTGTCATCGCAACTCCTCTCAAACCACACAACAGAATTTCATGAAACCTTTTCAGATAATAAGGACATACTACGTAGATGTGCATATCGACAGGAAATTACGATTCAATTTTTTTCCAGGAGTTACGCCTTTAAACTTATTTGCCCAATATACTACTGCAACCTTTTGTCATCGCAACTCCTCTCAAACCACACAATAGAATTTCATGAAACCTTTTCAGATAATAAGGACATACTACGTAGATGTGCATATCGACAGGAAATTACGATTCAATTTTTTTCCAGGAGTTATGCCCCTTTGAACTTATTTGCCCAATATACTACTGCAACCTTTTGTCATCGCAACTCCTCTCAAACCACAAAACAGAATTTCATGAAACCTTTTCAGATAATAAGGACATACTACGTAGATGTGCATATCGACAGGAAATTACGATTCAATTTTTTTTCCAGGAGTCACGCCCCTGTGAACTTATTTGCTTCAATGTACTTCTGCAACAGTTTGTCATCGCAACTCCTCTGAAACCACACAACAGAATTTCATGAAACTGTGTAGATAATAAGGACATACTATGTAGATGTGCATATTGACAGGAAATTATGATTCAATTTTTTTTCTGATACAATTTTTTTCTTACACTTATTTTATTTCTCCAATGACAATGTGGGGACGTGGGGTATGTGAGCGCGCTGACTAAGGTTCTTTCATTACCACTTAATACAGATCAAGTTTGAAATTGGTTGGTGTCACTTTTACTGTTCTTGAGTTATGCCCTTTTAAACATAAAATTGCTGAATTTTTCGTTTCCGTTCTCTAACTTAAGTTTACCTCAACCAAATGTTATGAAACTTATACACAATGCTTATTATCACATAATACAGATCAAGTTCGAAATTGGGTGGTGTCACTTTTACCGTTCTTGAGTTATGCCCCTTTATAAACATAAAAATTGCTGAATTTTTCGTTTCCGTTCTCTAACTTAAGTTTGCCTCAACCAAATGTTATGAAACTTATACACAATGCTTATTACCACATAATACAGATCAAGTTTGAAATTGGGTGGCATGACTTTTACTGTTCTTTAGTTATTCCCTTTATAAACATAAAATTGCTGAATATTTTGTTTCCATTCTCTAACTTTAGTTTGCCTAAAAAATGTTATGAAACTTATACACAATGCTTATTACCACATAATACAGATCAAGGTTGAAATTGGGTGGCGTCACTTTTACCGTTCTTGAGTTATGCCCCTTTATAAACATAAAAATTGCTGAATTTTTCGTTACGTTCTCTAACTTTAGTTTGCCTCAATCAAATGTTATGAAACTTTTACACAATGCTTATTATACCCCACGCAACGAGTTGCGGAGGGTATAATGTTTTGACCTCAGTCCGTCCGTCCGTCAGTCTGTCCATCAGTCCTGTTTCTTGTCATTGCAACTCCTCTCAAACCACACAACAGAATTTCACGAAACCTTTTAGATAATAAGGACATACTATGTAGTTGTGCATATCGACAGGAAATTACGATTCAATTCTTTTCTAGGAGTTACGCCTTTGAACTTATTTACTTTAATGTACTACTGCAACAGTTTGTCATCGCAACTCCTCTCAAACCACACAACAGAATTTCATGAAACCTTTTCAGATAATAAGGACATACTACGTAGATGTGCATATCGACAGGAAATTACGATTCAATTTTTTTCCAGGAGTTACGCCTTTAAACTTATTTGCCCAATAAACTACTGCAACCTTTTGTCATCGCAACTCCTCTCAAACCACACAATAGAATTTCATGAAACCTTTTCAGATAATAAGGACATACTACGTAGATGTGCATATCGACAGGAAATTACGATTCAATTTTTTTCCAGGAGTTATGCCCTTTGAACTTATTTGCCCAATATACTACTGCAACCTTTTGTCATCGCAACTCCTCTCAAACCACAAAACAGAATTTCATGAAACCTTTTCAGATAATAAGGACATACTACGTAGATGTGCATATCGACAGGAAATTACGATTCAAATTTTTTCCAGGAGTCACGCCCTGTGAACTTATTTGCTTCAATGTACTTCTGCAACAGTTTGTCATCGAACTCCTCTGAAACCACACAACAGAATTTCATGAAACTGTGTAGATAATAAGGACATACTATGTAGATGTGCATATTGACAGGAAATTATGATTCAATTTTTTTCTGATACAATTTTTTTCTTACACTTATTTTATTTCTCCAATGACAATGTGGGGACGTGGGGTATGTGGAGCTGACTAAGGTTCTTTCATTACCACTTAATACAGATCAAGTTTGAAATTGGTTGGTGTCACTTTTACTGTTCTTGAGTTATGCCCCTTTATAAACATAAAAATTGCTGAATTTTTCGTTTCCGTTCTCTAACTTAAGTTTACCTCAACCAAATGTTATGAAACTTATACACAATGCTTATTATCACATAATACAGATCAAGTTCAAAATTGGGTGGTGTCACTTTTACCGTTCTTGAGTTATGCCCTTTATAAACATAAAAATTGCTGAATTTTTCGTTTCCGTTCTCTAACTTAAGTTTGCCTCAACCAAATGTTATGAAACTTATACACAATGCTTATTACCACAAAACTCAGATTAAGTACAAATTTGGGTAGTATCACTTTTACCGTTCTTCAGTTATGTCCCTTTATATCTTTATATGATATGCAAGCAGGGGCATCATCTGTGTCCCATGGACACATTCCACATTTATTAGTGGTTAAATCATATCTTATTTTAAAGAACTATTTGTTTATCATTTATTCAGTTTGAGTTATTTCCCTTTGAACAGAAAATTAATAAGTATATGGATAACATTAAACTGTGTTTCATTTCAACATAAAATAAATATATATAGGGTTCTTTCAAATGCTGAATCTAAACCTGTATTTAAATATTGGATTTTTGGGCCCAGTTTTCAAGTTGGTCCAAATCAGGGTCCAAAATTAAACTTTGTTTGATTTCAACAAAAATTGAATTTATGTGGTTTTTTGAAATGCTGATTCTAACCATGTATTTAGAGATTTTGGATTTTGGGCTTCTTTATCAAATCTGTCCACATTGTGGTCCAAAGGGTCCCAAATTAAACTTTTATTTGATTTCATTAAAAAATTTAATTCTTGTGGTTCTTTGATATGCTGATTCTAACAATGTACTTAGATTTGGGATATTTGACCATAATAGGTAAGTGTCCAATTTCAAATTTTTCAGTTCTGTGACCACATTCATTTTGTGTCACAATCTATGCTGTGTCAAAAATTCAAATTCAGAGCTGTTTTAAGCTTAAATGTAGTGTCCATACTTGCTCAACTGTTCAGGGTCCGACCTCTGCAGGAAATCCGGTTTGCTGTCACTCTGACAGCTTCTTGTTGATAATAGAATATAAAAAAAATAAGGAGATGAGGTATGATTGCCAATGAGACAACTATCCACCAAAGTTCAAATAAAGTGGATGAAAGCAATTATAGGCAACCGTACAGCCTTCAATAATGAGAAAACCCATACAGCGTAGTTGGCTATAAAAGGCCCGACATGAAAAATATGAAACAATTCAATTAAGAAAACAAACGGCCTAAGTTATAACAAAACATTAACGAATAACAAATATGACAGACATGAAACAACGACAACCACTGAACTACAGGCTCCTGACTTGGGACAGGCATTTAAAGAATGTGGGGGTTAAACATGTTTTGAGCTCAGCCCTTCCCCTAACCTGGGACAGTGGTGTAACAGCACAACATAAGGAACAAACTATAAAAATCAGTTGAAAAGGCTTAACTCATGAGAATAATTTTATTTTATTTATGATGTTTTTTTTCAGGTGGAAGTACCAAGAGAAAATGGTAGATGAAATCAGATCAACGTTGGCCAGATTATCACAACAGAAGACACAAAATAATGCCTCTGGTTCATAACAACTGACAGAACTTTATTTATTTATTGTCCCCAATTATGTCAGACATTAACTGATAAGGACATACTATGTAGATGTGCATATTGACAGGAAATTATGATTCAATTTTTTTTTCTGATACAATTTTTTTTTCTTACACTTATTTTATTTCTCCAATGACAATGTGGGGACGTGGGGTATGTGAGCGCGCTGACTAAGGTTCTTTCATTACCACTTAATACAGATCAAGTTTGAAATTGGTTGGTGTCACTTTTACTGTTCTTGAGTTATGCCCCTTTATAAACATAAAAATTGCTGAATTTTTCGTTTCCGTTCTCTAACTTAAGTTTGCCTCAACCAAATGTTATGAAACTTATACACAATGCTTATTATCACATAATACAGATCAAGTTCAAAATTGGGTGGTGTCACTTTTACTGTTCTTGAGTTATGCCCCTTTATAAACATAAAAATTGCTGAATTTTTCGTTTCCGTTCTCTAACTTAAGTTTGCCTCAACCAAATGTTATGAAACTTATACACAATGCTTATTACCACAAAACTCAGATTAAGTACAAATTTGGGTAGTATCACTTTTACCGTTCTTCAGTTATGTCCCTTTATATCTTTATATGATATGCAAGCAGGGGCATCATCTGTGTCCCATGGACACATTCCACATTTATTAGTGGTTAAATCATATCTTATTTTAAAGAACTATTTGTTTATCATTTATTCAGTTTGAGTTATTTCCCTTTGAACAGAAAATTAATAAGTATATGGATAACATTAAACTGTGTTTCATTTCAACATAAAATAAATATATATAGGGTTCTTTCAAATGCTGAATCTAAACCTGTATTTAAATATTGGATTTTTGGGCCCAGTTTTCAAGTTGGTCCAAATCAGGGTCCAAAATTAAACTTTGTTTGATTTCAACAAAAATTGAATTTATGTGGTTTTTTGAAATGCTGATTCTAACCATGTATTTAGAGATTTTGGATTTTGGGCTTCTTTATCAAATCTGTCCACATTGTGGTCCAAAGGGTCCCAAATTAAACTTTTATTTGATTTCATTAAAAAATTTAATTCTTGTGGTTCTTTGATATGCTGATTCTAACAATGTACTTAGATTTGGGATATTTGACCATAATAGGTAAGTGTCCAATTTCAAATTTTTCAGTTCTGTGACCACATTCATTTTGTGTCACAATCTATGCTGTGTCAAAAATTCAAATTCAGAGCTGTTTTAAGCTTAAATGTAGTGTCCATACTTGCTCAACTGTTCAGGGTCCGACCTCTGCAGGAAATCCGGTTTGCTGTCACTCTGACAGCTTCTTGTTGATAATAGAATATAAAAAAAATAAGGAGATGAGGTATGATTGCCAATGAGACAACTATCCACCAAAGTTCAAATAAAGTGGATGAAAGCAATTATAGGCAACCGTACAGCCTTCAATAATGAGAAAAACCCATACAGCGTAGTTGGCTATAAAAGGCCCCGACATGAAAAATATGAAACAATTCAATTAAGAAAACAAACGGCCTAAGTTATAACAAAACATTAACGAATAACAAATATGACAGACATGAAACAACGACAACCACTGAACTACAGGCTCCTGACTTGGGACAGGCATTTAAAGAATGTGGTGGGGTTAAACATGTTTTTGAGCGCTCAGCCCTTCCCCTAACCTGGGACAGTGGTGTAACAGCACAACATAAGGAACAAACTATAAAAATCAGTTGAAAAAGGCTTAACTCATGAGAATAATTTTATTTTATTTATGATGTTTTTTTTTTTTCAGGTGGAAGTACCAAGAGAGAAAATGGTAGATGAAATCAGATCAACGTTGGCCAGATTATCACAACAGAAGACACAAAATAATGCCTCTGGTTCATAACAACTGACAGAACTTTATTTATTTATTGTCCCCAATTATGTCAGACATTAACTGTTAATTTGTGCATGTTATAGTGCAATACTAGATAACTGCCCACCACATTGTATGTACCAGAACAATGTATTAATTTGCTTTAAATTTTTTATAACAACAGACTTTTTAAAATCTAGTAAAGGAAAACATTAGTTAGGCCTACCATAATTTCCTTACACAAAATTGCTTAAAAGCAAAAATGAAATGTAAGGCATCATAATGGCAATTACAGTTGCTTTCTCCAAAATTTTCTCAGACAATGAAGTGAAGAGGTCTGTCAATACTGTTGATATTATTTGTTAAAACACCTCATCTTTTGTGACCAGACTTTTTTTAATGAATGGTATGCTGTTTTGTATTTCCTAAGGGTTTGGATATTTTTATTTAATTTTTTTACTTTGACCAGTTGGATGTTTTCAAGTTTCAGTAAGTTTAAGGTATATGGCACTTTATTGTTACTTTTAAATTTTCTTTTTTGCATACCATTACTTTATTTAATTATTAAGGAAAGAATTGTTTTATCTATCATTGTTTAATGAAATTAAGTTCATAAATTAAAAAGTTTTGAATAAATAAATAAAACCAAAGTATTTTCATTTTGATAATGCCAAAAAAAATGACAAAGAAGAAATCCTGTTCACATTTTACTTATATTGTTATTACTGCTTATTTATAAAAAATAAGAAGATGTGGTATGATTGCCAATGAGACAACTCTCCATAAGAGACCAAATGACACAGAAATTAACAAGCTCTCATGATGCAAATGTTCAGTGGTAGCCATTGCCATCATAAGTCACGACGTCCGTACTTCTGTCATCTGGCTGTCAGTTCATTGATTTTTTTTTTTTTTGACATATTCCCTTTTTCTGATTGTAAGAAGCAACCAAAAATCATACAATGATGGACAACACCATGACAGAAAAAACAAAAAGAGAAAATCAATCTGTCCTGAAAACATAACACTGACAAGATTAATGATTAAACCTGTGGTGAACACAGGGACTTTGGAAGGATAAACAGTTCCTGCTCCACTAGTTCAAGATATCAGTCATGATATTTACCCGGTATTTGGCTAATTTGGACGAAACTGAATCATATTGCTAAGAGACCTAAATTTTGTATTAGAATAAAGGTTCCATTACAAAGTCAAATAATGAGATGTTATTTGGCAACTTTAGCAACATAATGCAAAACTCTTTATTGGCCTCTTAGAGTAAATTGGAATGATTTTCACGTCAGTAATAAAAGGAAGGATAGCTAAGGGCTGGAAGAGTATTGTTTGTGTGTTTCAGAGTTTTAGCACCCATCAAGCCATTAGTTCTATTTATTAGTATAAAAATATCTTATTTTGCCTTTTTTTAGGGATTAACTAAATTTTTATGCCCTGCTGTAGCGGAGGGGGCATTAAGTTTTACCCTTGTCCGTCTGTACGTCCGTTCGTACATCGGTCCATACGTCCCAAAATTGGTTTCTGTTCTCTAACTTGAGTTTGTCTCAACCAAATGTTATGAAACTTATACACAATGCTTATTACCACAAAACACAGATCAAGTTTGAATTTTGGTGGCATCACTTTAACAGTTTTAGAGTTATGCCCCTTTATAAATGGGAAAATTGCAAAATTTTTAGTTTCCGTTCTCTTACTTAAGTTTGCCTCAACCAAATGTTATGAAACTTACACACAATGCTTATTACCACTAAATACAGATCAAATTTGAATTTTGGTAGCGTCACTCTAACTATTCTAGAGTTATGCCCCTTTATAAATGGAAAAATTGCAAAATTTTTAGTTTCCGTTCTCTAATTTAAGTTTGCCTCAACCAAATATTATGAAATTTATACAAAATGCTTAATACCACAAAACACAGATCAAGTTTGAATTTTGGTGGCGTCACTTTAACTGTTCTAGAGTTATGCCCCTTCATAAATTGGAAAATTGCAAAATTTTTAGTTTCCGTTCTGTATCTTAAGTTTGCCTCAACCAAATGTTATGAAACTTACACACAATGCTTATTACCACTAAATACAGATCGAGTTTGAATTTTGGTAGTGTCACTCTAACCATTCTAGAGTTATGCCCTTTATAAATAGAAAAATTGCAAAATTTTTAGTTTCCGTTCTGTATCTTAAGTTTGCCTCAACCAAATGTTATGAAACTTACACACAATGCTTATTACCACTAAATACAGATCGAGTTTGAATTTTAGTGGCGTCACTTAAATGGTTCTAGAGTTATGCCCCTTTATAATGGAAAAATTGCAAAATTTTTAGTTTCCGTTCTCTAACTTAAGTTTGCCTCAACCAAATTTTATGAGACTTACACACAATGCATATTTCCACAAAACTCAGATCAAGTTCAAATTGGGTGGCGTCACTTTTACCATTCTTCAGTTATGTCCCGTTATAACTATATGATATGCAAGCGGGGGCATCATCTGTGTCCACATGTGGACACAATCCACATTTATCTATATTCTAAATATATGCAGTACAAAGTATGGCTCTGATGTTGTGAGTTCATGTCTTGGAAAGGTTTGTTGGACTCAGATCTTTTTGCCAATTTTCTGTCAAAAGTTTGTGGTTGTCTCAAGGTACTCGGGCTTCTTCCACCAACACAACTGGCCGCCATGATATAACCAAAGTTGTTTAAGTAACAAACAAACAAACAAACAAAGTATGCCATACTGAACTTTGAAAGGGTAAAATAGACTGACTGGAAACTGACAGGAACTCTGGATAAAGTTTTGTTTCTGTGCTTATTGGCAGTAGGCAGGGCTGTAAGAATGCATATATATGTTCTCCTGTTTCAATTTGAGAACAAATGCAGCTGATGAATTACATAAATGCCCACTAATTATAGTAGGGGTAAACCAGATCTACAAATGTAATATACAGAACACACGTGTATAAATATCCTGGATAAAATGTTGTGTGTTATATCACAATTTATGCAATGTGTAAATTTCCAGGCATGTCCGAAGTATTATAAAGTGGAATTCCAGTGTATGGGACATTTTGATTCTGTTTAAAAAGCTTTAGCAGACGTTCTAAACTGTTATAAAAACAAAAAAAGTTTATGGAGGTCAGAACAAAAAAAATGCATGGATTTCATAGAAGAATTCATTATGAAAGAATACTGTCAATAGGAAATCACATGTTTAACAAGAATAAGTGCAATTGATTGATAGTGGCATAGATGAATATGGATAAAAGGAGATGTGTATGAACTTGAGACAGGAACCCAACAACATAATAAGTACATTAAAAAAACATCTAGACATCAGCATAGTCCTCAATAATGGACTTTGTCAATAAACTTCAAACAAGCTCTAAATGACCCAATGGCTAGACAAGTTGTGAATGAATCCTATAAGGTCCTACATCATGTTGTAATGTTGCTTCAGTTTTAACTCTGCTTACAGAGGGCAACTTTGATTTTTTGTTACCTCTTTCCATCTTTATAATAAGAGATTGTGTGCATTCTTTTTCACATGAAACAACACAAAGGAATAAAACCATATGCATTGCAATGTTCATTTTTACAATACCTTCTGTAACACTTTCCAAATGGAATTGTCTTCATTCAAATAATGTAAGTCCTGTTGATTATGTGGGTTCTGTTTGTTTACACTGTAGTGCAAATCAATCATGCAAAAATTCATATGTATTTTCCAAGTGATGGTGTTGTAATAATGACCAAGCAAACTATATGCCCAGCAGATGAGAATATTTTTACAACCCGAGCACTTTTAACAAGAAAATTTTTTTCTGTGGATCCAGTTCCTGAAGTAAGCTATCATGTACACACAATACCTGATTGTGTATGGTAATATTTTTCACTCTTTTTATAGACACACCACTGAAAATTATGTGGACTTTCACATGTCTGGTTTTGTGTGATGGATTACTGTCTAATTAACACCTCACACATCACCTTTTAATTATCTGTTCACAGCAGAAGTTATTTTACACATGAATTCAACAGCACTTACTGAAAGTAAGACATTGTGGCAATTGTATATACTTCTGAAAAAAGGTTTATGCAGATTTTACCTATAAACTACACTGCCAGCTGCAATATTTGGTAATGCCTTAAATTAAATCTGAGTGTTTTTTTGGGGGTCTAGGTTGTAAGTTTTGATATATGCAGAAAACAAATTCTTTATGGCCAATATTTAAGTGAAAGTAAATGATAATCTACAGCTAGTTTGAGTTGAAATTTGAAGGAAAGAAAACTAAGTGGAATTGGAAGATTAACAATCTGTTAAGTTCAATTGAAAATGAATAATTGAATCCCCCAAAAGTCTATCTTATTTATTTAAAATTTAATACAAATAAAAAAAATCTTCCCTATAAGAAAGTTGCTTTTTTTCCGGAATTAATTCGTTGTCGTGACCGTGATCATTACATTTTTATAAGCATTCAGTATTAGTCACTAGTGCGCTTAAAATTAAATGTCATTTAACAAAGCGTCTAAATAACGATGATTTATTTATTCGTTGCTCTGGACAACAACAAAGTTAGCGAAAAAGATGTCAGGACTACCAAGAGAAGTTTTGAAGTGGATTCAGAGTCTTGACTTAACTTGGCAAATAAAAACTGCAAAATGGTAAACTATCTTGAATTTCTCATTGATGTGAATACGGTATTTTTTTTTATCTAATTCTAAGAAAGAATGAAAAGAACATGAATCATGATATTTACCTAGGCATTTTTTAAGTTGGCACACAATTAAATTATGCAGTTTTAAATGCTCCTGATGAGATCCTGGGTGTTATTTTGTTTAACTTTTCAGTAGCAATGTCACATGACTCGTTAGGTGCTTACCCCCTCTTTTTTTAATCCAATTTTTCAAGCCTAACCCGTAAGTATAAAGTTAGCAAAACTTTATTTTGATTCGGCATATTGACAAACATATTACAACATAAGCTCTAATGAGCTTTTCACCGAATATAAAAACATATGCAATAACAAATAAAACAAGGCATGCAGTATGCAAATAAATGGTAATTATAAACAGCACCACATTTGACTCTTATCATATACATATATCTTGTATACCACAGATATTCAAAAAAACATAAAGAAAGATCTGAGCGTCTTTGTTCAAATTGCTCACTTGGTAAAGTTGAAGATGAGCTTCATTTTTTGTTAGAATGCCCTCTTTATGAAATTCAAAGGGAAGATTTTTTTCAATACATTTCTAACAATTGTTATAATTTTAAAACAGGGGTTCAAATTAGCGGTGGTCCGAGGTCCGTGACCTTCCATTTTTGCAGTCGGACTCTCGTTTTGGTTACAAGCTACGCCCGACGGACCTTCAGTTTGAAAGAAAATAAAAATAAACTTTGCCGACCTTTTTAAACAAAAATTTCCAAACAATCTCAAAATTTATTTTCATCATTATTATTCATGACAGCGATGTTCATTTTGTTCAACCGCTAGCTTTATACCGAAAATTGCCAAGTAGTAATGTGTAAATCCGAGTAAAATTGTATCTGACTGACAAAACAACATTGAAAAACATTGGATGCCATAAACCGGAAATGAAGAAAATAACAAAAAACGGATCCGATTCCGGAACGGATAAGGATAATTCCGGGTTTGCCGATCAAATACAATGAAAAAATAATAATTCCAGGCAGTTGACAAAATACATTTATGATGATAAAATATAAACACTAGAATTGAAAACCAAAAGATATATTGAAAAGAAAGAAAAAGTAGGAAATATTTTTTACAGAAACTCAAAATTACTTTTAATTCATAAATTTTCATCTCAAAATCCAAAAAAAATGTGACAGTAATTTTCTTTATCATTAATAAATATTGATATTACATGTAGATTTTTGTATAGTGTAAACGTATTACTACAATTCCAAGAGGTAATGTCTTCTCAATTTTAAAGGACCAGTACAAATCTGGAAGTTTCTTATCTTATTTTCAGAGAGGAACTAATGCATTATAATAGTGCAACTAGATATGATACACTAAAACCAGAGACATATATACACATGTAGATACGTCTCTGCTTAAACAGCTTTGAATTTGAACTGTTTTATAAAATGGTATAAGTAGTAATAAATTACCAATAGTTGAGACACCACACACACCCATGGTGACACCCTCCTCAATAACAAAAAAAAGATTATCTGAATTTATAATATACAAGACAATTACAATTGTTATTAAATATTTTATACAACAGTGACTTTGACAATGAAACAAGTTGACCTAACACCAACAGCACATTAATTTTGTTACTTGTATCTTACTATGTTAGGAAATATTTCAAGTAATAGTAGGACCTGGAATTTAGGTTGTGGACCTTTCAGTTTGGAGTGTCAAAGGTCCTGGACCTTCCAGTACCAAATGTTAATTTGAACCCCTGTAAAAATTTAAATAAATCTTCTAAATTTTTATGGCTCTTGACCCAAGAAGATTAACTCTTATGGAAAAACTGGGCTTTTATATTTGTGACTGTTTTGAATTAAGGAGATCAGGTATGAATATTGACACCAAGTCAAGTAAATGATTTGAGAATGAATGCATATAATGTAATTTTATTCTTTTTTTCACAATATATATGTGGTTTTTGGCTCTGATGCTGACCAATGCTAATATACTAAATATATAATTACAAGTGACTATTATTGTTGTTGTTACCAATTATGTAAATCAATTGTATCTGATTTTATGCCCTTTATGGGCCCTGTAATTTGGGAAATAAAAATATTCTATTCTATTCTATACCAAAACATATACATGAAGCACTAATACAGGAATAATTTTAAAAATTGGCATCTAAAAATTTTTTTAAATAATTTATAAAGTAAAAACTTCAACTCTTGTGATTATTAAAACGTAAAAACAAAAATTCAGTTGCAATGCAAGCTGTTAATGCAGCATAAAAGCATAAATAATGTATCACAAATTACCTGCAGGCAGAGCAAAAACAGTCTGTTCCACTCCTGGACCTAACAAGACTTCTAAAATGTGTGAAGCTGTTAACAGTCCTGAAATGGTCTGGTAAACTATTCCATAGAGAAGCAGCAGCAAAGCTAAAAGATTTCTTCCCATATGAGGTAGTTCTTACCTGTGGTATTTCCAAAATGTTACTGTATCTAAAAGAATATTTAGTGTGTTTAATTTGAAGTAAATTTTGTAAACATAAAGGAGCCAAATTATTTAAAAGTCTCAAGTGCCATTGTCCTGATGCGTCTCACTTGTAGGATGGGTTGGAACCTTTGCGTCTCAAGAAGAGTTTCAGAGGATGATAAATAGCCGTCATACACAAATCTTAATGCTCTCTCTTGTATTTTTTCAAGTTTTTTAGAATTTTTCTCTGTACAAAAATGCCAAGCCAAAGGGCAAAAGTTATAATTACTTAAAATGAAAGTATGGCAAATTGTAAGTTTATTTAATCTGGTTAAAAAGGATCCAATTCTCTTGAGAACATTCAGCTGTTGTGATGCCTTTCTACACAAGTTACTTTACAAATAAGCCTAACAACATATTCATAATAACTACACTTATTTGCAATAACTATTTCATTAAGTACAATTTTTTTTTACTATATCTTTCATATAAAACTACATTTTTTCACATACAATTGTGAGGCTGTTTTTTGTGGGATTTTAAAAGACCTTATTGCTATTTGAGAGAAATTGACACTTGACCTGAAAATTTGCAACACTTGAACTATACACCAATCCCAAGTTGTTTTTATGAAGGAGGTCAATCAGGGTAAATAATGTCATCGATCAATCGGTTCTTACAGTGATGTAATAACCATTATCACTGTGACATAGGAAATTTTTGATGAAAGTGCATGAATTTGAAAGTCATCTATTGACCTTATACAACAATCACTTTCCTTTGTGCCAATTGTGGCATCAGATATTTTCTATTGTGATGTCAAAATTCGACAAGAACCTTTGTGATGTCCAGTAATGGCGGACAATTAGTGATAAGGTGTATGAACTTAGTACCAATAGAAGCAGAATTGTCAGAGATTTATTTGGTTGTAATTTTGTTGCTTTAAATAGTTTAATGTCTAAAATGAAACTTAAATAAATAAAAGGTAATAACAAATAAAAAAAGAAAAGAAACTCCTCCATGTGAATTGTCCATAAGGAGAAAGGATAGAGGAAAATATGACATGATGCAAACTCTATACGCCACACATCTCTAATTTGTCGCCACACTTACCATGGTGCTGTCCAAGAATCCTGGGGAGGACACTGAAAGTTATCTGTTAATTATCTCTTACCTGATAATATTACCTTTAATTAAATCATAAGTTATAGTTAACTTATTCAACTGATTTTGAATGTTACTGTAATCACAAGTTTTATTTAAATTAAAGTTAGAGTTACTAGTAAGAAATGTACAAAATTAAATTTCACCAAAAAATTCAAAAACATACCTTAACACTAATAGCAAATTCATTTTGACTTATGTTCATACAAAATATTTAGTAAGCAGGTAAGAAATATAAGGGAAAGCTTAGTAATTAAAAATTTGCAAGGAAAAAACTGAATGATTATAAAATAAAATATTGTTTTTGTAGGGATGTTACCAATGGTTACTTAATAGCTGAAATTTTCTCTTGGTATTTTCCACAAGACATACAGATGCACTCTTACAATAATGGCACATCACTGGATTCTAAACAGAAGAATTGGTATCTATTAAAACTTGTAAGTCAATTTTACCCATAGCTGATTAACAGTATCCATTTAATGTCTTCTATTTCTGCCGCTGTCAGGTTGACTATTTTGCCACTTTTTTGGGTGTGCGCATGCATAATTTTTGAAAAAGAGAAAACAAAATTTGTCTTAACTGATATTGACCTATCAATATTACCAGTTGTTATACAAAGTTAACTTATCATTATCAAAATGTCACATGTACAGTAACTTTTTTAATTGAAAACCATAATGTTTAATGGCAGTCACAAAAGCACTCCCCATACCAATTAAATGAGGTTTCAGATCTAATTACATGACTTGCTAATGACTTTAAGATATTTGTAACTGATCGAAAAAAGTTTACAAGCCTAAAATTTGAAACCTAAAGTGAACTGTACATTTTCAACAGATTTGGCCATACAACTTGTCAGTATTGTTTGAAAAAGCTATACCCATGTGAAATGAATTTTTTAAGCAGTTAACCTCCAAACAGATTTCAGCTAAACAGTAACGGCTAGGTTACAACCTAAGAAGAATTTTAAACACTGAATATACAGTACTATAAATTATGGTGTTCATTATTTTGTGAAACATTGACAACAATGACAGGTTTACTTATACAATTAAAAACACATTTTTATTTTTAGTTTATTAAAAGACACTCTTTAGACATACCAGAGGAATATATAGATGGTACAATTCATTGTAAGGAGGGTGCTGCTGCCATGTTGTTAGAAATAATTTATGAATTGTTAACAAACAGGAAGTAAGTCAAACACACCCTTGAAGAATACATATTGTTTAAGTTAAAGTTTTAATTGCTCACTCAAAGTTAAAGCCTACATTTTCTTTCAATGAAATTGATTCTTTCACAATGAACAATTTATACCTTATATATGTATTATGCCATTTGAAAATAAATACATTTTATAATTATTCTATCTCTGAATACTATTACTATACATGTATTACCATATAAATAATTTGTCTTGGTATTAAAACATTTGAAAATATATAAAGATTGATTAATTGGTGATTGCTTTAGCCACACCAACACCAAAAGGCGAAATGACAGTGATATATGAAAATACTCAAAAGAACATTTATGTATACATATGGAACATAAACAAGATAGCTTTATTTAGAGTGTTACTTTGTCATACTTTCTACTAATTTTTCAATCTTTTGACAGTAGTAGAAAAATTTGAGATTTGCTGTTGATAGGTTAACAAAGAAAATTTAATTAATTTTATTTCGTTCAAATGAAATAGTTATATCAAACAGGCTTGTAACGTTGCTAAGTATCTATAATCAAACTAAAAATGTGCTATTTTTTTCATTCATTGTATGATACAGCTGTTTTGAAATCTGAACAACTATTTATGCCTCTATATCTCATGCAAAATGAAAAAAACATTGAGGAAAAATAAAGAAGTGCAAATGGATATTAAACTACCATAGATAAACAGGAACATTCGGTGTGAGCCTAGGCTCCGTGTTGAAGACCGTACTTTGACCTATAATGGTTTACATTTATAAATTTTGACTTGGATGGAGAGTTGTCTCATTGGCACTCATACCACATCTTCTTATATCTATAAACATGTTTAATAGAAACAGACTTGTCAAATATTTTGACCTAAAAGGTCTTTATCAAGGGACATATTGTACATGTAAACAGAAAATAAAACAACTGTCCATATTTAATGTCAGTCAGTTTAGGATGACATATACAATCATGCTTATTACCAAATTTGTTATTTTTATCAGAGTAAAGAAAACCCAGACAGAAGAACCAGATTTTACAGACAAACTTTATCAAGAAAAACTCCCAATGCATGCTAGATCAACAGCATCTAAAGCAGTAAAAAATAACCTTAGAATTACAGAAATCATGGCAGATCAAAACCTTATACTTGGTGCACAAAAGGTAGGTTTTATTATAGAAAAATTACTGCTTCTTTTATCTTGGAGATTTTAATCATTGATAGCAACATAGACTGGGATTAAAAAATGAGTTGTCTCCAATGGATAACTACACATATAAAAAAAATGTACATTACATTAGTGTTGAAAATTGTGAAAGGGTTATCTTCTAATATTTTTTATGTCAAAACATGCTGCATTTCATTAGTGTTGAAAATTGTGAAAGGGTTATCTTCTAATATTTTTTATGTCAAAACATGCTGCATTTAATTTGGAAAATTAAAAAAAAAAATTATAAGAATGGTTTAATTATTTCCATTGATTCTTTTTTATGCCTCGGCAACTGAAAGTTGGGGGCATATTGTTTTACCCCTTCTTCCGTCCGTCTTTCTGTCCACCCATCCGTCCCATTATGGGTATATATTCAGATATCTCCTCCTACAGTTTGAATGCTGGAAAGTTTTCACTTTGCTGGCTGTTTGTACATATATTGAAGGTGTGCATGTGGTCAGGGTTTTGATTTTTATTAATATTTGCAGTTTTGGGAGATATAGTTGAACTTATTTTATAATAACTTTTTGCATCTGCGGGGGCATCATTTGTGTCTCCCAGACACAATATAATCTCAAAGAAAGTTCTACATTGACTTTGTTATGATACAGTTACTTCAGAGTGGAGTGCGGGGCATCACTTTGTCTAGTTTTACATTACAATGTTCTTTTGCAGTTGCAAATGTATTATCTTCCAAGTCACAAAATATTATACACCCTGATTCTAATAAGGAAATATTTTTGAAAGCAATAAGAACTTTTTTTTCAGTCCCAGAAAATTATAAATGACCATATAGAGCACAGGCGACAAGAGAGATACCAGAATCCAGACCGATTTCAGGTAAAACCAACACTTGGTGAACTATGTGTACGGAGACCACCACCACAACCAACTCAGCCAACATTTGAAGACAGTACCATGGGAGAATCTGCTGCTGTTCCTAGTCAAGCTAATCCGGAAGGTAAAGTTGTGTTGTAAATCAAAGGCACAATTTTTGTTTCTGAATAGTTTAGTCACTAAGGAATTCTAATAAAAAATTACCAGTTGTCTCCCCTTTTATTGTTTTGTTTCTAGGTATTATCTATTCATTCAACATATCTTAACAAAGACAACAACTTCAAATTTTCATTGGTTTATTTTTCTTTTTGGTCTATTGATTTTCATCAAAACTGTATTTCATTAAAAATTTTCATTAAAATTGTATCTATATTAAGGATATTAATTTTGAATTGAAGCTCAGTATCCTTTCAACTATTGTTGTAAAATGAATATTGGTTATATTTCAGATTTAATAACAAACAAATTTTTCTTATATTTCAGATTTACAAAGCATGTCAAGAGAACCAAGTGTACAATTTAAAGAAATTGAAGTCAATCAGATGGACAAATCAGCTCTTTACAATATGCCTATTCAGGGCTACTAAAATAATAAACCAGATCAAAATACTGAAAAAAACATAATCAGGACTTCTTTAGTCCTCCTTAACTGACAATGATGTGAGCACCATGATAATAGTTTTATTAAAAAATAATATTTGCTGTGTTCTATGGGAATGTTTTTGGTGACAGTATTGCTTACATTTTGAATAGAATAATAAGCTGATGGAATGTCGTCGTGTTTAAGATACTTCTTTTAAAATATGCATACACAATTTCAAACAGAGCAGTTTCTTCTATTTTGAAAATTTAAAACATGTTAAAGTTTATCATACATGAAGCTTTCTGTTGTCAGAGGTAACATTTGCTATCCATTCATTTTAAAGTGTTGTGCTATGATGTACTGCAAGGCACTCCAGTCGTTATGAAACACCAAAATTCTTTTGAAATTTTCAACCTGGACATTATGTCCAATAAAATGCATAGAATTGATGAAAGGTTAATTCTTTATTATTCTCTCCAGAGAGTTATTACCATACTGCTGAATTCAACTCTAAAATTTTCATTTGAAACCAGTTACCGTATTCACCCTTTTTGGTAGGTAGTTTATACAATGAGGAAAAATGGTGGGAAATAAATATTATAATAGAAATAGATGTCCTATGCAGTTTTTGTGGTATTGTCTCAATGACATATATTTTTTGCCCCCTTTAATTCATTAAACTACATATTGCATTGGATTTCATCTTTTTCATCAAGTATGGTAAGAATTTATGCAGAAAGAAAAGAGATCTTTTGAAATTAATATCTTATATTTCTGGAAAATTAACAGCAAATATCTGTTTCTACTGATTCACTTTATTGCACTGAACCAATACTTCTTCCTGGGAAGGTTGATACCTGGTATTAGATTTTTTTTTTGGATTTCAATTCCATTTTTGGACATGGCCATGTTTTGCAAATATAGGTGGTGGAAAAAAGAATTCATTGACTTTTAAACCTTGGATAAAAGCCCAAAAAATCTGAGTATTGACAACTGTTTTGTTATTTTATTTAAAATTTTAAGATTGTATGTTATATAGCCTAATATATTAGTCATTTTATGTACATATTTTTACATTTTTATGATCATTACATGGAAAATAAAAAATAAAATTTTAGATTGTTTTAGTTTTCACCCTCTGAGAAATTTCCACATGTCATCAAAAGAAACCTAACTACATTTATGATCATTTCTAAGTGATTAGTAGATATAGATGGTTAAATGTAAACAAACAAACAAAAATAAGAAGATAACAAAGAGACAATAAGAATCACTAGACAGACCACTCCATGACCAAAAGACAAAATGTGAAAAGAAACACAAATGACAAAGTCTACAAAAAATAGAAACACTAAATCTTAATCTTGAGCAAAACAAACCTCACCAAAAAAAAACCTGGTGAACTTTTGTCCAAGGAAGGTAAGCTGAACTTGTTCACAGTTTTTATAGAAATTATAAAAGTGGTTGGACCAAGTTGTGACTTTAATATTTTTGAAAAGAAACAAAATTAGAAATGACAGTCACTACATAACATATGTATCAGAACATTTAAATTTACAATGGAACTAGATAAAAATCTTTCTATAGATGAGTTGCCAGTTATTATGTTACACATTTCAGCTCAGCATTAACACTAATGACCAAGAGAAATTAGCATTCAGTCATCCTTTTAGATTACCATATTTCTTAAACATTAAAAAATATACATTTTATGTGTAAGAGTTGATGTTATTTTTATAAGTAATATATGTAGCATGCCATTTATGAAATAATATATTTAATTCACCAAAAGCATTGATTATAATTAATTGATTGTTGTTTGTGTAATGTCCAGTAACAAAAATAATTTTATGCATTTCAAGTTCACGGAGAAAGACAATGTAAAGTGTATAAAAAGATAGAATGACCAATGGCATATAAATATGTAGGACTCTAAAGTGCGATGGTCACGCTAAAGTGCGATGGTCTACGCTAAAGTGCGATGGTGCCAAAAGCTTAAGTACGATTGTTCTTTGTTTTTTAAGCCTGATTATATGACACGATAAAGTGCGATGGTATGATACGCTAAAGTGCGATGATATAACACGCTAAAGTGCGATGGTGTAACGGGAATGGGGTTCAGGCAATGGTTTTCGTTTGTTACTGTGATTCTATAAGTTTCCTGTTTAATGTTTTCTTTACAAATCAGGCCATTGTCATTCTCTTTTGAATTGTTTAACACTGGTCATTGTGTGGCCTTATGTAGCTGGCTTTGCAGCGTGGGCCAAGACAATACCACATCCTCTTATTTTTATTCAAAGTACAATAGTAATGGTTACATATTGCAGTATATACTTAATGAACCCGTAATTCAGTGGTAGTCATTGTTGTTTTACTTCGTATTTGTTTCATTTTCGTTAATTGTTTTGTATAGAAATCAGGCTGTTTTTTTTTTTTTTTTTTTCTCGTTCTAATTGTTTTACACTGGTCTTTTTGAGGCCATTTGGTATTTATAGACCACTCTGAAGTTTTAGCCAATGCTTCGCGTTAAAGGCCATGCGTTAACCTAATAGTTGTATACATGAATAACATTTGGTCTTGGATGGACAGTTGTCTCATTAGAAATCATATATTATGATACTAAACCTATAGTCGTGAGGTTACTGTCTAGATGACTAATATCCATCGCTTTAACAGAAATGATGAACCATATTGTAAAAAAATAATTAAAGAATTCAATTAGAATCACGCAAGTACACGACATGGGATTACAAACATAGAAGGAGTTTCTAAATTAAATCTATTTTTTTTTTTTTGGCATTCCAGCTGTTTTGATCAAATTTCATTTTACAAATCAAGTTAACCTCTTCCAGCGCCGACCAAAAACAATCCGGATTGATATCATTTGTTTCTCTCTTCTTTCTTTTCTTGTCTTATGAAGCCCTTCATCTGGACAAACATTCTCCTTTTCCGGAAAACGTTTTTGTTTGTACAAACGCGAGTGACGTTGCTAAAGTCCATACATTCGCTATCAATCGCTCTTTCGCGGAAAACGCACTTAAATAGCGTATTGAGGAATCGGACTTTAGCGTATTCCATGAAATAGCCCAGACCATCGCACTTTAGCGTATCAAACCATCGCACTTTAGCGTAGACCATCGCACTTTAGCGTGACCATCGCGTTTTAGCGTCCCCATCGCACTTTAGAGTCTTACAAATATATTTCTGGAATATTAATTTTGGACATGATACAAGAAATTTAGAACCCCTGCAAAAAAAGACCTAGCTGGAATCACTTTCTCCAATAAATACATGTTCCGGGTCGCTAGAACTTTAAATAGAAAGAAAAGGTGGACAAATAAGGTATGTATGGTTCCTCTTAAATTAGATGTTTTTAAGGTTAGGAATAGGATAGGGTTAAATATTTAAACTCATTGCCTTTTTTCTTCTTATACCTCTCCTCCTTGGTTCTGAAGATATGGTGATTTTAAGACAAATATGAATATGTTTTCCACAAATAATACATGCATTCTATACAAATCTACATCCATTTTGAGAATATTCATTAGATAATATTTAATAAATACAAGAGTTGAATGATTTTTTTCGAATTTTAGTTATAATCTACCATTAATCTTAAACATCTAGAAGGGGTTCTCCTTTTTTTCTGGACGTTAATCAAACAAAAATTCATCTATCAAGCTCCTTTTCGGCAAGACCAGATCTCGACCAGAATTAATTGAACCTGTGAGCCAATAGCCTGACCTGTTGACTCACAGATTGACCTTTTAGTCAGTTTTATGAAATAACAAAATGCATCCCACCTCACATTAGGTGTTGCTATTTATCTTAATGTGTACAGTTATACCAAAAACAAATCTCAAAAATGTTCAAACTCACAAGATGTGTTACTCATGATTTTATTATCATCTTACTAAATAGTCAGGGTTCCTTTTAAAATGAGCTTGTAGGTGCAGTGGTTTAAATCTTTAAAAGAGAGGCGAAAGATATTAAAGGAACAATAAAAAAAACGAACTGACAATGCCATGGCAACAAAAAAACGAACTGACAATGCCATTGCAAAAAAAAACGAACTGACAATGCCATGGCAAAAAAAAAACGACAAAAAGACAAACAACAGTATACCAAACACATCACCTGTATACATATACTGAAAACATACCAAACACATCACCTGTATACATATACTGAAAACATACCAAACACATCACCTGTATACATATACTGAAAACATATATTATACCAACCTTAATATACGGGTTAGAAATTATAGTTCCGGATAAAACCAATATGGAAAAACTAGAGAAATTTCACAAACGAATGATCAATCAAATTCTATCTCTCCCACAAAACACTCCAGATATTGTACCATACATAATATTTTGGACTGATCCTAATAGAAGGACAGATTCATCTTAGAATATTGACATTTGTATAAATCTATTTCTACAACCCGAAACATCCACAGAGAAACAAATTGCTAGGAGGCAGTTATACTTAAAATCAGTGCAGAGTAACTCTTGGTTCAACATAGTCAAAAAGATATTCTGGAAATATAATCTACCAGACATTTATTTACTATTGGAAACACTATACCAAAAAATGCAATGGAAACAGTTGATCTATCAAGAGGTATTCAAATATTGGAAAGATCAAATGACAACTTTAGCTAAACTTTACAAACATTTGGGATACTTAAATTTTAAAAAAATACTTATTATCCGGGAAAGCAACACCCCCTGATATTTATTCAAACGCAATCAGCTCGAGACACATATAGAATACCTGTTATGCTTAAACTAGTAAGTGGATCTTACATATTTCAAGCAAATCGTTCAAGATTCAATCAGAACCAAGAAGATGCAAAATGCCTTCTATGTGGAGAAGATGACGAAGATATGAAACATTTTCTACTCAGTTGTACGTTATTACAATCAACAAGGCATGCTACAATCCAAGATATAGAAACTGAACTATATAAATCATGCAAACTGAATATAGCTCAGATGTCAGATGAAGAGAAAATAATATTGATATTGGACTGATCAGTTCTACTAACACACAAAAAGGAACTTATGAGAAATACACAGAAACTTTCAGTAACCAAACTGTCAAAGTTAGAATTTCACTGCAGAAGACCTTTGTACAACCTGCATAGTGTTCGATATATAAGATGTTGGCAGCAATAAGGGCAAGAAAAATGATGGGTACTCCAATACATTTATTAAATTCAACATATTTATTTTCCTTTTGATTTTCAATCTTTTTTAGTGATAGACCCCTATATGTAGAAACTTTACCCGGTGCAAACGTAAGCGGTCACATAACAACAGTGTGTTTATAATTCGGCTGTAAATATTCTATCTGGTAATGGAGTTTTAACTTTAAATTGGTGCATTTTTTCTATTTTTCCTCCTCCACCATTTTATTTTTATTTATTATATTTTTTTTTTTTATAAATTTTTTTTTTCTCTTCCCCTTTTAAACAGAGACGTTGAGATGTGTCATGTGCTGGTTAGTCCTTGTGTCCTCTGCATCCGATTCTGTAGTGTGTAAAGTTTGAATTACTCCAGACTTCTGACTGGTCCTTATCAAAATTCTCACGGAACTAGAAACATTGATGAATTTCATCGTATATGTTTGACTGTAAATATTTTAAAGTTACATGTACAGTATCAGGAGCGGATCCAGCCATTTAAAAGGGGGTTGCCAACCCAGGATAATGGGGGTTCCAACTATATGTCCCCATTCAAATGCATTGATCGTCCATATAAAAAGGGGGGTTCCAACCCCCGGAACCCCCCCTCTGGATCCGCCACTGAGTATTGTGTGATTTATTTGGGTAATGGTTTAAATGAGGATGTCCTCGATCTCCTATATTAGAGGTTGAAGATTAATTACAGATACAGATACAGATAACGGTCAACCAACTCGTGATGGCATTCGTAAAATTTTAGAAGGGGGGATTTCAACTTCACCACTTGGAACTCTTGGTTTAAAAGCTTCTTTGTAAGCAGCAACCCCCTATCAAGGCAATTCAAGCTCTTGAATATCGTATCAACATGGAGATATACACACAAAGTTTAATGTTAGAATATCAGGAATAAACCAAATTCACCCAGGCGCTGCTGGAATGTTGCAACATAGAAATGGAAAGTTCACAATTAAGAATTTCGAAGCTGAAATCATCTCTCTTGTCGTAAAAATTTGTTTTCAATCGACCCTCGTTGTCAATTTCGATGTGAGTCAAGATATTAGGCAGGCTTAACTGTATCAGTTAAGGTACAGACTCAATATATCAAAATCTGAAAAAAGCTTTGGGTTGGAAAAAAACGTTGAACCAGCAATCAAAATGATAGAAATATGCGTAAGGGCATAGTTCACATCATATTCTTTTGCAAATCTCATTTTTAATAAAAACTCCGGTTTGGAGGATGGGTAACAATTTTATATTAATTCATATAATACTTACGTAATTGGAAATTACATTAGGATTAACTCCCCCTAATTCGTTTGCACTTTAAAATATTAATACTCATTCTCTGTAACCACTTAAACTTTTTCGGCACACATAGTCACCGATCTTCCTGAAAATTGGCTGATATGTTGATCCTATAAGACTAGTCAGAAAAATAATGCCAACCGATATATATATTGGTTGGTTACCATGGTAACAGCAGAGAAAGTTGGGATTTTTGAGAAAAATACAATATTTGGTGTAGTGTTGTGAAATTATGCGGCTACATCTATTAAAAAGAAACACAAAAACAATTAATTTCAGTCTTGTTTTAGTCAAAAATAAAAAAAAGTTACGGGTAATCTACCTAGAAACATGTGAAATTAATTTCTAAAAAATGATCATTGTGCATATTCCTCACAATACGAATTATCTCCCTTTGGTGGGTTACTCTAATGACTGGACCAAAACGAAAATGCTAATAACTTTCTTTATTTCTAAAAGGATTGATGTCAAATTTAAACTGTTATAAATTTAGACCATTCAATACATAAATATAAGAAAAAAATATAGAAAACTTTTTTTAAATCTTCATAAAACGTGACCTGACCAACGCTGACAATGACAGGACCAAATGAAAATGCTAATAACTTTTTTATTTCTTAAAGGATTTATGTTAAATTTGAAATATAATAAAATTTGATCATTTAATATATTAATTAATGAATAAATATTGAAAAAAATAATAAAAAAATCAGAAAACGTTACCTTCCTAACGTTGACAATGACCTGACCAACAACAGCAATGACCTGACCGATGAAAACTTCTGTGTTATTTAATATTATTAAAAAAAAAACAGAGAAAACAATATATTTTTGGGTAAAAAACTTGACCTGACCAACGTTTTACTGTGTCCTGGTCGTGACGTTGAACTACCTAAAACTTATTTATATCTTATAGGACAAAAATGTAGGATTTGCTTAAAATTTATGAAAAATTAACATTAAGATTGAATGGTAAAAAACTGGGAAAACAGTTTAGGGTACTTTGACGAGCACTGGATTATTTAAACTTTTTATGGTATTGAGTAGTATATTGTATTTAGCTGTGTTGTAAATTATGTTGTATGTTACTGGTTATAATTTGACACGTTTGATCACAAATATAAAGTAACACACAACACGTGTGATTGAAGTAGGCCATGCATAAATACATGTAAGTTGATAAATCCAATATAGTTTGTTTTTTAATATTTTCTTACAGTAAATAATTATTTCCACGTACTACTTAAGGCATGCGCGAGCCTTGTGTTGGATATCTTGGTAGTTTTAAATATTTTCATAAAAAACAAATAAACATTTCGCGGACTACTTGCGGTATGCCCGAGCCCCTGCATGCACGATATCCTTGTAGTTTAAAATATTTTCATAAAATATAAGTATACATATTCGCGGACTTTACTTGAGGGTTGCCAGAGCCTTGTCTTAGTTTTAAATGTTCCCAAAAGTCAATACATTTATCGTTTGCTAATATGTTTGTAAGCATTTTATATTTTCTTATTTGAAAAAATTAATGGTTCAATCTAAATGTTTCTATAAATTTGATGCAAAGCCTATTACATATAAATAGGTATAAAGTCATTTTTCCTGGTCATGATAACGGTCAGAATGAAGGACAGAAAGTCACAGACAAAAAGTTGCGGACAAAAAGTCACATGTATAATATGTTATTTATAAACATTGACTCCGGTTTCAAAGTAAAATGTAATTTTTTTTTTGTTAAAAGAAAGACAATATACTAATTTTGAGAAACATCTTTCTGTAATGGACTTTCAGTGAAAATCAAAGTATATGTACATGTATATAATTCTTTTAAAGTTACCCTGTGTAAAGATCTAGAGTTATCATATTGTCAATATTTTTTAATTTGCTGCTAAAAATCCATGAAGATAATTGTTATTTTCTCAAATTTCAATAATCCAATGCCTATTAGTAATGTTAATATAGTGCTGCTACCATAGGCGGATCCAAGGGACCCTGAGGGCCCGCCCCCTCCTTTCATTGGAACATTTTGTTGATTACATATGGAATCACTGAAGCATGAATGTAGCGGGCCATCTCTTAAGACAGTCAGTGGGACCCCATATATGAAAATTGTCTTGATGGTATATTTTCCCCTTGTTGCTCGTTGTAAGACCCGCAGTCACCCACTGTCAGATTTTCCGAGGGTCCTCGTAGGGAAACCGTATTTTTTTGAAAATCTCGAAAATTCTCCCCAGCCAGAACGTCAAACAAGAAATGTGTCGGATGGATAGCAGGGACCATCGAGTAGCCGACTATAACCGCCCTTGCTTGTTACGCCCTTTGTTTGCTAAAGGACCCTTGTGTTTATTCTTTTAGGGCTCCCTAGTTAACCTATTGAAATTTCTGTCCTTGTCCAATTGATCCCGATTTCCAGTGATATTTTAAATTGTCCGCCTTCATCCCAGCCTAGCCCTATTGTAGGACCTTTTTGAAATTTTCTATTTTTTATAACTTCACCTCAAAAATTATCTTCATGTAGATACTCATCATCCAATAATACAATATTATTCAAAACGTATAGCTATACATGCTTTGCCATTTCAACATTGAGTTTAAAAGAATGAATTAGAAAAATAAACAGCTCATAATAAAGGTATTTTTTCCTTTATAGAAAGTTTAGATGGTCATTTATCAGTTATTTAGAGGATCAACGTCTGACTCTTTTGGTTCTATTTTTTATTGTGTTGAATTGTATCAAATTATTGACTTTAATTAATTTTTGGTCAGTAGACTAGCACAGAACCTACAATGTTCCTATTAAATTTATTGATTTTGTTCTCTTCTGAAATATGCATGAGATGTTTGACACTGGACATAAAGCAAACCACAACTAATCGATCATTTCTTTTTTACAAAATCTTTCCAGCCCCAAATATTGCACAATTGAATATTTAATTTTTTAAATGATTTTACTAGTATTTGTTTTTTCTAATTTTTCTTGTATATTTTTCATGATCATGAAAACAGAAATTTCTTCATAATCAACAATTTTATCCACATTAAAGAAATTGTATTTGTTTCCTTCAAGTGGTAACACCATTATCGATATACTATACTAGCAAAATTATTTATACATACACATGTGTGGATACAGTGAAACTTAATAAGTGTTTTAGTTTTCCTACTTTTGTGCACATTTAAGAAACTAACTGAAACTTTTTCAAAATTGTTTTAAATATGTGTATCATCATGAAATTGTTTCCATAGCAACAGAGTTAAAACTATTATACCTATATAAATGAATATGTTTAAAATTTTATGATTACAATAATTTCCACAAATTGTATATTTATTTATTTTTTCTGACTGAAGAATTAGGTTTTAAAACATTTTTTTCAAAATTTTCAAATTTTTTTGTCTGAAAAATGAAAACTAAGCATTTTGCATCCATGGTAACAAAAATGAAACATACTTCCCATTACTTTTCGCATCATTGATAAGATATGACTATGGTATTTATGAATTCATGGTTGACTTTAACTGAGGTGTCCGCAAAAATTATGGTGAGCATTCAAAATGACCTCAAAGGGTATTTTTACCTAATGCAAACCACATAAAAGGGGTATATGTGATTATGATTGAAAATGAATATGAAAATATCAGTTATTAAATTACATTTAATTTAATAAAATGCTTATATTTAATAAAATCATAAAAAATTAGTCTTTCTCTTAATCATTTATTATGAAAAATTATGTTGAAAATAGCCATTTTCAGCTTAAAATCATAGACATCCAGAAGAGGTAAAACTGGTCATCGGTTGCTATGGCAACCGATATGCTTAGCAACCAAAATTTTGCCATTTTTTGTTTGTTTCATCAAGACTAGTAAGTGTGTGAAGTTTGAAGAAAATCCATGACCATGCGTGCCACACTCCCTATGTAAGAGTTTAAATAGTTACAGAGAACCAGTATTAATAAAAGAACAGAGTTCCAATGTCCCACGCGTTGCACATATTTTATCTATCCAAGGGCAATAACTAAAAAAAATTTTGTTTTTGTTCTTTAAAACTTTATACAAATATCTTGAGAAATGAAGGTTATAGAGAGCAAATACAATGCAATTTCCAATTTAGGCTAATTAGTAATTCCAAGGGGCATAACCTCATAAAAATATTCTAACTGCACTGATTTTCTAACTTGTCCGAGACATTGCTGATATAAACCTTTGATGAAAATCTGATATAATCTGGAAAGAATTGTACACTTGAGTGCACTAACAATACAATTTCCATATAACTAATATTTCCAAGGGGCAAAACTCTTTTAAAAATAATTGATCGGCACTGATTTTCGAACTTGTTTCCGAGACATTACAGATATAAACATATGATTTAAGTTTCATAAAATTCTGGCAAGAATTGTACACTTGAGACCGCTAACAAGAACGGACCGGGAAGGATGGACTGTCGGATGGACGGACGGACGGATTGACGGACGCCCGGTATTTCTATGCAACCCGCAACGCGTCGCTCGGAGGACAATAAAGCTCTCAGGTGTAACGACTCCCACTACACTTCCCCAGTCTTCACACGCTTTCTTAGTCCAAATAATTATGACGTCTTGGAAGCCTATTTTAAATTTTTGCTTTGACGCCTTCCTGCGTCGATGTAAGGCGTCAAAGAAAAAAATATAATAGCCTTTCAAGACGTCATAATTATTTGGACTAACGCTTTCTATGATTTTTCTCTTGGAAAATGTTACTTTTTTGAATTTCATTGAAATGTATTTTCATAGTGATAAGTTTTGAAATAGACTCTTTTCATTGTCAACATGGCAGATGCTTTTATAAGGTCCATACATTCGGCAAGTGAAGAGGCAAATTCTCCTAAAGCTACACCGTTCTCTTTGATAAAAACGAGAAATACGCTAGTTCCGAGATACGGTAGTTAGTTGAATCTGTCATGTAAAAGACCGGATGTCGAAAAAAGTCAACGAGTAAATCTTCTCGTAATTCTACTACTGCTGGCAACACGAGTGCTGAAGAAGTGTCATATGAAACGGAGACAACTTCGACAACAGATTTGTCTTTAAATGTAGAAAATGAACTGATTGCAGAAATTTCAAGTGTCAAAGAGACTGTGATTCGGTGAATTAATTCTGTTGAGAGATTGATCCTGTTCACTCAACACCTGTAAGAGTGATATGAAATTGAATACTTTAATTCAGAAATGTTTGTGTGCATTTATAAATGAGAATTTTGAAGAATAGACTAAAATGTGAGATTAATTATTGCAATATAAGTAAATGCTGCCTACAAGCTAATACCTAGTGCGCCGGAAAGTAAACATCAGTACGTTGATGGTTTTCTGTAACTGAAGAAGTCTTAAGAAGAAGAGTTCTCGTATGGACATATTTACATCGGATGACCGTGAGGGCATTCCGGTGTATTGTTGCCACAGACATATCTACCCACGTGACTTTCGTTTTTGACTGATAACCGAACGCAAAATAACATTCCTTATCGCTTGTTATATATCAATTTCATCAATAAATATTCAAAGTAATAAAAAATAATTTTTCAGAACATAGATAAATGATATGAAAATGTTTTGTCGTGAGAAATATATATATCAATAACAAATCAAGAATACCGAAAATTTGTGTTACACATGCGGAAGAATATCTCAAGAACGTTTTGCGGGAAACTATAAATGCCTACTTAAATTCAATCTATTAGAAAAATCGAATTATTACAGAAGAGTGTCCACCATGCACTTGCACTTCACTATTATTAGAATAGTAGAATAGAATGATATACAAATGGATGAAAATTATATAACGTCACAGTACCCAAATTGCACCTATTCAACAAAAGTAGCTGCGGAAATCTTACTAGTTTTCTTTGAGACTAAACAATTTGTATTTTAATAATGTGATATTGTACACGTCTTACAACATAGGTAAATATATTTGAATATACACAAAAACGTTCACAGTTTATATCAACAGAAGAGGCATTCCCTGGAAAAAGTAAATCTACGGAAACGTCGCCATGCGACGTTCTCAAAATGTCATCATTTAAAAACGAGCAAATTAAAAATGTTACAAACTTCCGTTTCTTAAAAAATGAATAGAAGCATGGAATAATGTGAAATTGTTAAAAGTATTTGAAGAAATAAAACAAAACATCTGTTATTCGATTTTTAAGGATGTGAATTTAAACATGGATGCAATTTGGGTACTCCTCATTAGAGAATCATTGATCGTTTGGAGGTCGTTCAACCCCATTTTTCTGATTCAATATGGATTCAAATTTGAATTGGTGTAACTATATAGTAAATAAGGATTATAAACACAGAATGGAAACTTTTGTCTGGATCATAAAAAAAAACAGGTGAAAAAACTGTCAAAATAGGTGCAATTTGGTTACCCTCGCGTTATATACATGTAACTGTTATTAAAAAAATATTAATATAATATATATAAAACAGCAAACCAGAGTATACTGATGTGTATCACTGCAATATGAAAGTTATTACGGTGAGGTTGAATTCCCTGTCATTTATTCATCATCCACGCACGAACTTGTCTCAGAAAAAAATATATCTATATATACCTTAACCTCACTTTCAGGTATAGAGATGTGATTTTTTTTTCTGAGACAAGTGCTTGTGACCATCCACAAGAACTTGCGGTCATCCTATGTTCAGTACTTCAGTACTTTGATTGTACTTCTTTTTGCACGAATTTGAAATTGAAAGTCGTCAAAACATGAAAACATAAACAAACAATGATAAGAATTTAGTGAAAACCCATTTTCTTAAATAAAAGTAAGATAATCAATCAGCTTCGTCCTAACCTGTCTGTCTTAGTATGTTATTCAGGTGCGGATCCAGTCATTTTTAAACCATATGTCCCCATTCAAAAGCATTGATCGTCAAAAAAAGGGGGTTCTGTGAGTGATAAATCTGCTGATATGGTGAATTTATCAAAACTAGATGACATTACTCAGACTTTACTTTGCAAACGGCATGGTCCTAAAGCTGGTAAAGCTCGTAATAAAAAAATTCTCAATGGGAAACACTAAACTGTCAAGTGATGGTGTTCTTGGGAAAGATTTTGAAGAGAAACTGAAAAATCGTTTAGAGACAAATAAACAAATGAAAGATTTACTGCCAGAGTTGAACCGTAAATCTACTGCATCAACTTCGGGTTTTTAAAGGAAGAGTTCTGTCAGTCATACAAGTCGAGACACTAATGGTCCAAAAATGCCTAAAAAATGGACTTTTAAATTTTCGAAATTCTAAGACTACGGCTAAGCCTATTGAAAATGGATGTGGTTTTAAGCCTAAATTCAGACGTCAAGGTTTTGGTAGACAAGAGGCTGATGGTGAAAAGAAAGGTTCCTTTCGTGGCAATGGAAGATCAAAATGACTACAAAGTGCAGTAAATATTTTAAGTAAGAATCCGGAGATACCTGTAGGAGGTCGTTTAAAACATTTTGGGCAAAATTGGGCAAAAATAACAAACGACAAATGGGTTTTAAAAATGGAAAAAGAAGGTTACAAATTGGAATTTTTGGGGAAGATTCCTCACACAGGAACAAAGAAAACAAATGTTTCTGCAAAAGATTTGCCTATTCTGTTGACAGAAATAGATCAACTTAAAAAAAAAAAAACAATATAGAAAATGTACCTGTTTTACAGTATATTTTTTTCTAGGTCCAAAAAAGATAGGAGACTTGAGGCCTGTAATAAATTTAAAACCTCTGAACAAGTGTCTCCAGAAAAAAAAACCCACTTCAAAATGGATTCTCTAAGCAGTGTCTTAAACTTGGTACATAAAGGGGATTGGGAAATTTCTCTCGACCTGAAAGATGCATATTTCCATATACCAGTTCACGAAACACACAAAACGTATCTAAAATTTTGTATTAACAATCAGTGTTACCAATTTCGGGTGCTGTGCTTCGGTCCAACATCAGCACCTCGAATTTTCAAGAAAGTGTGCTCTGTGTAGACAGCTCATTTAAGCGCCCAAAATATTCGTCTAGTATCTTATCTAGATGATTGGTTGTTGGTAAATCAGGTCAAACACATTTTGATTTCAGATCGAGAGAAAAACCTCAATCTCCTAACAAATTAAGTGTTTGTAGTAAATCAAGGAAAGTCAAGCCAAACTCCAACACACTCAATAAATTTCGGATAATGCGAATTGTAGAACGCAGCTTGAAATGCCATTACACTTTAATAATTGAAATTCTCTCAATATAACACTTGCAACCCCAAAAAGTGAAAAAAAAACTAATCGAAACCGGCTGATGGATCTTAATTTTATATAAAATGCTCCGCTGGACGCCGCTTGATACGACCGCAGAGGTCGAACCATGAACAGTTGGGGCAAGTATGGACACTACATTCAAGCTTGATACAGCTCTGACTTTGGATTGTGATTAAATATTAGACACAGCATCTATATATATAGGTTTCTGACACAGAATGAATGTGGTCAAAGAACTGACAAATTTGAAAATGGACTTTTACCTATTATGGTCCAATATCCAAAATCTAAATACACAATTAAATTCAGCATATCCAAGTACATCAAGAATTTAATTAATTTATTTATTGATGGACACTATTAGCTAATTTTTAAAGGGTTCGTTTCATAAAACAAATTATATATACATATAGCATTCTGCAAATTAATTTATAGAGAATAACAAACAAACCTACCACGAAGTTCTTCAAAACATGTACAAAAAAAAAAAAATGAAAAAAAAATTATTTCCAAAATACCATTCATCATTAATACAATGTCTTTAAACAATCCATAAAATTTACCTTTTGATTATTTTTCAAAATATCTAATAATGAACAGTAAATTTCAAACTATATTCATACATAATTTCTAAAATTAGAATATGATGCTGTATCTATTTTTAACTATGAATCTACCTTCAATTTCTATTAATTGTGCAAGACATCTCTGAATTTGGATTGTGATTAAATATTTGACATATCATAGGTTTTTAACACAGGATGAATGTGGTCTAAGAACAAAAATTTGAAATTGGACATATACCTTTTATGGTCCAATATCCAAAATCTAAATACATGGTTAGATTCAGCATAGCAAAAAGTAAAATAACAAAAATACCAAACTCCAAGGAAAATTCAAAACGGAAAGTCCCTTATCAAATGGCAAAATCAAACGCTCAAACACATCAAACGAATGGATAACAACTGTCTGACTTGGTACAGGCATTTCCTTATGTAGAAAATGGTGGTTTAAACATGGTTTTATAGCTAGCTAAACCTCTCACTTGTATGACAGTCGCATAAAATTTCATTATATTGACAACAATGTGTGAACAAAACAAACAGTCATAATAGGAAAAAATCTAAAAAAAAATAGGAGTACAGTAATCAACATTGTGTTATAATCTTAATCACTACAAAAAAAAAATATGTCAAAAAAGAAAAACAAAATGGCATAAAGACAAAGCACATAGCAAAAATGAAAGACAAGAGTACAAAAAAGACCATAGCACAATAGCACAATGGCGGGATGTACATGTATAAGTACAGAGTTAAGAACCTGAAGAATTCATTTTTTTTTTATAAAATCAAACAAAGTTTATTTTTGGAACCTTTGAATCTCAATGTGGACCAATTTGATAATGGAGCCCAAAATCCAAAATCTGAATGCAGGCATGGTTATATCAGCATACCAAAGAACCCCATATATTCATTTTTTGTTAAAATTAAACAAACAAAGTTTAATTTTGGACCCCGATTTGGACCAACTTAAAAACTGGGCCCAAAATCAAAAATCTAAATATATGTTCCGATTTAGCATATAAAAAACCCAAGAATTCAATTTTTGTTAAAATCAAACTAAGTTTAATTTTGGACACTTTGGACCCTAAAATGGACGAATTTGAAAACCGGACCCAAACTCAAAAAATTAACTTCATGGTTAGATTCAGCATATCAAAGAACCCCAACAATTCAATTTTTGATTAATCAAACAAAAATTAGGTTTTGACACTTTGGATCCTAAAATGGACCAATTTGTAAACGGGCCCGAACATTAAAAAAATTTAAATACACGGTTAGATTCGACATATATATATAATTCAATTTTTGATGCAATCAAACAAAAGTTTAATTTTGGATCCTTCGGACCTCAATGTGGACCAATTTAAAAACGGGGCCCAAAATCGAAAACCTCAATACACGGTTAGATTCAGCATATTAAAGAACCCCAACAAATACAGACTTTGAATTAAACCCAATTGAAATTGGTCAAGAAATAAGCAATTTATACAAAGTATTAGAAAAGTATTGTTTTTGGCCCCTTTTTTCCTAAACATTTACGGTCATAACCCCCAAAATCAATCCCAACCTTTCTTTTTTGGTATGGAACCTTGTGGTACAATTTCATAGAGATCCATAGACTTATACTCAAGTTATTGTCCTTAAACCAGAAAATCCTAGTTTCTTGGCCCCTAATTCCTAAACTGTTTGGGCCATAACCCACAAAATCAACCCCAACCTTCCTTTAGAGGTATGGAAACTTGTGTTAAAATTTCATAGATCCATACACTGATACACAAGTTATTGTTCTGAAACAAGAAAATGCTTGTTTTGGCCCCTTTTTGGCCCCTAATTCCGAAACAGATAGGACAATAATTCCCAAAATCAATCCCAACCTTCCTATTGTGGCATAGAACATTGTGCTATAATTTTATAGAGATCCATACACTTATACTCAAGTTATTGTCAGGAAACCAAATGTCTTCGGACGACGCCATAACATAATACGAACGCAAAAAATTTGCAGTCGTATAATAATGTACAAACGATTCCGACTATTGGACCTCAAAAAGAAGAAGAAGAAGAATATTTTATTCTAAATAAGGGCTCCGACATGACAATAACATCAATAATTTGAGATTGAAACAAATAACATTCAATATAAATTCAAGGGAATATTTTTGTCGACCTTTAGAAGGTCAAAATTTATTAACTACTGTTATTGTAATATTGTATGGAAATGAGCAAGAGCACATCAAATAAATGAAAATAAGTTAAAATATAAAATAATATCTACTAAAAAATTAAAATGCAAAACAAGTATTGAGATCTGTGTTGAAGAAAGGGGCATATTGTATTAGTAGGATTTCTACTTTTTAATCTGGGAAAAGTATAGTCAATATATTATGTCCCAGATTTAATCAAGTTTTTGGATTTTTTTGGAAATATTTATTCATAATCACTCCGTCCTTAAATAAGTATCTTGGATTTTGATTGGTTGATAGCTATAGTGTATTTTCTCATATGCGATTATTTATCATCACACGTGGTATTCCGATTCAAAATCCGCGGAGGGATCCGAATCCCGAGGAGCTTAACACGAAACCACAAACGGTGGGTAAGTTATATCTGGATCATATTCCCTTGGATGATTATGCTTGTGGAGATGACAATTTCTTTGGCCGTCCCCCTTTTTCCAAAATCCTTTATTGTTTTCTTTTCTTTTAATTTCAATTATTTTTGTATATATGCATGTAGGGTTATATATTTCGCGGTGGTGTATTGCCATGGCTTTATTTGGACTTGTTTGTTTGCTTTTTGGCCTTGAATGTTTGTCCCTAATATTTTATTAACTATGTATTTACTTTCAGGTATCACAGATCGAATTTATTCGTTCATAGTGTGTTAATTTACGTTTTTGATTGAGTTAAGCCTTCCAATTGATGTTTTATCGTGTGTTTTTCTATGTTGTGATGTTATACTATTGTTTCAGAATAAGGGAGAAGGTTTGGTACCATTAAAACGTTTAATCCCGCTGCAAATGTGTGCACCTGTCCTAAGTCAGGAATCTGATGTACAGTAGTTGTCGTTTGTTTATGTAATTTATACGTGTTTCTCGTTTCTCGTTTTTTATATAGACTAGACCGTTGGTTTTACCGTTTGAATGGTTTTACACTAGTACTTTTGGGGCCCTTTATAGCTTGTTGTTCGGTGTGAGCCAAGGCTCCGTGTTGAAGGCCGTACATTGACCTATAATGGTTTACTTTTATAAATTGTTATTTGGATGGAGAGTTGTCTCATTGGCACTCACACCACATCTTCCTATATCTATGTTACACTTAGAAACGTGTCCATCCCCCCAAACGTGTCCGATTCCCCCAAACGTGGCCATATGATGTCACAGAACTACAAATCATGTCTAGTTACTAAATCTAAGGAGCGTTAAAGCGTGTCATGTTATAATCATCGTGTCCAATCCCCAAATGTGTCCATATGTGGTCAAAAAGTCTCCCTATTAGAGATTTACAATAACTGTCTGACTCGACCCGAGTCCGACTACGAGTCATAGTAAGACAGTTTAAATGACGGGGCTATCTCAAAACAATAAAAATTGTAAACAGTGTGCTTTTATAATTTTATACTAATTGAAAAGTTGTTTTCGGCGATTTACCAAACTCCACAAAATTCAACAATGGCTTTTAGTTTGTGACAAGGATGTCTACAAAGAGTTCTCACGAACTTATAGCAGTTCAACTCGCCAATAACGTGTTCAACGGAAACTCGGTATTCTGTTATAAGTCTGTCTGTTCAAAAGCAGAGGTGTGAATGTAGATTCATCTGAAAGTGATGAAACTGTTATGGTTCAATGTTGTCGTTGCGCAAATAAGTAAAACAACATAATTTATGAAAACAGCAAGTCTTATTTATTTATCTATCATTGCTCCTTTAAAGCATGATTTTTGGATTGTACATCGTTTATTTGTGTTTAGTTGTTCTTGTTTTAGGAAGAACAAAATACAAAAAGTCAAACAATCGTAAAACAAAGAATAATTTAAAAATAAGAAGTGATATGATTTCCAATAAGACAACTTCCACCAGATACCAAATGACTTAGTTTAAAACTACAAAATGTATAGGTTTGCGTATGGACTTCAACAATGAGCAAAACCATACCGCATAGTTAGCCATAAAGGATCCCGAAATGACATATGTAAAACAATCCAAACGAGAAAACTAAAACGTATTCCTTTTAATGCACAGTTCAGAAATAAAATTAAAAACAATATATGGCTATATATTATCAAATAAAGTATTTCCCTGAAGCCACACCCACCTCCATATCCCATCAATGTTCATCCCACACACTACTCAGCCCCGTCGTTTTGATTCTTTCTTCTTTTCTATTTCATTTTGATCTACTTATCGGATGAAGTTAGTCATTATTTTGCGTCAGTCACCGTTTGTATCGATTGTTCTCAATTTTATGTTTTCTTTTAAAATTGTTAGATGAAAAGCTAATATAGAACACTCTTTCAATTGCTGAAAGGCTGAAAAGTTAAAGATCTTGTAGATTTGTCTATTTGGAAAAAATAAGCGTCGTTTGGCTCTTTATCAGACTTGTTTTGTACACTTCTTAAATCAGACAAACAATTGCAAGCTAACTTGACAGGGAGAATGATTGGAATGACTAAGAAGATCAATGCTGTTTGAATATTCATAATCATTCATGTAACTAATGATTTTTTCTCATCAAAATAAATGCGAACAAAAGTATGCATTACAATTCACTCGCAGCTATAAAAAAAAAAAAAAAAAACAAGTTTTCTGATCAAAAACGAGTTGAAACAATTTGCAATCATTCAATTGAAAATATTTATCCTATCCTCCAAGACTATATACAATGGGAAAAATGTTGCTTAATAAAAATGAAATACAAACAAAATGAACAATAGTATTATTCAGTTCCCTTTAGATAATTCATCAGTAGAATAGAGAACATACAGAAGTGATCAGATAACACGAGCGAAAGACTGTTGTGAAAGTATTAGAAAATCTGAAAAAATCTGTTATAAAGAGAGAATGAAAAGCGTTTTCTTCAACCCTTCAGTAAAAAAATCAATTTGATGAAAGGTTTTGTCCTATCACTTTGCAACGCAAAGATTTAACACGGTAAAATTAATTAGTGTACAAATTATTTTGAGATCACCCTATAGTTTACCTGTATGATTTGTAGTCGTACTCGTACTCTGACTCGAGTCAGGTAGTTATTGTAAATCTCTTTTATGCACGCTCAATCGTGTCCATATTTTAAAAGCACCCAAATGTGTCCACCGTTGTTAAATATTGAATATAGGGAGAAGTTACTAGTTCAAAATGTCACCACGGTTTAGTGAATAATAGTTAGATTACCATGAAGAGGATCACTGAGGGGGATATAAAATATGTTTAGTGTTAAAGGAAAATATTCACTGAATCGATTTATATAAGATAGGGATTTTTTGCATTAAGTTAAAGGTAAGAAAAAGCGTCCGAAGCGGAGACGGTCGAAACATTAGTTAGCCACCTTCTCGTAATATATAGGGATAGAAGATCTTGCCATGGATAGAAAACAAGTGCCTGTGAATCAACAGTCAGTAGTTAATTTATGTGTTGCAAATTAACTTGCAATCATGCTTGATATAAACAACCGGCGTTGAAGAAACTAATGCTAATAAATGACCACTGACTTAATCAATAGTTGAAGCACGGTTTTGAAGTGTGTTCAGTTCATCCATTCAAAATTTAAAACAATAATATTGATAAAAAAAATAACAAAACCGCTGCAAGTAAAATATATATATTTATTGTATCATTTTTTTTTTCGTATCTGGTGTTTGTTTATTTCGAAGCAGAAGTCAGTGATTTCATCTTTCACTGTAAATAGTGTACCATTTCGTGGACATTTGTCTATACGCACCAATAACCTTTTCTCGAGATGTTCTTTGATCCTTTTTTTAGAATCCTGCTACCAAAACCCGACGTCTTCAATCATGTCCCCCATCATTGAATTGCCGTAAACTTTATTGACTTCACTGAGGACATTTTATCGCTAAAAGTTTTCAGACGTTCTGGCGTTTTTCAAAACCTTTTCGCTGCCAAAATTTTTCAAATTCCAAAATAACGTTACGCCTATGACGTTGCTAAATTTTAATATACTGCAGCTGTGCTATTTGCGCAGTCAAATTGCATTGACCGTATATACATTTGTATGGTGGCCGGTTAAGGCCATTTCGCGTTTTCGCGTTTTCGCCTTTCATATTCTATAGGTCGAAAACGCGAAAACGCGAAATCGCGAAGTCGAAAACGCGAAAACGCGAAGTCGAAAACGCGAAAACGCGAAAGGCGAAGTCGAAAACGCGAAAACGCGAAGTCGAAAACGCGAAAACGCGAAATCGCGAAGTCGAAAACGCGAAATCGATTTCGCGTTTTCGACTTCGCGTTTTCGCGTTTTCGACTTCGCCTTTCGCTTTTTCGCGTTTTCGCGATTTCGCGATTTCGCCTTTCGCGATTTCGCGATTTCGCCTTTTCGCGATTTCGCGTTTTCGCGTTTTCGCGTTTTCGCGATTTCGCCTTTTCGCCTTTTCGCGTTTTACGATATACATGTTATTATAACATAACATTTTAAATATAATTGGAGACAAGACTACAAAGTATAAGTCATTCAAATGATTGTCATATAAATTTCATATCTGTGACGTATTTTAAATATTTTCATACATTAGACAATTTCTTCACATTATTTGTTGACAATTACTGAGCAAATTTAAAAACAGATGCATTTGTATAAAATGCCTTTGAACATACAATTTGCTGGAAGTTATAGTTTGGACATTTTAAAATAAATGAAATTAATGATTATTATCGCCATAGTTACTTAAAATACATAATCATTCATTTAATGCTCTTGTTGTGAATCTAAAATTTTAATATTTAAATTAGCTTGTGTGAAAAAGTTTAAAATTTAAAACATTGTGGAGATAAGACTTTGTCAAATAAAACTTGGAACGGTTTCATGAAGCTATCTTAAGACCTGTTATAAGATACTAGAATATCTTATGACATGTCTTATGATCCTCTTAGGACTATCAAGACCTCGCCTCAAAACTGTCGTAGGTTGATCTTAGCAAAGATATCCTAAACCTGTCGCATGTTCTTTTAATTTAAACAAAAGTAACCTGGATTTATGGAAAAGTCATGTAAATGTAGACTGTGTTTCCCATATATTACTAAACGCATTGATTAATATTTCAAATTTTCAAAGATGGAAATTTGTTCATCTACAGGAGACACCAAGGGACAAGGGATATACTCTTGAAGCGGTGACAATAACAACAATCCTCCCGTGTCAGAACCAGATTAACAAAACAAATAGAAACTGAATCTGGTCAACTAACAAATATATTTTAAATGTCAAAATATGATTTCAAGCAAATTGTATACTCAAAGGCATTTTATACAAATGCATCTGTTTTAAATTTGTTCAGTAATAATAATAATAATAATAATAATAATAATAATAATAATAATAATATCTTTATTTAAAGAGTAATTCATTTGGATTAAACCAATTTTAAATAAGGCTCTCTAAATACAATATCAACTATATGACTAAAACATAATTAATCTACTAATATACACATGTAAACAATAGATGTATATAAACAAAATATAATTACAACAACAAAAACCGCCTATAGTTTACATTGTGGCTTAACTTATAAATTTGACACTTTTAAAAGATAATGACTTGTTAGAGTATTTGAAACAAAGAATGTAAAGGAATTGTAATTTATGAAAATATTTAAAGTAAACCACAGATATGAAATTTATATCAACTTCAATTATATTTAAAATGTTATGTTACAATAACATGTATATCGTAAAAACGCGAAAGGCGAAAACGCGAAATCGCGAAATCGCGAAAACGCGAAAAGGCGAAAACGCGAAAACGCGAAATCGCGAAAGGCGAAAAGGCGAAATCGTTTTCGCGTTTTCGCGATTTCGCCTTTCGCCTTTTCGCGTTTTACGATATACATGTTATTATAACATAACATTTTAAATATAATTGAGACAAGACTACAAAATATGTCATTCAAATGATGTCATATAAATTTCATATCTGTGGTTTACTTTAAATATTTTCATAAATTAGACAATTCCTTTACATTCTTTGTTTCAAATACTCTAACAAGTCATTATCTTTTAAAAGTGTCAAATTTATAAGTTAAGCCACAATGTAAACTATAGGCGGTTTTTTGTTGTTGTAATTATATTTTGTTTATATACATCTATTGTTTATGTGTATATTAGTAGATTAATTATGTTTTAGTCATATAGTTGATATTGTATTTAGAGAGCCTTATTTAAAATTGGTTTAATCAAATGAATTACTCTTTAAATAAAGATATTATTATTATTATTATTATTATTATTATTATTATTATTATTATTACTGAACAAATTTAAAACAGATGCATTTGTATAAAATGCCTTTGAGTATACAATTTGCTTGAAATCATATTTTGACATTTAAAAATATATTTGTTAGTTGACCAGATTCAGTTTCTCTATTTGTTTGTTAATCTGGTTCTGACACGGGAGGATTGTTGTTATTGTCTACCGCTTCAAAGTATATCCCTTGTCCCTTGGTGTCTCCTAGATGAACAAATTTCCATCTTTGAAAATTTGAAATATTAATCAATGCGTTTAGTAATATATGGGAAACACAGTCTACATTTACATGACTTTTCCATAAATCAGGTTACTTTTTGTTTAAATTAAAAGAACATGCGACAGGTTTAGGATATCTTTGCTAAGATCAACCTACGACAGTTTTGAGGCGAGGTCTTGATAGTCTAAGAGGATCATAAGACATGTCATAAGATATTCTAGTATCTTATAACAGGTCTTAAGATAGCTTCATGAAACTGTCCCAAGTTTTATTTGACAAAGTCTTATCTCCACAATGTTTTAAATTTTAAACTTTTTTCACACAAGCTAATTTAAATATTAAAATTTTAGATTCACAACAAGAGCATTAAATGAATGATTATGTATTTTAAGTAACCATGGCGATAATAATCATTAATTTCATTTATTTTAAATGTCCAAACTATAACTTCCAGCAAATTGTATGTTCAAAGGCATTTTATACAAATCCATCTGTTTTAAATTTGTTCAGTAATTGTCAACAAAGAATGTGAAGAAATTGTCTAATGTATGAAAATATTTAAAATACGTCACAGATATGAAATTTATATGACAATCATTTGAATGACTTATACTTTGTAGTCTTGTTCCAATTATATTTAAAATGTTATGTTATAATAACATGTATATCGTAAAACGCGAAAAGGCGAAAAGGCGAACGCGAAATCGCGAAACGCGAAAACGCGAAAACGCGAAATCGCGAAAGGCGAAACGCGAAATCGCGAAATCGCGAAGTCGAAACGCGAAACGCGAAGGCGAAGTCGAAAACGCGAAAACGCGAGTCGAAAACGCGAAATCGATTTCGCGTTTTCGACTTCGCGATTTCGCGTTTTCGCGTTTTCGACTTCGCGTTTTCGCGTTTTCGACTTCGCCTTTCGCGTTTTCGCGTTTTCGACTTCGCGTTTCGCGTTTTCGACTTCGCGATTTCGCGTTTTCGCGTTTTCGACCTATATAATATGAAGGCGAAAACGCGAAAACGCGAAATGGCCTTAACCGGCCACCATACATTTGTGATATACAATAACTAACCGTATATCGCCTTGTATGTGACGTTGACAATGCGTTTCCGTAGAGTTTTATTTATGACGTCATTAAAAGTGCAGGTTCGCGGAATTTTTACGTCTTTCGCTCCAAATTCAAAAATGATGGTTTTTACCCTAAATATTTCATTTGGAACAGTTATAGGAGTTGCAGTATATAAAGAATAATCATAAATTGTCTCGAAATGTAAATTTTATTTGTACTCGGCTCAAAACAGGATAGCCTCGCTTTCTACCTGTTTCTAAGCCTTGTACAAATAAAATTTATGTTTCGAGACGATGGTTATTCTAACGTGAGGGTACCCATATTGCACCTATTTTGACAGTTTTTTAACCTACGTTTATTTAATCTTCAGACAAAAGTTTTCATTATGTGTTTATTTTGTAGATGTATCATTATTTACTATATGATTTCACCAATTTAATTTTGAATCCATATGGAATCATAGAAAAATTGGTCTGAACTGACCTCCAAACCATCAATGATTCTGTAATGAGGAGTACCCAAATTGCATCCATGCTTAAATTCGCATCGTCAAAAGTCGAATAACAGAGCTTTTGTTTGTTTTTTTTCAAATATTTTGAACAATTGGATATTAGTCCATGCTTACTCTTCATTTTTTAAGAAGTGGATATTTGTAACATATTGTATTTGCTAATTTTAAAAAGATGACGTTTTGATGACGTCGCATGGCGACGTTTCCGTAAATTTTGCTTTATCAGTAAACACTTCTTCTGTTGATAAATACTGTGAACGTTTTGTGTATATCTAAATATTTTTACCTATGTTGAAAGACGTGCATAGTATCAAATCATAAAAATACAAATTGTTTAGTCTCTAGGAAATCTTGTAAGATTTCCGCTGCTATTTTTGCTAAATAGGTGCAATTTGGGTACCGTGACGTTATATCTACAACGTCGACGAATATGGCAAGCCAAAGTGGACAAAAATAGCTATTTTCTAATATTAGAAAATGATTTTCTTATATTAGAAAATCAATTTTGATATTAGAAAATCATTTTCTAATATAAGAAAATCATTTTCTAATATAAGAAAATCATTTTCTAATATTAAAAAGAAAACACTATTTCTTAATATTAGAAAATGAATTTTTAATATTAGAAAATGAATTTCAAATATTAGAAAATGTATTTCTAATATTAGAAAATGAGTTTCTAATATTAGAAAAGAATTTGTAATATTAAAAATGATTTTTAATATTAAGAAATCATTTCTAATATTAAAAGTATCGTATTTTTAATATTAGAAAATGATTTTCTAATATTAGAAAATGTATTTCTAATATTAGAAAATGTATTTCTAATATAAGAAAATGTATTTTAATATTAGAAAATGATTTTCTTACATTAGAAAATGATTTTCTAATATTAAGTAGCATATTTTTAATATTAAAAATAATGATTTCCTAATATTAGAAAATGCATTTCTAATATTAGAAAAGATTTTTAATATTAGAAAATAATTTTTAATATTAGAAAATGATTTTCTAATATTAGAAAATGATTTTCTAATATTAGAAAATGATTTTAATATTAGTAAATAGCTCTTTTTGTCTGCTTTGGCTTGCCATAGACGAATGCCTTATACCATCGTTAACGTTATTCCACACATAGCCGTTTTTATGATCAATTATTAAGTTCAAAATATACTGAATTTATTCAAATTTTGTTTGGCATATACTTATATACAAACAATTTAATTCTGATTCAAAAGTAAATTAGATTTTAAAATATATATACATGATATTATAAATTTGTGTGAAATGTTACGCTTACGAATATTTGTTTTCAAAAAAATATGTGCAATAATTTTTTATGTCTTCTACAAAATCCTTCCACAGATTTCGGATTAAAACCTATGTGTTATTTCTATAAACATTTACGTTTAAATGGTGTGAAAATATAGGGTAATCACCGAATTCGGGTTTTTCTTTTTTTCTCAGTAGAAATTAAGTAGTTTTTGTAGCGTGAAAAAGGTAAAAACAACAAAATAATCGTAATGTCGTGAAATCGTATTTTTTTCATATTATCATACATCACTCATCCATAAATGATTAAGACAGCAAACACAAATCGATCCGGTAAACCCGTAATACTTTCCTATTGTTAAATTGGAAATGAATATTATTTTTACATAGAATTCTTTGGACGGATTTTCAGAAAATCGCAATTTAAAGTTGGAAAATGCATATTCTCTGCCGCGTTTTACCTACATTCTTTACATTTAAAGATCGACAGTATCTTTGGAAGTATAAACTCTTCATATTTATATTTTGTTTAATATTCAGATGATTCCAACAAATTACATGTACATAAAATGCGTACAAAATTTCTTCAAAATCCGAAATATGCTTTCGACTCCGAACTTAATTGACTTGGATAGTCAGTTTTTGTGCCGAAGTCGGTGGTTTTTCTGTTGGTACTGTGGCTTCCTGTACTAATAAAATCTGACCACCACGAAAAAGACAAGAGTGCTGAATGTTGCGTTTAATACCAAAAATAAATCAACGAAATATCGGCCAATTACGAATTCTTTGCCTGAAAGAAATATACATTATCTGGTCAAATTTATTTATGATTTTTTTTTAAATGGGGACACATTGGAAGGGAATAATAAACATCCTCTACAGTTTTTATGCAAACGAATGCAGCCCTTCTGAAGGAAGGTCTTTGTCACAAAGATTACATTCTGTTCTACTCATTGACATGTACCACTATGTACGCATTTAGGATATACACAACAGTCCCTCACTTCGCTCAATAAAGATAGAACGCACCGTATACATTATTGTCGTCTGCTCTCTTTCGATGCCGGACAAATTCTCTACAATATCCTGCATAAATCGCAGTCTAGTTTTAAACGGATGTGACCGAAGTTACGTCTCACAAACCTCTCTTTTATGATCAATGAAACAGCAAAACAGTTTATTCACAGTTGTCTAAATCTTGAATCGGGATGTTAATAATAAAAAAAAAATTTTGAGTGTGGATTGCGCTACATATGTATTTGTATTTAAACTCATACAAAATCGGAAAATTTTGAAAAATACCTTATACCTTTATCGGGAACTTGACTTTTTGTCAATTTATTCGGATAAGACTAATATTGATGGAGGAAATGAATAAGACATTTTAGACAGCAATTCAAGGGTATGTTCTAGATATTGGTATAACAAACAGGAGACATTTGATAGAGAATGCTTTGATCTCATCACATTAAGAATATTGTATGCCAAGTTACTTTTACGCTGTTAAAAATATGATATTTGTTTTGGGTTTGAAGTTGCTAAAATGTAGGCTGAACATATAGCTAAAGTCCGGTAATTTCGTGTGCCTTAAAGTTCAATGAACGGACTCCGGACGGATAAAGAAACCCGGTGAGCATCGTATATTTAGTTGTTGTCTTATCGGCATGATATACGTATATATGTAGTCTTGCCCTCTGTGGACAACTTTAAAAGTTAACAGATTAGCACAACTTTAAAAGTTAACAGATTCGCACAACTTTTTAGCAATGCATCTACGACTTTGTTCTATTATTTCGTTTAATATATTTTACATAATGTTCCGTTCCTGTCTCGGGACGTTTCTTGAATAGTCAGAGACATACACAAACCGAGCCGACGGTGCGAATGCTTTATAGCCAGTCAAGGTCGTTAAACACACCCATCATCATCAACAAATCGATACGATTTCAGGACATGACCTTTTTTAACCAGAATGGATGCTCCGCCTAACTGCTCATGGATGAGTGCTGAACCAAGCACATGTTGTATACCATGCCTAGGTCCGACCATTTAATCTTCTGAGGAGATTTTTTCCGGATTGAATATTCGTTTTCATTTTTTGCTAGTAAAACTTATTTTAATTCACAATTATTTCCTGCATTGTCCTGTATTTTGTTGGACAAAACTTATTCATTTTTCACCCCGTCTTTGGCAAAGTTATTTACAATGCCAGAATATTCATTTTCAAAATTCTACTGTCCCATTCTCCACCCTCAGAATATCAAATGGTCATCCCCTAAGAACTTGAATTCGTTGACCGTCAAAGGCATCCATGACTTCGTTTTGGCTGTGGTGCATAAGTTTACAAAGGAATGATATACTTCCAAAATGTATGTTTAAATTGTCATTTTCAATACTGCGAAACTCGAAGAAAAAATAAGACAAGAAAATTGTGTTTTTTTAAATTATAATTCATAAATATGCCTATTTTGATTAACACTTGATATCTGTTATGCTTCCGCAGTGCTTTTCTAGATTAATATTCATCATATATGCTCAAAACCAACTATTTAAATGCCAAGGATGTATAAGAAGTGAAACATGTGAAGACCTATATGACTAAAAGTTAAAAGATAAAAGGCAAATTTACATTGAGGTTCTGCGAAAGGAAATCACGAATTCACCGACATTCAAACTGACTCCATTTTCGGAAAATGACATCTGTAACAAACATAAACTTTTAGCTACCTCTTTACAAGCAGAACCAACTACAATGAAAGTTCCAACGATGTACTGGCTTCCGAAGCTGCATAAAACACCTTACAAATATAGATTTATTTCGTCTTCAAGCCATTGTTTCACTACTAAACTGTCTATTCTACTTACTAGTACACTTGGTACAACCAATTATTAATTACTTTTGTAGTGTCAAAAATTCTTTGGAAGTACTTGATAAATTGCATGCTTATATTGGTGATATCGAATTTGTTCAAAGTTTTGATTTTTCTACCCTATATACCACTTTGCCTCCTAATCTCATTCAGAAAAAATTCACACATCTAATTAAATGGGCATTTAAAAAGTCAGAATGTGAATAGATATGTTCAAACTCTTTTAGGTCATTTTTTAGTAACAACAAACTAAAGAACTTTGTCAATTGGACCTGCTTTGATACGATAACTGCACTTGAATGTTTACTAGAAAACATTTGTTCGCTATGGAGATTCCGTATATCGTCAAGTTATCGGAATTCCAATGGGGACTAACTGTGCACCACTTATTGCGGACCTGTTTCTGTATTGTTATGAGTTACAATTTATGACTAAAATAAGCAGACCCATCGAAACAACATTTGATAAAAAAATTTAATAACACTTTTAGATATTTGGATGATATTTTGGCTCTCAATAATGACGACTTCAGTATGTACACTAAAAAGATTTATCCTGTTGAACTGACTTTAAATACAGTTAATACTAACAATGAACACTGCCCTTTCCTGGATCTTGATATCTATACCTTTAACGAGAAGCTTAATACCAAAATTTACGACAAAAGAGATGATTTTTCATTTCCTATTGTTAACAATCCATTTTTAGATGGTGACGTTCCCTTGTCACCATCTTATGGTGTTTATATATCTCAACTTGTTCGATTCGCTCGTGAATGTAACAACGTATTTGCTTTTAAGAAATCTCTGTATTACTAAAAAATTATTGCACCAGGGTTTTCGATATCACAAACAAGTCAAAACATTTACTAAATTTTATCATCGGTACAAGGACATCATTCGTAAATATATATCAACATGCAGACATCTTATACGTTCAGGTATTTCACATCCAATCTTTTTTTGGTAATATTCTATACAAAGCACAAAATGTCGTCATTCACCTCAAAAGCTAACCAAACCTTTAAACAGACTTATTCAGAAGGGATATAGTTACGATACTGTTGTCAAGTCATGTCAAAGATGGCATATTTTGGAATTAAAATTGATTCACTCATAGAGTCTTTGCATCGGAAATAAACACATTTATTCTAAAACCAGTTGTTGGCATGATACGGGTTATGTTCTTCTCATATATTTTATGATGTTATGATACTAAACCCCTAAAGGGAGGGATGGTGCTTGATTTTCATATGATGAAGACATAATCTTTTAATCAGTTTAATTGAGGTCTGGAGCTGGCATGTTAGTAACTACTAGTAGTCCTTTGTTAATTCATGTATCATTGTCATTTTGCTTAGTTTCTTTTGTTACCTATTCTGATATCGGACTCGGACTTCTTTTAAACTGAGTTTAACTGTGCGTATTGCTGTGTGTTTGTTTATTCTACATTAATTGGCTAGAGATATAGGGGGAGGGTTGAGATCTCACAAAACATGTTTAACCCCGCCGCATTTTTGCGCCTGTCCCAAGTCAGGAGCCTCTGGCCTTTGTTAGTCTTGTATGTTTTTAATTTAAGTTCATTTATAATAAATATGCCTATTTTGATTAACACTTGATATCTGTTATGCTTCCGCAGTGCTTTTCTAGATTAATATTCATCATATATGCTCAAAACCAACTATTTAAATGCCAAGGATGTATAAGAAGTGAAACATGTGAAGACCTATATGACTAAAAGTTAAAAGATAAAAGGCAAATTTACATTGAGGTTCTGCGAAAGGAAATCACGAATTCACCGACATTCAAACTGACTCCATTTTCGGAAAATGACATCTGTAACAAACATAAACTTTTAGCTACCTCTTTACAAGCAGAACCAACTACAATGAAAGTTCCAACGATGTACTGGCTTCGAAGCTGCATAAAACACCTTACAAATATAGATTTATTTCGTCTTCAAGCCATTGTTTCACTACTAAACTGTCTATTCTACTTACTAGTACACTTGGTACAACCAATTATTAATTACTTTTGTAGTGTCAAAAATTCTTTGGAAGTACTTGATAAATTGCATGCTTATATTGGTGATATCGAATTTGTTCAAAGTTTTGATTTTTCTACCCTATATACCACTTTGCCTCCTAATCTCATTCAGAAAAAATTCACACATCTAATTAAATGGGCATTTAAAAAGTCAGAATGTGAATAGATATGTTCAAACTCTTTTAGGTCATTTTTTAGTAACAACAAACTAAAGAACTTTGTCAATTGGACCTGCTTTGATACGATAACTGCACTTGAATTTTACTAGAAAACATTTTTGTTCGCTATGGAGATTCCGTATATCGTCAAGTTATCGGAATTCCAATGGGGACTAACTGTGCACCACTTATTGCGGACCTGTTTCTGTATTGTTATGAGTTACAATTTATGACTAAAATAAGCAGACCCATCGAAACAACATTTGATAAAAAAATTTAATAACACTTTTAGATATTTGGATGATATTTTGGCTCTCAATAATGACGACTTCAGTATGTACACTAAAAAGATTTATCCTGTTGAACTGACTTTAAATACAGTTAATACTAACAATGAACACTGCCCTTTCCTGGATCTTGATATCTATACCTTTAACGAGAAGCTTAATACCAAAATTTACGACAAAAGAGATGATTTTCATTTCCTATTGTTAACAATCCATTTTTAGATGGTGACGTTCCTTGTCACCATCTTATGGTGTTTATATATCTCAACTTGTTCGATTCGCTCGTGAATGTAACAACGTATTTGCTTTTAAGAAATCTCTGTATTACTAAAAAATTATTGCACCAGGGTTTTCGATATCACAAACAAGTCAAAACATTTACTAAATTTTATCATCGGTACAAGGACATCATTCGTAAATATATATCAACATGCAGACATCTTATACGTTCAGGTATTTCACATCAAATCTTTTATGGTAATATTCTATACAAAGCACCCAAATGTCGCCATTCACCTCAAAAGCTAACCAAACCTTTAAACAGACTTATTCAGAAGAGATATAGTTACTGTTGTCAAGATCAAAGATGGCATTTTTGGAAATTTATATTGATTCACTCATAGAGTGTTTGCATCGGAAATAAACACATTTATTCTAAAATCAGTTGTTGGCATGATACGGGTTATGTTCGTCTCGTATATTTTATGATGGTATGATACTAAACCCCTAAAGGGAGGGATGGTGCTTGATTTTCATATGATGAAGACATAATCTTTTAATCAGTTTAATTGAGGTCTGGAGCTGGCATGTTAGTAACTACTAGTAGTCCTTTGTTAATTCATGTATCATTGTCATTTTGCTTAGTTTCTTTTGTTACCTATTCTGATATCGGACTCGGACTTCTTTTAAACTGAGTTTAACTGTGCGTATTGCTGTGTGTTTGTTTATTCTACATTAATTGGCTAGAGATATAGGGGGAGGGTTGAGATCTCACAAAACATGTTTAACCCCGCCGCATTTTTGCGCCTGTCCCAAGTCAGGAGCCTCTGGCCTTTGTTAGTCTTGTATGTTTTTTTAATTTAAGTTCATTTATATGTTTCGGAGTTTAGTGTGACGTCCATTTTCACTTAACTAGTACACATTTTTGTTTAGGGGCCAGCTGAAGCCCGCCTCCGGGTAAGGGATTTTCTCGCTGTGTTGAAGACCCATTGGTGGCCTTGGGCTGTTTCTGCTCTATGGTCGGGTTGTTGTCTCTTTGACACATTCCCCATTTCCGTTCTCAATTTTAAATCCATATACGAACAACTTGATTTGCCTTGGTGAAATTATAAACAATATAAAAATAAGAAGATATGGTATGAATACCAGAGACCAAATGACATAGATGAAAGAAACCGTAAATCACCATACGTCCTTCAACAATGAGCAAAACCCATATCGTACAGTAAGTTATAAAGGGTCCCGAAATGACAAATTGTGGAACATTTCAAACAACCCTCCTCCCAAAAACAAAACAAAACAAAACAAAAAACTGAAAACCAACGGCTTGATTTACGTACAACATAATAAAGAAAAATCAAATGTGATAGTCATATGGAAGCCATTCCGCTGGTTTACATGAAATCATCGTAACGTCATATAAATGGCTAAATGACGTCATGAAAAAAATTGAAAATGAAAAGAGAATGAAAATACATTGACATAACGTCATTATATTATGCTCTCATAGCTGAAATCAATGTTATTTTTGTTAACCTTAACCATCGGCCATATCGGCCCATTGGCAGGTAAAAAAACCTAAATCGGCCCAATCGGCCTTCTGGCAGTTAAAGGCAACGTCAATCGGCCCGATCGGCCGATTGGCAGTTAACTCTCCGAGTCCCAAGCGGACATATATGTCCTCCACCGGCAGAGTTCCAAGAAGACATATATGTCCATTTCACCTTGTTATGAAATATAATAGAGTAGAACTCTGTAAATAACCGACAGAACTTATAAGTATGTACTTATTTTAAAACCGTGTTCTCCGCAATTTTTTATACATAGATGCAGATCTATCCGGGCAAATACATCAAAAAGACGGTCAATATTTTGAAAAATATTTTTACATTTCTCCATTTAGATCTACCTTTCATTTTCTTTATCGGATTTTACTTCTTATAATCTGTGAAGTAATTTATTCTCAAGCTGGATTTTGATTTTATTAACAACAGATTCGATATTTGCATTTGAATATTTTTTCGGTATAATGTTGACAAGTTTTGTAAGGGTTTGGCGTTTCGTGACGTCAACGAAATTCATCTAAATGACGTCAAATATTACGTCGTCTTAAATTACTGTCGGGCACTCACCGTTGTCCTCATTTAGTTGATGGCTGCAAAATGTTTATTAAGAATAAATTAATAAAGCCTTTTAATAAATAACCCAACACAATTTTAAGAGACATATTTAATATTTAATCTTGGCACGAATAAGTTTGACAAAAAACATGGTTTTTGAATACTTCTAACTATATACGTCATTTGGTCAAGAGGTAATGTCAATCGGCCCCTGACACGTTTTATCAATTTTAACAATTATCAGACACGTTTTAGGGATGTGAAATCGGACATGTTCATGCAAAACAAATTTCTTGGTAGAGGGGTCTAAATACAGCACAAACAACATTTTCTAAAAGACCAAATGAGTGAAAAAGTATATTTTAACAAAACGCATTTGACTAGCAGGTCGAACAACTGATGTTCTTAAACCCTGCTGACTGCCATTGGCGATTGCCAAATAAACGGATCACAAGATGTAACAAAATAGATCTTATTATTAATTTATAACCAAACAGAAAATAATAAACTTGCGGAAAAGATGGTATACCGCAAACATGAGGTGCAAAAATTTGTACACCATATCCGGATTTCGACAATTAATATCTCTTCAGTGATGTTAGGAATCGGAACGGTATTTGGAAGGCCATATAATTTATCTCAATTTAGGATAGACTCTTGAATTTTGAAAGAGTCAAAATAGGATGAACGGATCATATACACCCGAAGGCAAATATAATACAAGCCCAAACGAAAAAAATATATATAAGTCTAAATTGAAAACAACGTTCAAACCTATGATTGCGTTGGATAAAAACCTTAATTTTTATACGTGTGCATGCAAAACAAATTTCTTGGTAGAGGGGTCTAAATACAGCACAAACAAATATATATATATTAGTGACCGCTGTGGATAGTAAACTAACAATTGATAGTAAACAAATGTCATTTTCAGTGTATTATATAGTATCAGAGAAAAGGACCAAACTATGGAAACTTGACATTGACCAATGAATCATAAAAAAGGAGATAACGTCAGATGATACCTGTCAGACAGATATGTATACCTAACAATCATTCCATACACCAGATAAAGTTGACCTATCCCTTATAGTATCCAAGAAACAGACCAAAACACAAAAACTTAACATTGACAATTTAACTATGAAAATGAGGTCAAGAACAGTTGAAACCCGACATACTGACATGTAGTTTAAACAATATTTTATTCGTATAAATTGAATTGAATTGGGAAACATGCCAGGCCTATGTAAGCCCTTTTCATACAACAAGGTCAATATATAACATTGAACACATACACAAATATAATGAGACAAAGCAGCTACATGGTTTATAAAAATATAAAGCTAGTGCATTTCTTTAACATAGCACATGACTTCCTTCTCGTCTCCGGTATTCTTAAAAATAACTTCTCCATCAACTTCATATTCTTCGTTTTTAAACCTGTGAATTATTTCAAACTCAAAATTTTCAAATATTTTCTGTGATGCAAGTGTAGTCCCTTCTGCGTGAATATAAACAGGAGTTGGTCCGAGTTCTTTAGCAAACAATAGACCCGCTCTGCTAACATGTGTTGCTAATCCTTTGCCCCTATGCAGCCTATGGGTACTAACGTAAGCAAAATTTACAGATTTATTACATTTAAAGCGTTTATATACGTCCATGTCCTCATGTTTATGCTCCAAATATTCCATTATCAAGGCATATTTCTTATTTGGTAATTTTGCCTGAGGCATTCCATCATATTCTAAGGCAAGTGCAAGGCATGCTACGATTTCATTTGTTTGGTTATGAACCACAATAACTGAGAGATTATCATTCAGAAATTCCAATAGGTATTGCCTCACATCCTCATCACTTTCTAGACCAATAGATTTAGATATTGGTTCGTAAGGAAAAAAGTGTTCCTCAAGGAATCCGACTAATTCGTTTGCACGTGCGGCAGATGACAATTCAATGTGCGCGTCCTTTATTTCAATCGATTTGTTGACTCTTTCAATAACCTGAAAAGCAATGAGTTTAGGTAATTAGATAACATTTTACATTAACGTCTATTTCATTCATTTGAAAATAAAATACGTGTTGCAATGCTTGGAATAACATAAACGGTACCAATGGAAGTTACCTTATACGGTTCTGGAATATTGTCAGGCATGTTGATTTCATGTCATCTTTACACTTTAATTAAGTATGATATATATTGATTACAAATTTCTTCATTATAACTAAACAGTATCAATCAAAGAATATAAAAAGGACAGGTGTAACTGGGAGGACACATGAAAATCCGATAAGATATGCCCGATTGTCAAAAATCATTATGTTGACTTAAATAGATAAATACTGTTATTGCATAGCAATATAATATTTCCCACAGAAAGTAACCGAAAGTTAGCGTGCAATAAATTCTAATATTGCACTAGTGCAATAAATCTTCAAAATTTATGACGTCATCAACGACAAAATCTTAGTTTAAACCAATTTTTACTTTCAAATATTATATTGCTATACAATAAAAGGGTTATTGCATGAATATTGGGGAATATTGTCCCTCGTAGAACATATATTGCACTCGCAAGCTCGTGCAATATAAAATTCTACTCGGGAAAATATTCCCCAATATTCATGCAATAACCCTATATTATTACACTTCAGGTTAAAATACTGTGGCGTGGTCAATTACATCAAAGATTTGATGGTCAATACTTAATCAGTTTAATGATCTTTCTCTTGATTAATGTGACAGTTTATACGGTACATGGGTTGCACAGTACAGTTGCAATAACATTTTAGGGAGCTACCATTTGATTTTTATGGCGGGGGCTAGGATGAAAAATTTTGTCCTGCCTTTTTATTTTTCCCTCTATTCGGTCCTGCCTTTTTATTTTTCACTCTGTTCGATCCTGCCTTTTTTTTTTTTTAGTTTATCCTGACTTTTTATACATAAATTGTCATCCTGCCTTTTTTTTATTGCAAATAATCTCATCCTGCCTTTTTTTTTACTGAAAACTCCTGTCCTGCCTATTTTTTTCAAATTTCATCCTAGCCCCCATAAATGGTAGCTCCCTTAGAAGTTTATCAAATAATCTAAGACCATAAAGCAATGTTTAATCTAATTTAAGAACAGCTGTTTATAGCACGATCTTGTGAGAAACTTTATGTATTGGTCAGTATATTGGAGTAGTAGCTTGAAGTAACAAGTTGTATTATAGATAATAATGAAGTAACATGTTTTATAGAGTTGGAATTAAGTAACGTTTCATATTGGAATTTATAACTGTGAACCTTTACTACTATTAAGTATACACACTGTAAATATACCTGACGCCTGACGCGTCCGGACGAGTTCAAAATTTGTACACCGAATGTTCAATATTTTAACGTCATATGTTCATGCTTAGAGACGTGTTCAAAGTCTTAACGTTTGTGTTAAAAATGTTAACATGTGTGTTCAGACGCAGTGAACACCGGTGTTCAAATTCTGATCTAAAAAAGAAGATAGTCGTTTGTCCGACTTACTATCCTTCCAATTGGCAAATTCAAAAAGAAATTCTTTAAAAAATATGAATGTATACGCAGGATGATGATCTTGTGAATTTTTGGCTAATATTTTAGTAATTGTGAAATATTAAACTTCCAAGCTGGCATATATGTATAGTTTATGAATTTATTTTATTATTTATTTATATATACTTGTTTTACTTATAAGTGACATAATTATGCATATCAATGAGGACTGTTATGATAATATCGTAATAAAAATATGTCGATGTTTATCTTATTTCATGATCCGTTCATTTTATTAACATTACATGTTCAATCAGTGTTCAAATCGCTCGAAATTTTGAACACCTCGTGTTAAAAAAAATATACCAGGATACCAAATACCGGAAACAGATATCGGCTGCCGATTCAGGCGGTTAAACGAAGAATGGATACACATAAGAAAGAGAACTGGAGAAGGGACTTCTATCCCATATGAACACGAAAGAAGTAAGTAACAAGTTAGAATAATCTCCATAGGTAGTTCGATGGCTTCCTAGTTATTTTCTCATGCAAGATATATATTTGTCAAATATTCATAACTGTTATATCCAAATTTTCAATATTTGATCAACATAAAAGACGAACTAAAAAACGGGCTTTAGATATAAGCGTAAATAACTGTCAGCTTTGTTCTGATGATTTCCTAAACTGTAAATAACCAGTCTGTCTGTTATACAGAATAAATGATGATTTTCGACAGCCACATACATTACCTGAACACTAAGTGTTAAGAACTCTAACATCAAGTGTTCAAAAATGAAACACAAAGGCATTAAAAACTGAACACCACACATTCAATTGATGAACACTAAGTGTTAAGAACTCTAACATCAAGTGTTCAAAAATGAAACACAAAGGCATTAAAAACTGAACACCACACATTCAATTGATGAACACTAAGTGTTAAGAACTCTAACATCAAGTGTTCAAAAATGAAACACAAAGGCATTAAAAACTGAACACCACACATTCAATTGATGAACACTAAGTGTTAAGAACTCTAACTTCAAGTGTTCAAAAATGAAACACGAAGGCATTAAAAACTGAACACCACACATTCAATTGATGAACAATAGTGCAAACATTTGGAACACCATTTTTGACTTAGAAAATGCATTCGTTTTTTTTTCATTTGCAGGAATCGTTAGATTAAAATGTTTGAATTAGGAACCGGTAGCCAATAATCCCAAAAAGGTCATTTCTGGATGCTATAAAGTGGTGGAAAAAAGAAAGATGTCAAAAAAAGGTATGACAATATATGTATATTAATAGCTTATGTGGGTGTATCATTTCTATCTGTTCAACAACCTAAGGTCAAGAAATCGACTTTTGTAATTTATAATGTCAAAACTTGCATTTCATTGCCATAGAATATCAATTTGAACTCTAGTATATATCGACATTAAAGCATAACAAGCATTGCATAATTTGATGCTTTATGAAAAACTCTCTTCTATTAATTTTAAATTTTATTTTGCAGGATATATAGGCTCATAGACATTCCTTGTTGTGGAGGATTTTGACATTGGAAGTTGATAACAACACATAAAATGCCACCCAGTTGATAGCTTTAAGTGAAGATGCACTGAAACGTGGAGCGTACATTGTATGTGATCGTACAAGAACTGTTGGAATTTGCAAACTTTTAAACTTTCATTGTGACAAATACCTATATCATAAACTATCTTATTATCACATTGACATGCTTTTTTGGTTAGGATACAAATGATGTAGCAACTATCTGGTCATGTAGGGGAAAATCATTATTTATGATATATATTTAAGTCAGTTTAAAAACATTATGTATGTGATTTCACTCACTGTTACTTGTGATATCATAAGGTATCTGGTGTACTTTTCTTACATATAATATGCTCATTTGATTACATAAAGAATTACTTGTTAAAATATGTTTTATTGTTATATTTTGCCTGATTGAATATAGTTTTTATAACAGTTTAATTAAGTTGAGTACTTATGGAAAATTATGTACGCTTGAAAATAGAACATGTTCCACATTTGAACACCATCACTTTGAACACTTATGTCAACTGTTCTGAAAGTTAACGTCTGGTGTTCTGAATCTTAACACTTTGGCTTTAAACATGTTCTATGTGTTCAAAAAGTGTTACATGGCTGTTGAACGCGTCGACTTATTAAGATTTTGAACATTCGGACACGTTAAATCGTTGAACATTAAGTGTTAAGATCTCTAACATCAAGTGTTCAAAAATGAAACACAAAGGTATTAAAAACAGAACACCACACATTCAATTGATGAACACTAGTGTAAACATTTGGAACACCATTACACGTTCAAAAAGTGTTACAAAAAAGCGTTCAAGCAGTGTTCTATTTATTAACACTTAGATTTACAGTGCATGTACTGTTACACGATTAAATATGTGAACATTAAGCAGACTTCGTTATACATGCATGCAGACAGTTCTTATAGTGAGCTTATGGTGCAAAATACTATAGCTAGTTCCCTATATTAACGGGCAATAAGATGGATTACGATCCCGTGTACATAGTTCCGAGAAAATGTATAGTCCCAAAATGTACAGAATAAAGCCCCGTTATATCACATACAATCAGTAAACCTTTTGTCTTTTTTGTTTATATAACCATTTAGAAAGACAAGAAAACGACATAAAAGTTCTAAACCTTTCTGGAATGAAGAACTCGGCCAACTGTGGAACGCAATGCGTCTTAGGGAAAAGCAGTTTCTTAGTTTTAAAGGAAGATCATCTACCAGTAGGAGATTTCGGGATTAATTTCAACAGGCGCAAAAATCATTTGATAGAAAATTAAGACAATGTGAACGTCATTACAGACAATCTTTTTGTTTGGAAATCGATAATATGGTTACATCAAATCCTAATGATTTCTGGGACAAAATCAAAAAGCTTGGACCCCGAAAAGTACAAAACATTCCCATGGAAGTATACGGTCCAAACTGTGAAATCCTAACTGATGATGATTCAGTGCTAAACAGGTGGAAAACAGATTTTCATAATATTTACAACATGGACAATAGTACGGCGGAGTTTAATGACAATTTTCATAGCCAAGTATTATCACATAAGTCTTCTTTAGAAGACCGTATGATTGACCCGTTATATGATGAAAACCAGGAACTGAATACAACAATAACTATCGATGAAATCAGGCGTTTAATACATGGGGCAAAGAATGGCAAGGCTTGTGGAATCGATAGCATACCGTATGAAGTCTTGAAATATGAATCTGTGATAAGCGTGCTTCATTCTCTGTTTCAGCTTATATTTGAAACTAGTATTATTCCATCAATCTGGCGACAGGCAATAATTTGTCCAATTCTTAAAGACAAAACATCCGATGAACGAAGTCCTCTTAACTATCGTGGAATAAGTCTGCTCTCTTGTATCCCAAAACTATATATTGCGTTTATAAACAGCCGAGTATCTGCTTATTTAGAAACAAATGACATGTTAGCAGATGAACAGAATGGGTTCCGTGCGCATCGTTCATGTGAAGACCATATTTTCACACTAAATGCAATTGTGAGGAACTGTCCAAAAGCGTTTGCAACATTTATCGATTTAAAAAAGGCATTTGACTTTGTTGATAGAGATATGCTACTGTACAAGCTTCTTTTAAATAAAATCGATGGGAAAATTTATAACTCTATCAAAAGCATCTACGTTAATCTACCGCTTGTATTCGATTGAATGATACTTTAACGGATTGGTTTAGTTGTAATTCCGGTGTTCTACAAGGCGATATTCTTTCGCCGACACTTTTCTCCATTTTCATTAATGATTTAGTGCAGGAAGTTAAAAACCTTGACCTTGGTGTTAGCATAGGAAACTCAAAGTTATCGATACTGTTGTATGCTGACGATATAGTGTTAATTTTACCCAATGAAAATGACATGCAAGCGATGTTGAACAAAGTCCATGACTGGTGTAAGCGATGGCAAGTACTTATCAACACTGAGAAATCGAAAGTAGTTCATTTCCGCCAATCTCGTATAAAACAATCAGGATACCAGTTTAAAATTGGAGGAAATTCATAACAGACTGTCGACAAGTACAAATATCTGGGTGTAATGTTCCATGAACTTAAGGACTATAAAGTGAATGCTGAGAGATTGTCGGAAGCTGGAGCGCGAGCACTTGGTGGAATTATTTCAAAAATTCATAATCTTAAGAATTTTGGAATAAAGACATATGAAAAACTGTTTACATTATGTGTCGTAACGATTTTAGACTATAACTCATCAGTATGGGGTTTTAAAGACTATGCATGTGTTAACTTGGTACAAACCAAAGCCAATCGTTATTTCTTGGGCGTTCACAAATTCGCCCCGAAAGTTGCTACAAATGGTGATGTTGGATGGCTGCCATGTAAAGAAAGACACTGGTACAATATAATTAGACTATGGAACAAGCTCATCCGAATGGACGACTCACGCGTATGTAAACAGGTTTTCAACTGGGATCTTGAACGGTGTTTGAACAATTGGTCAGCAGATGTGAAACTTATTTTGTCACATATTGACTTGGAAGATTATTTCCACTAAAAACAGACTTGTGATATTTCTCTTGTAAAAGACAGACTTTTCATGTTGTGTTCCACTGAACGGGAAAACTCTATTACAAACTTTTCGAAATTGCGGACATATAAAACATTCAAATCAGAATATAAATGTGAAACATATGTTGGACTGAACCTCACTCGTGCTGAACGTTCTATACTGGCACAATTTAGATGCGGCATACTTCCTTTGAGGATCGAAACCGGACGGTTCTTTGGAGAAGCAGAAGCTGACCGCATTTGCAAAATGTGTGACTCACGTTGTGTTGAAAATGAACGCCACTTCCTGATGGACTGTGTTTTTTTACCGAGATCTAAGAATTCAACTTCTACTTAATATAGAACACTCTTATGAAGACATTTCTAAAGATGAACAATTTAAAGTGCTTATCTGCAATTATCCTAGAATAAAATGCTCCGCAGGGCGCAGCTTGATACGACCGCAGAGGTCGAACCCTGAACAGTTGGGGCAAGTATAGACACAACATTCAAGCTTGATACAGCTCTGAATTTGGATTGTGATTAAATATTGACACAGCATAGGTTTCTGACACAGAATGAATGTGGTCTAAGAACTTAAAAATTTTAAATTGGACATTCACCTATTATGGTCCAATATCCAAAATCTAAATACATGGTAAGATTCAGCATATCAAAGAACCCCAAGAGTTCAATTTTTGATGAAATCAAACAAAGTTTAATTTTGGACCCTTTTGACCTCAATGTGGACAAAGTTGATAACGGGGCCCAAAAATAAAAATCTAAATACATGATTAGATTTAGCATATCAAAGAACCCCATATATTCAATTTTGTTGAAATCAAACAAAGTTTAATTTTGGACCCGATTTGGACCAACTTGAAAACTGGGCCCATAATCAAAAATCTAAATACATGTTTAGATTCAGCATATCTAAGAACCCTATGAATTCAATTTTGTTAAAATCAAACTAAGTTTAATTTTGGACCCTTTGGACCTTAATGTAGACCAATTTGAAAACAGGACCAAAAATTAAGAATCTAAATACATGGTTAGATTCAGCATACCAAAGAACCCCATATATTCAATTTGTGTTGAAATCAAACAAAGTTTAATTTTGGACCCTAATTTGGACCAACTTGAAAACTGGGCCCATAATCAAAATCTAAGTACATATTTAGATTCAGCATATCAAAGAACCCTAAGAATTCAATTTTTGTTAAAATCAAACTAAGTTCAATTTTGGACCCTTTGGACCTTAATGTAGACCAATTTGAAAACAGGACCAAAATTAAGTATCTAAATACACGGTTAGATTCGGCATATCAAAGAACCCCAATAATTCAATTTTTGATGAAATCAAACAAGTTTAATTTTGGACCCTTTGGACCTCAATGTGGACCAATTTAAAAACGGGGCCCAAAATCCAAAAACTTAATACACAGTTAGATTCAGCATATTGAAGAACCCCAAGAATTCAAGAATAAAACCCCATTGAAATTGGTCAGGAAATAAGCAATTTATACAAAGTATCTTCTTTTGCACAATACTGTGCAATTGAATATTTCTTGCAATTGCGCAATACTGTTCAATTGAATATTTCTTGCTATTGGGCAATACTGTACAATTGACAATTTCTTGCTATTGTGCAATATTGTGCTATTGGATATTTCTTGCTATTGCACAGTACTGTGCAATTGAAGATTTCTTGCTATTGCGCAATACTGTGCAATTGAAAATTTCTTGCTATTGCACAATACTTATTATTTAATAATTTACACATCCTGTTTGGTGTGTATCTCCTGCCATATCATTATTATTTGCTTTTAAATATAAATCAGAAATAACCAACTTAAAATGGAAAATTTTAAAGAAAAAAAAAGGAAAAAAAGGAAAAAAAAAAAAAAAAAAATCCCCCCCCCAAATTTTTTGAACCCCCTTATGATTCATCACCCCCAAACTCAATTCAGCCTTCCCTTTGAGGTATGGTACCTTGCAGTATAATTTCAGATAGATCCATACACTTGAACACAAGTTATTGTCTGGAAAGTAGAAAAATGCTTATTTTTGGCCCCTTTTTGGCCCCTAATTCCTAAACATTTAGGGCAATTACCTCCAAACTCAATTCCAGCTTTCCCTTTGTGATATGGAACCTTGTAGTACAATTTCAGAAAGATCCATACATTTACACACAAGTTATTGTCCTGAAACTAGAAAAATGCTTATTTTTTGGCCCCTAATTCCTAAAATTTTGAGGCAATTACCCCCAAAAACAATCCCAGCATTCCCTTTGTAATATGGAACCTTGTGGTACAATGTCAGAGAGATTCATACACTTACACACAAGTTATTGTCTGGAAGTTACAAAAGTGCTTATTTTTGGCCCCTAATTCCTTAACTGTTGGTACCATAACCCCCAAAATCAATCCCAACCTTCCTTTTGTGGTGTTGAACCTTATGGTAAAATTTCCTAGAGATCCATTCACTTAAACTAAAGTTAGAGTGCGAAAACCAATGTGTCTTCGGACGACGACGACGCCAACGTCATACCAATATACGACCGCAAAAATTTTTTGCGGTCGTATAAAAACTGCTAAATTTTTGAACAATGCATTTAATAAGAGAAAAAACTTTTTATATAGGAACAATCAAACATGAATTCTAATTTTGTCCGCTGTTAAATGATTATTCTTTTATATGTATAAATGTTTAAAGTGACTTATAGGTCCAAAGGGCCGGGTGTTGATACATGTAATTACAACTGCTTATTGAAATATTGTATATTGTTATAAAACACATGTCACTATAATAAACAATTTGGTATTGGTATTGGTATTATAGACTTTGAAAAGGCTTTTGACAAAATTTGGAGGGATGGGCTTTGGCATAAGTTACTGTCAAACAATATTAATGGGAAAATATTAAATGTGATACAAAATATGTACAAAAATATAAAAACAAATATTATTTTTAACAACAGCAAGTCTGATTATTTTCCGTGTAATAACGGGGTAATTCAAGGGGAAAACATGTCCCCTTTTTTGTTTGCAGTATTTTTAAATCATTTGGGAATTTTTTGACAGACGAAAAACTGTAAAGGCCTTTTCACAGTTACAGAAGAAATAGAACATGAACTTGATGTATTTCTCAATATCTTTTTATTGTTATATGCAGATGATACTGTTTTGATGTCTGAAACACCACAAGATCTTCAAAGACAGTTAGATATTTTTCATGAATACTGTAACCAGGCTGAAGCTTGCGAACAATAACTAGCGAACAATAAGCCAGCGAACAATAATGCGATATATCGAGAAACCAAAAAAAAGAATAAGACAACAACGGCCGTTAAATCAAAAAATATATAAAAAGCCAGAAAATCCGTCCAAATAATGCAATTTCAACTCAATTTTGAAATGGTTTTTATCCCATCCATTGATAAAACAAGTCACATCTCTTTTTAGGCTAATATTCAGTACCACAGTAACTCTGTATCTATCAATGGATTATTTGTCGGTGTAGGACCACCAATGCACCCACTTCAATTTAGAACGTATGTAAAAGTAGTCCTACACTGTAAAACATAGCACCTTTGATGTCATTGTTTAATTAAACTAACATACACATTTGCAGAAATGGGGTCGGTACTGTAAAAATGGAAATTAACAGTTAATGTATCCAAAACCAAAATATTATGTTTTTCATGTGAAAGATTACCAGACAATTTACATTTTGTTTTAGATAATCAAGAGATAGATATCGTTCAAGAGTTTAGCTACTTGGGTATTTTATTGACAAAAACGGGAAATTATAAAAAGGCAATTAAATCACAAGTTGAAAAGGGGACAAAAGCGATGTATGAGATACTTAAAAGGGGAAAATTTCATAGCCTATCAGTTTCTTGTCAGTTAGATCTTTTTGATAGAGTAGTCAAACCTGTTCTGTTATATGGATCAGAAATATGGGGATTCAGTAACTGTGATATTATTGAAAAGGTTCATCTAAAATTTTGTAAGTTGCTCCTGAATCTGAAATCTTCCACTCCCAACTGTATGATATACGGTGAGCTAGGACGTTTTCCACTTAACAGTGATGTAAAATTAAGGATGATATCCTACTGGTTGAAATTGATTATGGGAAAACAAAGTATTCTTGTTGTCGAGCCTGCGACTTTTGTCGCAGAAAGCTCGACATAGGGATAGTGATCCGGCGGCGGCGGCGTTAGCTAACTTCTTAAAAGCTTTATATTTTAGAAGGTGGAAGACCTGGATGCTTCATACTTTGTATATAGATGCCTCATGTTACGAAGTTTCCATCAGTCACATGTCCAATGTCCTTGACCTCATTTTCATGGTTCAGTGACTACTTGAAAAAAAAGTTAAGATTTTTTGTAATGTTAAATTCTCTCTTATTATAAGTAATAGGATAACTATATTTGGTATGTGCGTACCTTGCAAGGTCCTCATGCCCGTCAGACAGTATTCACTTGACCTCGACCTCATTTCATGGATCAGTGAACAAGGTTAAGTTTTGGTGGTCAAGTCCATATCTTGGATACTATTAAGCAATAGGTCTAGTATATTCGGTGTAAGGAAGGACTGTAAGGTGTACATGTCCAACTGGCAGGTGTCATCTGACCTTGACCTCATTTTCATGGTTCAGTGGTTATAGTTAAGTTTTTGAGCTTTGGTCTTTTTTCTAATACTATATGCCATAGGTCAACTATACTTGGTGTATGGAAATATTTTATGATCTATATGTCAGTCGCGCAGGTTTTATTTGACCTTGACCTCATTTTCACGGTTCATTGAACAGTGTTAAGTTTTGCGTTTTGGTCTGTTTTCTTATCCTGTATGCAATAGGTCTACTATATTTGGTGTATGGAATGATTGTAAGGTGTACATGTCTAGTTGGCAGGTGTCATCTGACCTTGACCTCATTTTCACGGTTCAGTGGTCAAAGTTAAGTTTTTGAGTTTTGGTCTTTTTTCTAATACTATATGCCATAGGTCAACTATATTTGGTGTATGGAAATATTTTATGATCTATATGTCAGTCGCGCAGGTTTTATTTGACCTTTACCTCATTTTCACGGTTCATTGAACAGTGTTAAGTTTTGCGTTGTCGTCTGTTTTTCTTATCCTGTATGCAATAGGTCTACTATATTTGGTGTATGGAATGATTGTAAGGTGTACATGTCTAGTTGGCAGGTGTCATCTAACCTTGACCTCATTTTCATGGTTCAGTGGTCAAAGTTAAGGGTAATAAAGCTTTACATTTAGGACTATCAACATAATATCAATGATTAGTAAAGAAGGCGAGACATTTCAGCGTGTGCACTCTTGTATTATATATAAACTACTGTATCACTTGTATTGTACCAAAACATAGATTTTAAATGGCTAAGATTTGTTAAACGTATATTTGATGAATGTGGATTTTCTTATATCTGGAACACACAGTACTTTATAAATGATGTATGGTTGAAATATAATATCAAAGTACGAATGCCGAGAAGGATCATTCAGAATTCAGAATTCAAAATTCACAAAATTCAAAATTCAGCACTCGCAAATCAAGAAAGACAAGTTGCTTTCTTTAAAAAAGAAATGCAATCGTAAACCCAAATGCGTGTTTGATCCAAGGCTCCGTGTTGAAGGCCGTACCTTGACCTATAATGGTTTACTTTTATAAATTGTTCCTTGGATGAGAGTTGTCTCATACCACATCTTCCTATATCTATTAGCATTAAATATCAGATAATTGTTTAATAAAGATGCATTGTTTTACTCTTGTTAAAGGAATCATTTTTAATCTCCGCACTCCCGAAAGACAACATGCTAAGTCAACCATTGGATATTCCATTCTAAGGTGCTGTTTTATATATATATAAGAGTTAGTTTTCAGGCTAAAGTTCAAATGTGAAGAAATTTAATCAATTAATAATGATTATTTGTTTTGTAGCCAGTTTGAAAAAGTTATAAATTCTGAGCTGCATTCTTTTTGATAATCCCAAACTAAAACCTTTTTTATAATTGTATCAAACTGGTTTATATATATATAACTTTGTAAGTCTAGTATGTTTTTAATTTTAGTTCATTTATATGTTTTGGAGTTTAGTGTAACGTCCATTTTCACTGAACTAGCACACAATTTTAGTTAGGGGCCAGCTGAGGACCACCTCCGGGTGCGGGATTTTCTCGCTGCATTGAAGACCCATTGGTGGCCTCGGCTGTTGTCTGCTCTTTGGTCGGGTTGTTGTCTCTTTGACATATTTCCCATTTCCATTCTCAATTTTATATATATATTATTGGTTTATATTTTTAAAACTACTCAAAATATCATAACAACAATGTTAAATCTGCAACTGCGGAAGCAAATTTTGTTTTTTCCTCGCGGAAATGCTTATGCCCCAGTCACACTAGACCACGATCGCACCTCGCTCACCACGATCGAAAATAATTTCAGATCGTTGTGAGCTCACAGTATGAGCGGCATGAAAATGTAAATTTTCGTTTCAATCACGTTGCTAGTACTACGTCTTCAATACGCTTCTACAACGATCCCGCTACGATTATACCACATTCTCACCACGCTTATTCTGCGACCTCACTACGATTATCACGATCTTTCTACGCTCATCACGTCCCACTACGACCATACTACGATTTATCTGATTGCAACACGATCTTACCACGCTACTACTGCGATTATAGCACGCTCTTACCACGACCATACTACGATCATACCACGTTCATACCGACATCTTACTACGCTCCCACCAATAACGTCAACATCGTGTTCCATATAAATACTGTATCATTCCTTCTATTTCTCATTGATACGTAGAGTTTCTCGGAAACAACGCAGTCATGCAACCAAAATCTACGTAAGGGTAAGGGTAGAGGTAGGGGCAGAGGAAGATCTGATAGTAACGAATCATGATCGATCCAGAAGATATATGTCGGACCGACCAATCCAACCTGAATCACAACTTATTGCTGGTCCATCAAGATCAAATGACGATGTTTTAGTGAACGATAGTAGGGATGACACAGATGTGTCAAGAATTATTGAGCCGTTTGAGATAAAGGACAAGAGATCCAAATAACATACAAACAAAAGCTGGAGAGCTTTTATAAATTTTATATGACAATAACAAAGAGCATGATGATCGTAGTATGAACGTAGTCGGGTCGTAAGAACAGCGTGATGAGGACGGCATGGGCGTGTTAAGATCGTACTATGGTCTTGAACAGCGTGGTATAAACGTGGTATAGTCGTAGTGGAAGCGTGTTTGGGTCGCGGTAAGAACGTGATGGTCGTAGTGAGGTCGTAGTAAAGTCGCTGTGAGATCGTAGCGCAGTCTTACCGACTAGAATCGCGCTTTCGCTACGCTGTCGCTACGATGGTACAGCGACCTTTGCGATCTTACCACGACCTTACTGCTCGCTCTCACTACGCTTCTACTACGACCTGATTTCGCCACGACCGCACCACGATTGTTTTGAACATGTTCAAAGTTGGCCACGCTCATCACAATCATGAAGACCTCACCACGACCGTACTACGACCTTACTGCGATCTGCACGATCATTTTTTTCACAGATCGTAGTGCGATCGTAGCCTAGTGGGACTGCGGTATTATAGATAATCACATTTAATGTTTTCTTTTTTAAAATTGGTGTTGTTTTGTTGTTTGGTCATTGGCTATCATATACACGATATTTTTGATTAATTTATAAATACCATGCACGGGCAACAAACTCAAACCAAGCTTTTGGAGTGAAACAGTTTGAAACCGGAATTATTATACTTTTTAAAACGAATCTCACTTTTTTATTTCTAGCCTGTCCTTTTGTAAATTAGCCCAAATAAAAAAGAAGCTGTAGCTTTGTTGTTTTTATACGGCTTTGTGAAAGAAACTGAGAAGGAAGCAGGAATGAAAAGGCCAATGCAGTTTACATGTAGTTCATGTCCAGTACGCAATTTAAAAAATATATATATTATGTTTGCAATCGCCTGTCGGTTGAATATGGATATTGATTTTCATTTTAAGAAAAATAATTTGTACTAAGCTGTTTTTTTTTATGTGTGTGTTTAATTTTGCTTATAACATATCGTCCTAACTTTTCGCCAAACACGCTCTGGGCATCTGTCAACTAGACCCTCTAACTTGACTTATAAATACAGACTGCCGCAACTCCTTGTAAATGAATTGACGGAATTCCCAAAACTTCATCTATAAGACTTTTAAGACACGGAGCTGTGCACCTGCTACATTATGTTTTAACTAGGTTTATTTGGGGAGGGGTTTCACATGACAAAAACAAAAGGATGGATTTTAAATTTATAACTATATTTTTTGGAGAGGGTAGTCGACACAGGTCAGTGTCCCTTTGAAAGCTCGACCTCTCTCCCCCCTCCAAACAAAAGAAAACAAACAGATCTCTGACTTGATAAGATAATCATCACTAAATAAGTACGTAAACAATATTGATAATCTTTTCTCGAAAACCACATACCGGTAGTAATTTACAATAGTTTTCGATGGCAAACATCGAGGAATATATCAAACCCCATTTTTGTTTATCGCAATGACCACAAGTTTTAAAGAATTAGGAAGTCATCGATTAGTGTTCGTGAATCGTTTTGTATAGATCTATAGAATAATTTCAAGGACTTAGTCAGACGCGTATTCACCAATCAAATGTTTCGATATGACATAATTTTGCATTTAATTGGCCAGACACTTATAATACTGTATTATATTTCACTGAATTAACACACCCAAAAGGTGCCTTTTAAATTTCGACTTAATTTCCAGCATTACCTGGCATTGCTTTCATATAAGAATGATAACAAATATGGACATATGTATGATTGCCAAAGAGACAACTATCCAGTAGAGAAATGAAGTGGAGGTGAGCTATTACTGGCAACTGCATGGTCGTACTTTATTCTGTTATTATAAAGAATTTAAACCTGCTTGAATGGACTGCGCTCTTTTTTTTTTATTTCGTTAAATGGCCAAATTTTAAAATCCTAAAAACGCCCTATCTATTCACTGACAGTCACTTTTTTCGCTTAAAATCTTATCCCAAATGGGAACACAGCTTGTTCTTCAGAAAACGTTACACAACAGCTTCTATCAATAACTACTGATGTAGGATATCTGTGACAAAATATGTTAGTATAATAGTCCCAGAGGATATCAATATATATATATAGTCTCGATAAACACTTATCTCTTCAACAACTGTATAGCGTTAATGAATATTCATTAGATCAGTTAATAACTTATTACGCAGGTGGTCATAGAAAAGAACAGATGTATTCCGAAAAGACTTCCGGTGTTCCGAAAGACTACAGAGGTCGTCCAATATATACTGCGTAAACCCTCAGGGGTTTACGCAATAATCTTGTTTTATTGCAGTTGAAATTAAAACACAACAAATATCATCTTAATCTTATCACTTGATCTTATACATACCGTAGATTAATAATATAATTGTGAACAGACAAGCAATGAAACTTTTGAAAGGATATGCGCCGACCTTATGTCAGACTAGTGAAACATTTCTTGTTATCACTTATACTCCGGGAGAAGGGGATATCGAGTGTCACTTCAACCCTTTTTCGAATGTGTCATGTTTTCTTCAGTTCATAACTTGAGAATCATTCATAATGTTTACTTTTTCCCGTAGAAGTCACTCAGTGATGTATCAGTGAATAATTGGACTATCCTAGAGCGATAAAATAGTAACATGCAATGCACAATTCACAATACATGTATACCATATATTAGTCGAAAAATTGGGCGCCAGTAGGTCATGTTTAAAAATTACCTCATGCTAGACTGATCTGAACATTTATAAAGGTCAAAGGTTAGACGCGATCCAGAGTTTGGTGTTAGATTGGGGGGAGGGGGGATCGCTCCTTAAAATTAGGATTTAGAGGACTTTATTTTGACCCAGAATTGGCTGTAAATTTACCTTTATTTTTACACTTTTCTTTCTTTTCTTATTTTTTTTGGGGGGGGGGGGGGGCAGGTGCTCCCCGCTTGAATCCGCACCCGCTGGTAAATAAACGGGGCTTATGGCATATTTAACTTAAAAACAGAATGTTTTTCGATATCATGAAGCTTAAATCTGGTACCTATTCCAAATTCCGTATATCAAAATTGTTTGCATTGATTTAGATTGCAGGTTAACCTTTTTGTGGCAAATTGTGCACCATCTTCATTTATACTACACAAAAATATATTGCGTCCGCTTTTCGGTGTAGTGAATGAGAATTATTGTCAGGTGTAAAATTAGAGAATAGGCAGGCGAAGAATGCAATGCCTCCACTGAGGGTGACCAATCGATGGAGACCGTAGCGATGTTTTTTTATTCACACAGGGAGCAAATTGAGATTTCTATGCTGTAAGAAATCAAGCATTTCGCATTGTGTCAGAAAAGATTTTTTTTAGACGTTGTAGAGGACGTGCTTACATAATTTTGTCATACAATATTTGATTGTGTTATAAAATTGCAACAATTTTTTAAAATGATTATTTACTGATTTATTTCTGTTATTTATTTAACCCGAAATCGCCTTTGTAAAGGGCGAAAATGTTTTGCAATGTTCCTGGATATCAATTTTACCTAGGGCTTCCGGAATTTTTCATTGCATGTTAACACTGTCAGTGGGAATTCTTGTGTCAAAATATTACCTCCCCTGTAAACACTTAAAACAGTTAACTTGATCTTTTCAATGTTGGTTCTGTTTTAGCAAGGAAACTATTAGTTATAAATTCACAAGAAAACGTTCTGGTAAACAGTAAAAATAAAAAAGATTTGAAATAAAAACAAAAATTTCCATATAAAGTTATCATTTTCCTCCTAAAATAGCAAACGACGAGTACAACAGGCTATAGAATCTTTGTGTAAAATTGGGTTAAAATACTCCTATGCGAATATATTCCTGGAGTATCAGCTTTAGTTTATGTTTCTACTGGCTGTATACCTCTCTGGAACATGTCAATTATCTGCATATGTATCATATGTACATATTGGTTCAGCGGCACTGATGTCATTTGAAGCAGCCCTCTTTTTGTCCCCCGCGCAACGCGTTGCGGGGGACATAGAAACACCGGGCGTCCGTCCGGTCTTGTTAGCGCTCTCACGTGTACAATTCTTGACAGATTTTTATAAAACATATATCATAGGTTTATATCAGCAATGTCTTGGACAAGTTCGAAAATCTGTGCCGATTATTTATTTTTAAAAGAGTTATGCCCCTCGGAAACATTAATTATATGGAAAATTGCTTCGTTCGCGCTCTCATTTGTACAATTCTTGCCAGATTTTTATGAAACTTATATCATAGGTTTATATTAGCAATTTCTTGGACGAGTTTGAAAATCAGTGCCGATCGATTATTTTTTTAAAGAGTTCTGTCCCTTGGAAACATTAAATATATGGAAAATTGCATTTTCAGCGCTCTCATGTGTACAATTTTTGCCAGAATTTTACATAGGTTTATATTAGCAATGTCTTTGACAAGTTCAAAAATCAGTGACGATCAATAATTTCTAAAAGAGTTATGCCCTTGGAAATATTAATTATATGGAAAATTGCCTTATGAGCGCTCTAATGTGTACAATTCTTGCCAGATTTTTATGAAATCTATATTATAGGTTTATATCATCAATGTCTTAGACAAGTTCAAAAATCAGTGCCGATCAATTAATTTTAAAAGAGTTCGGCCCCTTGAAAAAATTGATTATATGGAAAATTGCATTGTCAGCGTTCTCATGTGTACAATTATTGCCAGAATTTTATAAAACTTATATCATAGGTTTATATCAGCAATGTCTTTGACACTTTCGAAAATAAGTACTGATCAAATATTTTTAACGAGTTATGCCCCTTGGAAATATTAATTATAATGGTAATCACATTGCATTTGCTCTAAAGCTTTCATTTCTCTAAGATATTTATAAAAAGTTTTAAAGAACAAAAAAAAGGGCTATTTTTATTTATTGCTCTTGTACCTAGGATAGATGAAATATGTGCAACGCGGGGGACTTCTTTTATTCGTATATTGACATCGGGGCTTTTTATACGACTGCAAAATTTTTTGCGTTCGTATTATATTATGGCGATGTCTGCGTCGGCGTCCGAAGACATTAGGTTCGCAGAAATAACTTGAGTATAAGTGTATGGATCTCTATGGAATTTTAGCACAAGGTTCCTTACCACAATAGGAAGGTTGTCATTGATTTTATGGGGTATTGTCGTAGCCGTTTTGTAATAAGGGTCCAACAATGGTCCAAAAACAAGCATTTTACTGGTTCATAGACAATTGGTTCGCAGACAATACCTTGAGTATAAGTGTATGGATCTCTATGAAATTTTAGCACAAGGTTTCATACCACATTTGTGAGTTATTGTTGTAACTGTTTATAATAAGGGGCCAAAAAGGGACCACAAACAATTATTTTTCTGGTTCACAGACAATAACGTGAGTATAAGTGTATGGATCTCTATTAAATTTAAGCACAAGGTTCCATACCAAAATAGGAAGGTTGGGATTTATTTTGGGGTTATTGTCGTAGCTGTTTAGTAATTAGGGGCCAAAAGGGCCAACAAAACAATTATTTTTCTGGTTCACAGACAATAACGTGAGTATAAGTGTATGGATCTCTATTAAATTTAAGCACAAGGTTCCATACCAAAATAGGAAGGTTGGGATTTATTGTGGGGGTTATTGTCGTAGCTGTTTAGTAATTAGTGACCAAAAAGGGGCCAAAAACAAGCATTTTTCATGTTTCAGGACATTGAATATAATTTGTGTATAAGAGTATGGATCTCTATGAAATTTTACCACAAGGTTCCATACTTCAAAAGGAAAGGTGGGATCGAATTTGGGGGTCATGGCCCATACCGTTTAATAATTAGGGGCCGAAAGGGGGCAAAAAAACTAGGATTTCTGGATAATAACTTGAGTATAAATATATGGATTGCTATTTAATTGTGCCACAAGGTGTTATACCATAAAATAAAGTTTGGGATTGATTTAAGAGGTTATGACCCTAACGGTTTAGTTCAAAGGGGCCAAAGACAATACTTTTGTAATACTTTGAATAGATTGCTTATTTTTAAAGCAATTTCAATAGGGTTTAATTCAAAGTCTTGAATTCTTGGGGTTCTTTAATATGCTGAATCTAATTGGATATTTTGAATTTGGATTTTGGGCCCTGTTTTTGAATTGACCCATAATAAGGTCCAAAGGGTCCAAAATTAAACTTTGTTTGATTTCAACAAAATTAAATTATTTGGTTATCTTTGGTTTGCTGAATCTAACCATGTATTTAGATTTTTAATTTTGGGGCCTGTCCTCAAATTGGTCCACATTAAGGTCCAAAGGGTTCAAAATTAAACTTTGTTTGATTTTTTTTTTAATTTGAATTGTTGGGGGTTCTTTGATATGCTGAATCTAAGCATGTATGTAGATTTTTGATTTTGGGCAAAGTATTCTAGTTGGTCCAAATTAGGGTCCAAAATTAAACTTTGTTTGATTTCATTAGAAATTGAGCTATTGCTGTTCTTTGATGTGCCCAACCTAACAGTGTTTTACTTTTTATTTTTGGGCCCGTTTTTCAAACTTGTCCACATTAAGGTCCAAGGTATCCAAATTAAACTTAGTTTAATTTTAACAATAATTGATTTTTGGGGTTCTTTGATATGCTGAAACTAAGCATATAATTAAATTTTGATTTTGTGCACAGTTTTAAGTTGGTCCAGATTGGGGTCCAAAATTAAACTTTGTTTGATTTCAACAAAAATTGAATATATGGGGTTCTTTGATATGCTGAATCTAACCATGTATTTAGATTTTGGATTTTAAGTCGCTTTATCAAATTGGTCCACATTGAGGTCCAAAGGGTCCAAAATGAAACTTTGTTTGATTTCTCCAAAAATTGAATTCTTGGGGTTCTTTGATATTCTGATTCCAACCATGCATTTAGAGTTTGGATATTGGACCATAATTGGTAAATGTCCAACTTGAAATTATTTCAGTACTTGGACCACATTTTTCCTGTGTCAGAAACTATCCTATGTAAAATATATAATCACAATCTAAATTCAGAGCTGTATTGCACAATTATTAGAAATTTTAAGTAGAGTCATAGTTAAAAATAGATATAGCATCAAACCTAATTTTTAAGGAAGAAATTATATAAAAATTTAGTTTGAAATTAACTGTTCATTATTTGATGTTTTGAAAAATAATTTAGGTAAGTTAATAGATTTTTTAAAGACTTTGTGTTAATGAGGAATAATTTTCATTCTTTTACAATACTTATCTTATACTTTGTATAAATTGCTTATTTCTTGACCCATTTCAATGTGGTTTAATTCAATGTCTTGAATTCATGTGGTTCTTTAAGATCATTTATCTAACCGTGTATTTGGATATGAGATTTTGGGTCCCGTATTTCAATTGGTCCAAGGGCCCAAAAATAAACTTTGTTTGATTTCATCAAATATTGAACTATTGGTGTTCATTGATATGCCGAATCTAACCATGTATTAAGATTTTTGAATTTTGGGGCCCTCTTTCAAATTGGCCCACAATAAGGCCCTAAGGGTCCAAAATATTAAACTTTGTTTGATTTAAAAAATAAATAAAATTCTTCGGGTTCTTTGATATGCTGAATCTAACCGTGTACTTAAATTTCTGATATTGGGACCGATTTTCAAATTGGTCCACATAGTCCAAAATTAAACTTATTTTGATTTTATCAAAAAATAAATTCATTGGGTTCTTTTATATACTGAATCTAAACATGTATTTAGATTTTTGATTTTGGTCCAAGTTTTCAAGTTGGTCTAAATCGGGGTCCAAAATTTAACTTTGGTTGATTTCAACAAAAATTGAATATATGGGGTTCTTTGATATGCTGAATCTAAACGTTATTTAGATTTTGGATATTCGACCATAATTGGCAAAAGTCCAATTTCAAAATTTTCAGCTCTTTGGCCACATTCATTCTTTGTCAGAAACGTATGCTGTGAGCTGTATCAAGCTTGAATGTAGTGTCCATACTTGTCAAAACTGTTCAAGGTTCGACCTCTCGATTCAAGCTGCGCCCAGCGGAGAAGTTTATCATGCCTTGCTATGCGGTATGGAGTTTGCTAATTGTTGAAGTGGTAATAAGCATTGTGTGTAAGTTTCATAACATTTGGTTGAGGCAAATAAAGTTAGAGTGCAGAAACGGCAAATTTGGCAAAATTTTTTTCATTTATAAAGGGACATAACTCGAGAAAGGTGAAAGTGACGTCAGCCAAATTTAAACTTGATCTGAGTTTGGTGGCAATAAGCATTGTGTATAAGTTTCATAACATTTGGCTGAGGCAAAATAAAGTTAAATTGGGGAAACTACAAATTTGGCAATTTTTCCTTTAATAAAGGGACCTAACTCAAATACGGCAAAAGTGACGCTACCCAAATTCGAACTTGGTCTGTGTTTGGTGGTAATAAGCATTGTGTGGAAGTCTTATAACATTTGGTTGAGGTAAACTAAAGTAAGTGTGCAGAAACGTCAAATTTTGCTTTTTATTTTTTTCATTTATAAAGGGACATAACTCAAGAACGGTTAAAGTGACGCCACCCAAATCCAATCTTGATCTGGGTTTGGTGGTAATAAGTATTGTGTTTAAGTTTCATAACATTTGGTTGAGGTAAACATAAGTTAGAGAACAGAAACTAATCTTGGGACGTACGTACGGACAGACGTACGGACGTACAGACGGAAAATGGTTAACAAATAATGCCCCTCTGCCGCAGCTGAGATTATTCCGGCGGCACGTCTGTGTATACCTTCGTATAGGAATAGTCCATTGATAAGATGGAGTAGACTGAAAAGTGTGTTTGTGTGGAAACGGGGGCAAACTTCTGAATGTGTCAAACAAAGTAGTGTAATAATCTAAAAGTTGGTCATTGTCCTCTTTTATTTTCAGGTTTTAGTTTTAATTTTTGACATAAAATTGGAGGGGGACATAGTTTTGTCCCTGTCTTCTTCGCTAATAGAAAACAAATTCATAGAAAATAGGGTACAAAGACTATTAGCGATCCAAGCCTATCATATTGGAGTCACATTCGCTTCGGGAATTAAGTAAAATTTCTTAATTTTTTCAGTACTTTTACTTATTTCCCCCCTTTTTAACGTATTCTTGCTATTATCGTTTGATTTAACAATAAGAGTATTGTATGACCGATGCCCCTGTATTCCAATTTCAAATTAATTTTTAAAAATGAAATTTAAAAGAAGAGCCCACTCCTCTAAGCGCCTGTGATCGGAGATCTTGTAGAATTCGGGAATTATGAGAAAGCACATCAAAGAAGGGAATTACATTTTCTTAAAATTTAATTATTTTCACAATTTGAAAACATTATTAATTTTCAAACATTCCCAAATACATTTGTCTTACTGATATATCAGAAGCTGTTCTGGTTTGACATAGTTTTCGTTTTATCAGTTTTATGCGTGAAACAGATTATAACTAGAACTGTTATAATAAATATATGTTATATAAGACAAAAATGCACAAAAAGCAGCAATAATAGATTGTAATAAAGTTTGTATTTCTTCCTTCTGGACACTCGCATGACCGACATACAGTCAACAAACACCTAAAGGGCGACGAAAAGGTCTACCACACAATTAAATTTCAAATAAACATGTACAATAACCAAGTGCGTTTCAAAATACTTGATCAGGTTTAATTTACAATAGTTTACATATACATGTTTAAGATTAGACTTGCTACAATTCCCTTTCTTTATTTCTTTCTTACTAATTTATATGTTTACTTTTAACTTCCAGTATACTGATTGCCCTTGGCAGATGTCAGTATAATGGTAATCTCTAGTTATAGCAGTAAAATTGTTAAAGGGCAAATTCTTTTTCGATTTTATATAATTATATTTATATATATATATTCATAACTCTCTAAATATCAGCACAACAATGTTTAATCTGCAAATTTGCAGAAGCAAATTTTGTTCTTCCCTCGCCTGGATTCGAACTCGTGCTATTGGGATATCGTGACAACATATATATCTTTTAAAGACACTTGTCTTTATGTATGTATAAATTGAATTACATAAGTTAATGACATAAGTGTCATGTTTCGTTCAATCACAGACCTTGACTCCTAAGCAACATAAATGAAAATCGTCAAAAACCTGACTCCAATTTTGTTGATATAACAACACAAAATTATCAAAATTTGATAAAGGATACATTACATCTGTCTGTTGTATATACATACCTATATTAATAACTAGAATTGTCCTTTGGAAAACCGGGTTATGAAGAAAGATTGGTTGTTGTTTGCCTAACCTCCAGTGGCAAATATTCATGCATATTCATGACGAGAGAAAAGTAACAATTAATACAAAAGGTTTGTCCTGTAGTAGGCGGTCGATCGGTACGAAGGGCGAGAAAGTTGGAATGCCACTGGAAATAAGGACATATTGGGTAGGACAGAAATTTGGCCTTGCAACAAAACCCCTTGAAAGTTGTTGCAAGGGTTCTTAAGTGTGACATTCTCTCTACACAAAACATCGGATTAAACGTCCCCAATATGACCGGGAATGACTGCGAATTTTATGCGTCCTGCACGATCAGGGTACGGCAGCGGTGCACTTCCTCAGAACCATTACTTGTGTAGAACCGGAGTACGCTCTCAGAACCAATATCAGTCTTGCGCAGATATGTATTTGTTTGACATCTCACTCCCGTAAAATTAAGACAGATAACAACGACCCTGAAAGAAAACGTCAAGTTGTTTCAACTTTGCCTCATTGATTAGAGACGTTGTAATAAAATGTTTACGTGGTGATTACTCAAGTTACCATGTCATGTATATAGGCTATATATCTATTTATGAATTACACATTAATATTTAGGTGAAATAAGCTGCCAACAAACTATTTTAATTTTACAAATATATATTTAATCAAGTTGATAAGAAAAACGGAGACATTAAAAAAAAAATCAGAGATAGATACCTCCAACATTTAATAGGTCAAATTCAATTTGATATAGCTATAGATCTTATTTTACATTTGATAATGTATACGAAGATACGTTTTGATGTTAAGATTTTATTGAGATATACACCTGGGAATATACAATCCTTTAATAGTCATGTATTAGTGTCTGTTTCTTTGTAACTCCTCCCTAGGAAGCTTAATTGTAACGAGCACACATTGTATTGTATTGTATAAAATTATGTAGTTTATAATTTATGAGGCGCCGTTTTACTATTTATTCCTCATTTTCTGATATCAAAAATATTTCTTGATATCAAAAATTGAATTCCTGATATCAGAAATTGATTTTTGATATCAGAAAATATTTTTGATATCAAAATATTCTTGATATCAGGAATTCAATTTTTGATATCAAGAAATCCCTTTTTGATATCAGAATTCGATTTCTTGATATCAGAAAATAATCTTTATTTCTTGATATCAATAATTCGATTTTTGATATCAGAAAATCATTTTTTGATATCAAGAAATCCATTTTATGATATCAAAAAATAGATTTTCTGATATCAAATAATACTGACGATTATTTGATATCAAGAAATACATTTTCTGATATCAAAAAATGATTTTTTGATATCAAAAATTCGAATTCTTGATATCAAGAAATGATTTTTTGATATCAGAAAATAAGAAAATATCAATGATTGTCCCCTGTGTGTCAATAAAAGCATCCGAGCTCACCCATGAGCCATAACATTAGGTCTAGTGTTTCGGTCTTGTTTAAGGAAAGAATATCTCAAGAGTTCGGCTTCATCAGTCATAAGAAGTTTTGTATGTTTGTGTTTTTCACATATTAATTATTTTAATGTTTATAGTCAACAATTATAAGTTCCCGCTTCTTTTATAAGCAATTATTGGTTTCCTCTGAAACAGATTTGTGCAGCTACTAGTAGGTTTTTGTGAAATTAAGCCCCAGTATTTGGTAATATTGTTTTAATTTTTTGCCCCCGTTGTTTATGTTGCGAATTTAGTAAGTCAGTTCTGATTAGTATACAAATCAGGAGATGTGGTATTATTGCCAATCAAACAACTATCCACCAAAGTTCAAATGAAGTGGATGTAAGAAATTATAGGCAATCGTTCGGCCTTCAACAATGAGAAAACCCAATACCGTAAAGTCGGCTATAAAATGCCCCGACATGAAAAATATGAAACAATTCAATTTAGAAAGCTAACGGCCTAATTTATAACAAAACATATTACGAAAAACAAATATGACAGACATGAACCAACGACAATTACTGAACTACAGGCTTCTGACGTGGGACAGACACATAAAGAATGTGGCGGCCTGAGACACTGTCCAGGGTTACATCACAACTTAATGTAAGAACAAACTATAAAAATCATTTGAAAAGGTCTTTACTCATCAGATCGATACAAAGAAGAAAAACAGCTAACAAAAACACAGACCGGACGTGGTAGGGTAACCACAACAAAAAGACACAAAGTATAGATGTGAGAGTACTCTCAGTTACTGACAGCTAGTTCAAAGCCAATTACAACAAATAAAAATGCATTTCTTGTATTTTAAATACTTCGTCTATTTCGTCTTTTAACGAGACGTTTTTGAAAGACTGCTAGTACTTCTTATGTACCGCGCCTTCAGTGGCGGATCCAGAACTTTTTAAAATAGGGGCCCATTGCGCTTGGTGATCTCCGAATAATCTTAGTACTACCCCTGAGATTAAAATTAATATCTATCAAATATGCTATATAATTGCATCAGTTCACTAAGTGACTTGGTAAAATTGCACTTGAAGCACCTAAGTAGCCTTTGTAATTAAACGAGAAAAATACTGGGGTTCCCAAAATTTGGTGAATCAGCTTTCTGTTTCTTGTCTGTCATTCACTTAGATAATATTTAAGTACAAATGACCACCTTGCATGACATAAACGACAAATTTATAGCTGTTTAGATAACAGTTCGTTAAAAAAAACCTGTCTAAAACAATAAAATGTTTCCAAGAGAGAGTTCAGTAAAAATAAAAATTAAGGTCAGTATATGATAACCATATACATAGCTCAAACAGCGTTACCAGCATACCAAAATAATTCAACTAACCAAGTAATGGACAAGAGAAAGCTATCATTAAAGAAAATCGACAATAAAGAGACTAATACAACACAAGAAAATACGAGTCGGATACTGAAATCGTTACTGAAATTATGGAGATGAGCCAAAAGATGAAGGAGGAGACAATTGAACCTGAACATACTTTCAAAATTATCCCAATAGATTTCAATTTTGAAAGAATTGAGGCGACCAAATTAAAGGAGAAGAATTGATCAGTGAATACTCTGGGAAAATCGAAAGAATCTTGGAAAAGAGGAACTATATAGCCAACCTGTTAAGGGATCTCAGAAAATACGAAGGAGATAACCTTCCTATGTATGCCAGGATAACTACAGCAACGTTTGCACCTAAATTTGGATCTGATGAAGCCTCTTCTTTCTTCAAAGAAAAGATGACTACATTCACGAAAACCATGCGCCAGACATTTCGCACATCAATGATCGAAGCAACAAAGGAACTGTTTGATAATTTTACCGCTGAAATGCAGAAACTATGGAGCGAAGCTACAGAAAAAATCGATATCAAAAGACCAGGAGGACATACCACTTTAAGGAAGTTTAATGAACGAATCCAAAGACTGCAAGAAAATGGGCAGAAAAATACAAAACAATGGAATGGATAATGAGAATACAGAAATTAACAAATTGAAAAGGAAATTAAAGAGTTGAAGGAAACCAGTTCAAGTCGTCGTTCTTCAAAGGAAACTAACACTATAGGAGATATAAAACGCGAATTGGATGAACTTAAAGAGAGGATTAGTGACAAAGAAACCCGTTATGAACGGAAGGATTTTAGAGGTGGTCGTGGAGGACGCCGAGGACGTCGTTATGACTTCTGAGAACTTAGTGAATTAATAGTGTGAGGAATTATAATTAATAATGTGAATAACTAGATACTTTTGACTGTGAATGCAGGTTTGGCTTAATGACTTAAATTGCAGAATGTTATCCTTTTATCCTCAGTAATTATAAATTTTCATATACTGATAAAATCTTACTTATTTATTGAACTAGACATGTTTCAAACTTAATGCACGACAATTTAGTTTCCTGTATATAATGTCTTACCAGAAATATGCCGTATTGCTAACAAACAAAGGGTTATGTTTTGTTGTTTACTGTAATGAAAGTAAAATATCTATTGCAATTACTGTTGAGCTGATAAATCTATAGAATTAATTATTGGCATTGAATTATTGATATTTTCTCAAATCGATTCATACATTTTACACAAATAATACGTATGTATCAATCATCTAATCTTACAACTACAGGGGCGGTTCTAGCTGATATATATTAAAATCAATCGGGTCCAGGACCAATCCAGTATATCTTATTATAATCCTTCGTGATTAATTCCATTTTCTATGTGCATACAATCAGAGTAATTTAGAGCTGGTAAACTCAGTGAATGATACATATTTCTGGTTATGGAATACATTCTTCTGCATATATTCATATTTTTCTAGAAATTCACACTTGTATGTTTGTAGTATAATTATTGTGTGTGTATTTTTAGAATAGAAATCCAGGTCAGGTCTGAGTTTCTAATACTAAAAAAGGTGTTTCGGTTATGGTCATGTAGACCTAGGCCTATCCTCATCAGGTATCCCTAGCCTATATGTTTCCTTTCTTGTAATATGTAGAATAGTTCCAATTTGAATTCTCTTATGGGGATACGACACCTGTTTATACAATCGTTTTTATCTTTTTTCTTCTCTCTGTTAATTTGGTATTTTTTCCTCTTTTTATTTAAGCTCTTCAATTAGTTTATTGTGCGTGACATTTTTATCTTTTGTTTAATTTCGTCTGTTTATATCATTTTTCTTCTTTGAATTCGTTAACTACTCTTTTAGATTTTTATGTCTTCTGTATGTTAAACGTTTGCTCATTGCTTTTAATACTCTTTTTGAGAGATTAAATATCTTTTTTTGTGTTATTCTATTTGAGAACAATTTAGTTATTAAAGCAGTCTCTGTTTGAGAGATTACTTTATTATTGCTATTCTATTAATAGCAGTCTCTATTTGAGAGATTATTATATGTTGTTATTCTATTTGCTCATTGCTTTTAATACTCTATTTGAGAGATTAAATATCTTTTTGTTATTCTATTTGAGAATAATCTAGTTATTAAAGCAGTCTCTATTTGAGAGATTACTTTATTTTGCTATTCTATTAATAGCAGTCTCTATTTGAGAGATTATTTCATGTTGTTATTGTATTTGAGAAAACTTGTATTATCAATCTCTGTTTGAGAGATTATTATTACTGTTTTTAAAAGAACAAGACAAAACAGTCCTTTACTTCCTATGTTATAGCGTTAAAATAGATCCTACACTGTGTGATAGATAAGTATGTGTATTTTATCAGTCAAATATTTCTATCTAATTGCCTCCACGTGATTACAAGATCTCGTATGCTGATTGGTTGATTCTATATACGTCACATATACATGCACGTGTATTTTTGACCTCACTTAACCTTAACTATATCTTAAAATAGTTCAGGAGTGCCCATAACAGATACACATAATATTGTATTATTTTCTTCTACTAATGAAAATAAATAGAAAGTCCTTACATACATTGTATATATATCTAGTACATCTATTAAAATAATAGTATTATTTACTGATCAGTTAAAGAATTATAGTTTGATAGTTATAGTCAATTAGTATTTTTCATTTAGAAAAAAAACTATTATTTGTCAGCTGCTGAAAATGTTATTATTGTAATATTCGTATATACAGGTGGTCGAATCCCCATGAGAATCAAATTTGAACCGGTGACTTGTATGTATAAGTCAAGAACTTTATAGCATTCTGTTGATGCAATTAATTATTCTTGTCATTTGACTTTAATTGACATATCCTGTTTAGTACTTCCTGTATTCTTTTCATCTGGCACATTTATTTCGGACATAACTATTTGTTTCTTCATTGTAAATTATTGATCTTCCATTTAACTTTTCTTAATTGTTCAATGTAGTTTCAATGTCCCTTCCTCTGGTCAAGAGATGTTCTATATAGTTTTTCAAATCTATATTTCAGTTTTTTTTTTGTCCCTGACCATGGTTTTGATAAGCAATTCGACAAAGGGTTATAATAAGCATATATGGAGATTGTCTTGTTAATAACAAGTCAATACTCAGGTTAGACCACGGAATGAAGCGAGGCTTAAGAGAATCCCCATAAGAGAATTCAAATTGGAACTATTCTACATATTACAAGAAAGGAAACATATAGGCTAGGGATACCTGATGAGGATAGGCCTAGGTCTACATGACCATAACCGAAACACCTTTTTAGTATTAGAAACTCAGACCTGACCTGGATTTCTATTCTAAAATACACACACAATAATTATACTACAAACATGCAAGTGTGAATTTCTAGAAAATATGAATATATGCAGAAGAATGTATTCCATAACCAGAAATATGTATCATTCACTGAGTTTACCAGCTCTAAATTACTCTGATTGTATGCACATAGAAAATGGAATTAATCACGAAGGATTATAATAAGATATACTGGATTGGTCCTGGACCCGATTGATTTTAATATATAAAAGACAAATAAGGACTCTATTTTTATATTAAAATGGCTAAAAAAATCAGAAATTACAAAACTATTATTTTTACGATTTGAATAAATATTCAAGCTATATATCTGACATAAAATGCATATTTAATATCAATGACTTATCAACAGAGTTTCACTTTAAACTGTTCTTATTACAGACTAAAATAAAATAAAATTACGCTAACTAATCCCTACATTTATGTGTTTGTTATGCACAAAATTATAGGAATATTTTATCTTTGTAATTAGTAGATGCACATTGCTGGTGGTTCTATTAAGTGTTGAGGATATTTTTTAAAACCATCTATATCATATAATTTAATAATTTAATTATACTTTATAAATTAAAACATAAATACCTGAAAAGTTAATGCATTTGGTTTTGCTGTTAAACCTAATGGCAACAGCAATTTCACCATCTTCTGCCATTTTAACAAGCTACAATGATTATGGCTCATTATAAAGCATATCATTTAAATACACTACACTCATCATTAGCCTTTAAAAATTCAAACTCGATTCCTACTGTAATCTTAATTTGTTTTCATGACCACTTTTGTAGTTCTCTCAAGACTTTAATAAATTTTAATATGTTAAACATGTTAAATTTGTCCACAAGTAAACAAATAATATCACTTAAGTCATGCATGCGATTTCTACAAATCTATCATTTAATTGTTTCAAACATTGTCAAACATTTTGTTAAAAGAAGTTTAAACAAAATCTGAAATAAACCAGTGGTAATTGCTACATACACATGACATAGATGTTCAGAATAAAGTAAAATGTAAATTATCACATTAAAGATCCTTACAACTTTTCTATCTTCTCCCATCTTTCGTCACTCTTTTATTACCAGATTCCTGAAAAAATTACAACAGTTTTTAAAGTCAACAAATCCATCTGGTTAGAGGAAAATATAGAATTCAAAATACATAAAAAGTATAACCTGATAACTGAACTAATTTTCAGTTTTATTCAGCTTTCTATAAATACAAAAATGAAATATGTTTCCTCAAACTTACATTTGAAAATGCATGTACCGTCAGAAATATGACAGTTATTGTCAATTCATTTGATGTGTTTTATGCTTTGATTTTGCCATTTAATTAGGGACTTTCCGTTTTGAATTTTCCTCGAGATCAGTATTTTGTGATTTTAATTTGAACTATAAAACCATTCAATAAAAATAAAATCTTTGGCCGTATGGTACTGTGCATATGTAATAATCCAGTGCAACAGAAGTTCCTTCATTTCATGGTTAGTTTTCAGCATACATGTACATTCAGTCTCGCTAACAACCTTTGAAGGCAAGTCCAGGGACTCATCATTTTTGCCAATGTATATTTTAGTGTAATATAGTTTTATTATTTTAGTCTCCATGACCTTCATTGTAATAAAGCAACATATTATATTCAGACTACTTTAAACATTTGCTATAAAATGATGATATGTGCATGATGTGTAGTCAGCTCATATAACATATTTGATGCATCTTTGGACTCACCATTTGTGAAAATAGTAAGTCCAGACAGATTTCCATGAGTCCAGGAATTATGGACTCACCTTAGTGAGAACCCTGATAAAGTTATCATTGTTAGTGTACTATAAATATGTAGTTGTCATGGTTAGTATACTGTGTACATGTAGTTATCATTGTACATATGTTTACATATAGTTGTCATGGTTAGTGTACTATGTACATGTAGTTATCATTGCACATATGTTTACATATATTTGTCATGGTTAGTGTACTTTGTACATGTAGTTATCATTGTACATATGTTTACATGTTGTCATGGTTAGTGTACCCTGTACATGTAGTTATCATTGTACATATGTTGACATGTAGTTTTCATGGTTAGTGTACTGTGTACATGTAGTTATCATTGCACATATGTTTACATATAGTTGTCAAGGTTAGTGTACTGTGTACATATAGTTATCATTGCACATATATTTACATGTAGTTGTCAAGGTTAGTGTACTTTGTACATGTAGCTATCATTGTACATATGTTTACATGTTGTTGTCATGGTTAGTGTACCCTGTACATGTAGTTATGATTGTACATATGTTTACATGTAGTTTTCATGGTTAGTGTACTGTGTACATGTAGTTATCATTGCACATATATTTACATGTAGTTGTCAAGGTTAGTGTACTTTGTACATGTAGTTATCATTGTACATATGTTTACATGTTGTTGTCATGGTTAGTGTACCCTGTACATGTAGTTATCATTGTACATATGTTTACATGTAGTTTTCATGGTTAGTGTTCTGTGTACATGTAGTTATCATTGCACATATGTTTACATGAAGTTGCATGGTTAGTAAACTGGGGACTGAATTTTCGGCTCTCCCTTGACACCATTTGCGAGTATGGTCTCGAGGAAACGATAATAGTCCGTCGGAAGGGGATGATAAATGGCTGACCCTTGTTAAGAGAGGGCCATATCTCTTGCACGTTAAAGACACCCTTGTAGATTTCTATAAAGAACGTGCTAATGCCGCTACAAGGCAGCACTCACACCCGCAAAATGGAAAGGGATTAATATAAGTTGCAAAACTTGTTTCCCAATCCGAATCACTATAAATAAATATGTTTAAAAAAATAAATTAACTGTGTACATGTATTTATCATTGCACATATGTTTACATTTAGTTGTCAAGGTAAGTCTACTTTGTACATGTAGTTATCATTGTACATGTGTTTACATGTAGTTGTCATGGTTAGTGTACCGTGTACATGAAGTTATCATTGTACATATGTTAACATTGTTTTTGTACATGTAGCATGTGTAGTGTACATTGTACGTGTAGTGTTAACATGTAGTTTTAATGGTAAGTGTTCTGTGTACGTGTAGTTATCATTGTACATATATTCACATGTAGTTGTCATGGTTAGTGTACAAAAATATAAAAAGGGAGGATGGGAAAATTTTATCGATCTTATCACTATTAAAAATTATAACGTAAGTATGGTAATTACTCAAAAAAAAAGGACAAAGGAGAGTTACTAGAACATATTTAGTATCCTAACTACTTGTTTAAAAAAAATCCATAATTCGCTTTTCTTTCTTTTTTTTTTGCCCATTTTCATCATGTTTAAATCCATCATTGGCATCAATCTCTATTGTCTATCTGTAAACCTCATCCAGACCCTCAATCATTACTATGTGACACTACCCAAATTAGTCGAAATGTTCGGTGAAATATAATCATTTAATTGTTATGTTTCGTTCTGTTACTTACAGTGGAATTATTATTTGTTCTAGACATTTTGAATTTCTCCGCTCTTTCTACACGTTGTATAAATCGAAAGTAACTCGGAACACCTTTTATCAAAATCTCGATTTGAATTAACTAATAATAGTAGCCAATCAGAACGTGGTTATTATCGTGGTTGTTAAATACGGAAACAACCTACTATTATACCTCGATATATTTGGGAATTCAATGTGACGCCGAACATTAAACACCTATCAGAATACAGAGTGTGCGCATGACTGTTTCGGTGGTATTCCGTTTCTTAAAAATATTTCATTCAGAATACTATTAAAGCCGTTATTATTAACTGCAACATATATGCATACATAACTCTCTCCAATAGAGATTTAATGTTTCGCATATTCTTACAAATTAATCTCTCCAATAGGGATTAATTATCCAGTCAATTAAATACATATTAATCTCTCCAATAGAGTTTAATTATTGTATCAAATACTGCAACACTTATCTCTCCAACAGAGACGGTGAACAGTAATATAGAATCCATCTTATTCATAATTGCCTGTAAAAAGGTCAATTTGAACTTACTACTAAACGTAAACAGATTAACGTGAGAAACTAAAGATAATGTCTAAGAAAACAGACACATCAAGTCTCGTGATAAGAGAAAGAAAACAAGGAAATACAAAGGAAAACTTCGCACACATCTTAAAAACAAACGTGACTTAAACAGAAAAATAGACACATTAAAAGATAGAACTATCTCGACAGTATATTGAAGTATTTTCTAAAACAGAACCAAGCGACTCTGAAATATCATTATTAGCTAAAGGGTTAAAATTCATACCTGCCCCTGCTGAGAAGAACATCAAGCGTAATTTATTACAAAGCTTTGACAAATTGGCACGCAAATGAGACTTGAATTTCTGTTCTATGGCAATGAAAATGTCATAAATAATAATCATCCATTTACTATGAAATCAGGATATACACCAAACTTTGCTAATACAGCTATAGAAAATTATATATTTGCAACTAAAATTGAATTAGGAAGAATACACTTGGAAAAATTCAAAGATAACTTAACAAAATCAGAAAGAATGGCATTACAGTCACTGAAACAAAATAAAGAACTAGTAATTAAAAAGCTGATAAAAACTCATCAACAGTGATTCTTGATAAAAGAATTATATTGAACAAGCGTTATCTCAGCTTAACGATGGAATACATTACGAACAAATTGCAAGATCACACTGTACGGAGATTTACAATCTAATAGAGAGTAAAGTAAAGATATTACATGTACAATCACACATAGATGACATATCGTTCAGATATCTTTTAGATACAAAAGTCGAAAAATTCAAGTTGGCAGATTATATTTATTACCTAAAATTCACAAAATTGACCTCAACCTCAGAAATGAACTTAGGAGTAATAAAGAATTACTTCAAAGCGTACAAATACCTGGTAGACCTATCATTTCACTATGTAATAGCCCAATTGAAAGAATTGGCCAATTCATTGACTACTTTCTTCAACCTATTGTACGTCAATTATGGACATTTACACAAGATACGACGTCCTTCATTAACAAAATTGAAAGAGTAGAGGCACCTGATAATGTCATTTTAGCGACATTTGACATAAGTAGTATGTACACAAATCTGAGTCACGAAGAAATAATTCAGGCTGTGTACAGAGCGTGGCCTAAACTAATAGCATATAAATATACAATCCCACTTCCACCAAGGTATAAATTTCTGGAAATACTAAGAATTACACTAGAAAACCATGAATTTGAGTTTATTAACGTGATATATAAACAAATAGTGAGTGTTCGCATGGAACCCATTTGTCGCCAAGCTTAACAGACTCGGGAATCTTTGAAATCAACTCTAAAATACTACGAGAATTTACACACGTTTAAAAAATTATACACTTGTCAGTATATAAGGATGACGGCTTCATGTTACTAGTATTTGCCGTAATTGAAAGTGAATTGCTTGACTTTTTCGAAATAGCTACCAACGTTCATCCACTCATTAATTTCACATATATAAAACCTCAAGGACAAACGTTCAATTTTTAGATGTAACAGTATACAAAGGAAAAAGATTTATTACAAATAAAATCTTCGATATCAAAGTATATCGCAACCTAACAGATAACTACCAATACCTACATAGATCATCATTCCACCCACCGTCTTTATTCAAAGGTTTCATTACAGGAGAAATTATCAGATTTATTCGGTCATCTAATGATGTAGAGGAAATAGAATCACAAATTAAATTGTTCAGAGAAAAACTACAGAAACGGGGTTATGTTGCAGACGAAATTAATCCCATAATAACGACAACAATGAAAGAACAAGGAAAGTACACTACGGTACAAAGCAAGGAATAAAGGAAATCACCACCTTTATGTTTCATAACAAAATTTAATCCTAGAGTTAAACAACTGGGAAAACTTTAAGAAAACACTGGCACTTAATTTCGAATGATGGCACAGCAAACCAACTTTTTAAAAAACCACCCATTATTGCATACCAGAAACACAAGAACTTAAAAGAATATTTAACATCTTCTAAACTGAAATAGAATATAGATTAAGCTTAATCACAATATTCGCAATTTAATATAAAGAAAACAGAAGGATGATTCACCGAGTGTCGTGCCCCGGAATTTTCGTTTATTTTTATCATGTTGCTGTAAGGCTAGGGTACCTGATGAGGATAATGCCTAGGTAATATAAAACCTAAACCGAAACACCAGGTGAAATTAAATCATCAAATCAATTATTTCTTACCATTATCTATGCGTATATATACGTGTATGATTTAACTATTAAAGGAATAATAAAAAAGATACTTGCCTACATAGTTTGGTTCAAAACGAAACTAATAGTAATATTGACCGACTATTTCAAATATTTAAATTTATGAAAATAATCTAAATATGTATTTAATGAAGAGATAATGAGATCTTACATTGATTCTCTGAAGATATATACTGTTACAAAATAGAAGATTTTGTATTAGAGATAATATTGAGATGTTTGGATTGATTAAGGACTCGTTCTTATTTCAACATCTCTGAAGACTTATGCTGTTACAAGAAAAGAAATTTGTTTCTTAGGAATAGTATTGAGATATTTGGATTGGTTAAGGACTCGTTTTATTCAAACATAACATGCAGTTAATGAAGTCTTTAAGTTCTATATTTATCATTTAATCAGACAAACAAACGAAACTTGATAATTATAATCTAAGACTACTGTGATTACAATATATATATGTTGTGTTTATTTGTGTACATTCAGGTCACAATTGTTTGTCGGTATTTAGCTAACAAGTGCTGCGCATGACTTTTAAATGGTTCTGGAGACGTATTCCGGTGCTGCATTCGTACGGTTCTGTGACCGTACCGGCTGCCGTATATTGATGTCCTGCACAGCAAAAATGGATTTGATTTGACAAGCGTTTTACTGTCGATCGGAAGAAGACCAAAGGATGACCATATTTCTATACACCAGTCGAAAAAAAAAATAATAAGAGACGCACCTCTATTATTATGAAACAGACTTTAAACAAGAGCTTCTCAATTAAAATGAAAATAACTGGGATTTATATTTTCTGAACTACTTCTGATTCGCTACATAGATGAATAACTCAGCGTTCGTCGGCTTAGGTTATTCAAATCTATATCAATGAACCTGATATAACGATACCACAGGTACAGTTAAGTCTGTATAACATTTAGAAATTGACAACGAGGGTCGGTTGACATCTAAAACTTTACGAAAAAGCGATGATTTCAATTTTTTCCATTGTGAACGTTCCATTTCAGTTAAGGTAGATCATAGGTATATATTTCCTCGGATAGAATTTTTTTATACTTTGCCAAAATAAAGATTTTTCTATGCTTTTTCCAAAAATATAATAAAAAGTATGGGTCACCGTGCTATTTTTCAAGCTACGGGTCGTACGAAATTGCCCAAATTTGCTTAGATTGTTCATGAAAAAACACATTTTTGTGCATAAAAAGAAATCTATGAGATAGAATTTTGAAATAAAATATGAGAAGATAGGTTTTATAATATGCTTTAGGAAAATAAAAAGAAAAAATGGTGTCACCGAACTTGTTTTCTTGCTACAAGTAAAAAATTAAAATTTCCCTATCAGCCCAGTATAAATTTTTTACTAAAAGAGTTATCTCCCCTTAAATGGCCAAGTTGAAAAAATGATTCTAAAAACACAAATATTTGGTATTTATTTAAACATTTTAGATAATGCAATAAATCACCAAGTTTTCTTTCATCAAATAAACATTCTAACCTATATTTTTTTTAAACTATAAATTGCCTATCTGTCTCCAAATTTGCAGATTTGGGCAAAGATCTAGACCGATTGTGTACTGCAATTGTACAATCCAAGATGGCGGTATACCATGAATCTACCTTAAGCGACATTCCAGCTGTGCCTGCACATTGAATATATATATACGATACGATTTGTTAGTATAGGGCTTGTGTTTCCTTTCTTATTTTCTAGATAGAGGGTACCTGCTTGCAAAGACGCTGTTTTACCAATGGTTTCGAATAGTAAAGTTAGATGCATCCCTATGAAGGTTTTACGGACCCTTTGCCTTGTTTTAATGGGTTCGTGTTCTTAACAAACTTTATAGCATAGCTTTCAGTAGTATATTAAAGTGCGACCTTTGTTGGCGTTCGTAAGCGCCGGGAAACATGATAGATTAATGTAGGATTTTTGAGTTTTGAATTTTGAATTTTGAATTTTGAATTTTGAAATATGAATGATCCTTCTCGGCTTTCGTATCAAAGCAAAACTGTGTGATCAATTGAAACAAGCATGGCATGAGACTATATATTCAAAATTGTTCGAAAGCCTTGAATAACCGTATTTTTAAGAATTTACTTTGTTCTGAAGAATATTTTAATATTTTAGACGAAAAAGATTTTTTGACATTATGTAAATTTAGAATATGTAACCATAAACTTCCTGTCGAACTTGGAAGATGGTTCAATATAGAAAGGGAAAAAAGAAGGTGTAATTTATGCAATCTAGACATTGGAGATGAATTCCATTACATTATAAATTGTTCACATTTTATAGATAAGAGAAATAAATTTAAAAATCAAAATTTAAATAAAAGGCCAAATATTATACTATTAACTGAAATTATGTCTTCTACAAATAGGACAGATCTAATAAATTTATGTAAGTTTATACGAATTATAAACAAGTGAGTGTGTCCTCCTGAATAAATTGAATTTTATTTTTTTTGTTGTTGTTGTATATATTGTATGTTTATGTTTATGTATTTAATGTAATGTATTACATGTCTTCTCTGTACCTATGTATTTGGTGATGAGAATAAAGATATATATATATATTATTGAATTATTCATCGCGTGTTCCAGAGACTCAAGTTTTAGTTTGCATCAGAGTGTCATATTCGGATTTCCAGGCACCCGACTCCGTCAGTCACCCAGCTTGTCATTGTCATTCAGAGTATGCGTTCATTGTGTGGTCAGAAGCATCACACAGTTTCAGTAATAAGCAGCCATTCAGTCAGGCTCTTGTTACACAATGCTACCAGTCACCGTTTTCCCGGTGACAGATGTATGTTGATTGAAAGATGAAAACCAAATATTTGCATACTATGACACACCAGAGTTCTTGTTAAATTTGAAATTTCCACAGGGAAAGTGTTTTGCAAACTGAATTATCCAATTGTATCAAAACAAAAAACAAAATGTTGGTCAATCTACGCACCACCTCCACATTGCCATTTTGAATTTAATTTTTCCCTTAAATCTAATGACACAGGTTACAACGATGGTTGTATAAAACTATCATATTGATATTGATACGCTTGTAGTCCTCGATGTTGCATAGGTATCAGGGGAACTAGCTGTCTAATGACGTATACTTTTCACTTTACATTTCTCTCTTACATTGTTCGGTTGTTGACGACGATGTTTGCCAAGATTTTGTATCACATCTTATGTGTCCCAAAAATAACTAGGTCTATTGTAAAGTTACATTTTTAATTCCATTTTAATGTAGTATAAAATGCTCCGCAGGGCGCAGCTTGATACGACCGCAGAGGTCGAACCCTGAACAGTTGGGGCAAGTATGGACACAACATTCAAGCTTGATACAGCTCTGAATTTGGATTGTGATTAAATATTTGACACAGCATAGGTTTCTGACAGAATGAATGTGGTCTAAGAACTTAAACATTTTAAATTGGACTTTCACCTATTATGGTCCAATATCCAAAATCTAAATACATGGTTAGATTCAGCATATCAAAGAACCCCAAGAATTAAATTTTTGATGAAATCAAACAAAGTTTAATTTTGGACCCTTTTGACCTCAATGTGGACAAAGTTGATAACGGGGCCCAAAAATCAAAAATCTAAATACATGGTTAGATTCAGCATATCAAAGAACCCAATATATTCAATTTCTGTTGAAATCAAACAAAGTTTAATTTTGGACCCTGATTTGGACCAACTTGAAAACTGGGCCTATAAACAAAATCTAAATACATGTTTAGATTCAGCATATCAAAGAACCCCATATATTCAATTTGTGTTGAAATCAAACTAAGTTTAATTTTGGACCCTGATTTGGACCAACTTGAAAACTGGGCCCATAATCAAAAATCTAAATACATGTTTAGATTCAGCATATCAAAGAACCCTAAGAATTCAATTTTGTTAAAATCAAACTAAGTTTAATTTTGGACCCTTTGGACCTTAATGTAGACCAATTTGAAAACGGAACCAAAAATTAAGAATCTAAATACACGGTTAGATTCGGCATATCAAAGAACCCCAATAATTCAATTTTTGATGGAATCAAACAAAGTTAAATTTTGAACCCTTTGGACCTCAATGTGGACCAATTTAAAAACGGGGCCCAAAATCAAAAAACTTAATACACGGTTAGATTCAGCATATTAAAGAACCCCAAGAATAAAACCCCATTGAAATTGGTCAAGAAATAAGCAACTGATAATAAGTAACTTCTTTTGCACAATACTGTGCAATTGAATATTTCTTGCTATTGCGCAATACTGTACAATTGACAATTTCTTGCTATTGCGCAATATTGTGCTATTGGATATTTCTTGCTATTGCGCAATACTGTGCAATTGAAGATTTCTTGCTATTGCGCAATACTGTGCAATTGAAGATTTCTTGCTATTGTGCAATACTGTGCAAGTGAAAATTTCTTGCTATTGCACAATACTTATTATATAATAATTTACACATCCTGTTTGGTGTGTATCTCCTACCATATCATTATTATTTGCTTTTAAATATAAATCAGAAATAACCAACTTAAAATGGAAAATTTTAAAAGAAAAAAAGAAAAAAAAAAAATCCCCTCCAAATTTTTTGAACCCCCTTATGATTCATCACCCCAAACTCAATCCCAGCCTTCCTTTGTGGTATGGTACCTTGCAGTACAATTTCAGAGAGATTCATACACTTGAACACAAGTTATTGTCTGAAACTAGAAAAATGCTTATTTTTGGCCCCTTTTGGCCCCAATTCCTAAACGTTTCGGGCAATTACCCCCAAACTCAATTCCAGCTTTCCCTTTGTGATATGGAACCTTGTAGTACAATTTCAGAAATATCCAAACACTTACACACAAGTTATTGTCATGAAACTAGAAAATGCTTTTTGCCCTTTTTGGCCCCTAATTCCTAAAATTTTGAGGCAATTACCCCAAAATCAATTCCAGCCTTCCTTTGTGATATGGAACCTTGTGGTACAATGTCAGAGAGATCCATACACTTACACACAAGTTATTGTCTGGAAGTTACAAAATGCTTCCCTTTTGGCCCCTTATTCCTTAACTGTTGGTACCATAACCCCAAAATCAATCCCAACCTTCCTTTTGTGGTATTGAACCTTATGGTAAAATTTCATAGAGATCCATTCACTTAAACTAAAGTTAGAGTGCGAAACCAATGTGTCTTCGGACCACGACGACGACGCCGGACGACGACGACGACGACGACGCCAACGTCATATAATATACGACCGCAAAATTTTTGCGGTCGTATAAAATATCTTTATAATTTATTAATACGTGTGTACAGTTTCAGCTCAGATTATCAACTGACCTAGCATAAATATTTCTCTGGATTCCCACGATCGCAACTTTAAACCTTTCAACTCTAACATGTGTTTTCAATCATTAGATCTTACCAATCAAATCAAATCAAATCAAATATTTATTATTCCAATCAAGGTCCCACAGGGGGCATTTACAATTAACAATTATGATAGTATAAGCAACAAACATGAGACATTGTACAGTATATAACGTGACAGATATTATAATAGACAAATGAAAATAGCATTAATAACAAAAATACATTAAAAGTACTGCTGAGTATTTTTTTTTCCCCTTCCTTCCTTATTACATGTAGTACCATTATTATTTTTATGTCCAGCAGTGCAAACTTTACTTACCAACTTTACTCTAAAGTGCACTCGCAACAATATCTAACATACCTCTTCAAATTCCTTTCTTGGTTTTAGACAGGTTTTCCATGCATCAGTGTTTGCCATTTTGGAAGAAAGTGGCCGACTGTCGAGTTCGTTTGAATTAAAGGTACAAGGTACAATACAGATAAGACATATACAATGTCATTCATGCACTTACCTGGTGGTACTATTAGATACAAATCAAAGCAAGGACATAATATATACACATCAAATGCATCTTAAGAATACTTAATCAAGGTCTGGACGGGTGGTCCTTACTATCTTTATTCTTTCATTTTTAATTTGTTTTGTTTTTGTTTTTTTTTTTTTTGCCTATTATTCTCTATTAATCTTTATATTTCAGCGCTCCACTATTCTCTATTCTTTATGTTTTTGGGTCTATTTTTTTCTATTCTTTATATTTTTGCCCTTTATTCTTCACTTAATTTGTGCCCATTATTCTCTATTCTGTAAACCCTATCCAGACCTTCCTTTATGTAACAATTTTTTTCATTAGCTACAATTTACCGTCAAATCCACGCATCGCCAGTAAAACTCACTGTTTACGACCGTCATAACCACATTTACGGCGGCAACTCTTCAACTACAGTACTAGTTTTTTTTCTTAAAAAAATGATACTGATTATCATTTCACAATATAGGTATAAGTGGACGTCCATTTGATTTTCTTGGGGAGCAAGGATGATTTTTGTGTCGCCTGCGACGAAAGTCGTAGTTTGCGAGACATAGGTATTACAATCCGGCGGCGGCGAAAACTACTTGCATATATAAAGATTTATATTTCAGAAGGTAGAAAGCATAGTTGCTTCATACCTTGTGTGCAGATATCTAATGTTACGAAGTTTCCGTCTGTCCATTGTCCATTGTCCTTGACCACATTTTCATGCTTCAGTGACTGCTTGAAAAAATACATTTTGTTTTTGTTAAGTGGAATACTCACTTATTATAAGTAATAGGATAACTATATTTGATATATGGGTTCCTTGCAACGTCTACATGTCTGTCAGGTAGGGTTCACCTGACCTCGACCTTATTCCATGGATCAGTGATCAAGATTAAAGTTACGTCGTCAAGTTCGGATCTCATATACTATAAGCAATAGGTCAACTATATTTGTTGTATGGAATGATTGTAAGGGTACATGTCCGACTGGCAGGTTTTATTTGACCTTGACCTCAATTTCATGGTTCATTGGACAATGTTGAGTTTTTGTGGTTTGATCTATTTCTCAAATACTATAAGCAATAGAGCCACTCTATAACTGGTGTATAAAATGATTGTCAGGTGTACATGTCGGTATGGCAGGTTTCATCTGACCTTGACCTCATTTTCATTGTTTATTGGATAATTTTTAGTTTTTGAATTTAAAACAATAGGTCAATTATATTTAGTGTATTGAACAATTGTAAGGTGTATATGTCTGTCTAGCAGGTTTCATAATACCTTGACCTCATTTTAATGGTTCATTGGTCTATGATAAGTTTTCGTAGTTTTGTCAGTTTATAAGATACTATAAGCAATACGTCAACTGTATTTGGCGTATGGAATGATTGTATAGTGTACATGTCTGTCTGGCAGGGTTCATATGACCTTGATCCCGTTTTCATGGTTCATCGTAAATGTTAAGAATTTGTGGCTTGATCTGTTTCTCATTTACTATTAGCGATCGGACCACTATATTTGGTGTATGGATTGATTGTAAGGTGTACATGTCTGTCTGGCATGGTTCATATGACCGTGACCTTATTTACATAGAACATTGATAATGTTAAGTTTATGTGATACTTGTAGTAAAACCGTTATAGTACAGACTTTCAACATGAATTCAATGATAAGTAAAACAGGCGAGACATTTCAGCATGTGCACTCTTGTATCTTCGCCTTGTAAGAACGCAACTTTAATAATCTTGCAAAAGAAGGGGTAAAAATAAAAATGCTGCCCCACAAATTACAGGATATTATAATGTAACAAAATCGAAATAGATAATCAGGTCTAACAATAAGTAAAATGATTATTCCCAGGGGCGGATCCAGCCATTTTTAAAAAGGGGGTTCTAACTATATGTCCCCATTCAAATGCATTAATCGTCAAGATAAAAGGGGTTCCAACCCCGGAAACCCCCTTCTGGATCCGCCACTGATTCCACCCGTAAAAAACCTCCTGCTCAATTGGTCGTCCCCTTGGACTAGTACCCGTCCGGTATTTAATAGGTTTAACAATATTAGTATATTTAGAAGTACAAGCGTTAGCGAGTATTAATCATGAAGAAAGGGATTATCATTATCTTACAAACTTGAAATATTGTAATGTGCTCATCTCTTGGTTGGTTTGATTCAAGAATTCTTTTTATTGTCAGCACAATATTTAATATCAATGCTTTTAAGGCATTTCATTTATCGGTTAATCTTACTTATGTAAGGACTTTCTTATAATATGAGAATGTTTAATAAATTGTGTTTGAGACATTAGATAAGACAACAGTACGATGAAATGGTAGGAATTGTATAAGTGTCTAAATGTAAGTATGAATGTAAATCCGTTTTTTAGTGAACAATTATCTTTTTGTTTATTTACAATTCAAATCAATAAATTCTAAATTTTAGTTATAATTTAAATATTTGATTTCAGCTTAATATATAAAGTACAACTTCATTATGTTCTTCTTCTTCCAATACAGTGCAGTCCTCTAATTGAGTATTATCGCACTATTGTTAGGTAATTTATTAAATTCAAAATGTTCAAATACAATGATGTTTATATGAAATTCAAAAGTTAATGTAACATCCTGTTTTACTTTTATCAGAATAATTGAAAAGACTATTCTTTCCAACAGCGGCTCCATTAATCTGAGTTTTGGTAATCCTCAAGATTTAGTTTATATTTAATTTTTAAAAGTTTGTTTTTCATTTTTGCAATGCTTTGATATCGTTTATTGTTTTTAATGATTTTGAAGGTACAAATATTCACAGTAAACCTCATCTTATTTGTACTTTTGTTTGTTTAAAAATTCAATTTTTAATCGATTTTAACCATACTAGTATATACCTTCGGGCTTATAAATGTGGTTTGGGCAGTTGTAAATCATTTATAGAAATTCTTTGTTTTGAACTGTAAGAACGCCTAAACAATAGACGTGTTAGGAAAGTCAATATGATTTTGACGCTGATGTTAAATACCAATACCACTACAGGTTATAGTGTGGACCATCTCAAAAGCACAGATAATCCTTCATTGTACGACTTTACCCCAGCAGAGCTATAGAAAACAGTACATTAACGGGTGTTACACGGACACTTTTAGATGATACACGGACACTTTTTAGTTGTTACACGGACACTTTTTATGAATAGAATCACTCGTGCATGATCAGAGAGTTCATGGGCACTTTAAATTTCAATTAGATTTGAACTTTTTGTTTCACCGACATATTTCATGTCTTTTTGATTAAAATATTTACGTTAGCATCAATAACTGTATTTCAAACAATTCCAGTAAATTACTATTCATATCAGTACACTAAAGGATTGACCATTTAACTTAATAAAAGGGGTATGTCTTTTTCTAAAAATATTTTGATACCCAATTTTATGAGAAAAATATATTGTGGTCAAGCAGATGACAAAATAATGTTCTGATTCCCGATTTTCCGTATACCGTATATAATCGTCTAATTTCGAAAAAAAATGAAAATAGTCGGGTGATAGCGTTGAAAAATAAATAATGTTCTTACTCAGAAAAGAAGATACCCCTTTGAAGCTAAATGGTCGGTCCGTAAGTGTTTTTTTTCCTTCAACATATGGACATGAATAGTATTCTGGACAATGCTGAAAGTAAAGAAATGCTGGTACCAACGTTTATATTTCAATAAAAAGACAGGAAATATATATAAAAATCAAATCTAATCAAAAGATAAAATCCCTATCAACTCACCAATGCACGATTGATCCTATAAAAAAAGTGTCCATGTAATACATGTTCAAATATGCAGCAAATCGTGAAGAAAATCATTCAACTAATGTCATAAATTTTGAACGGTAAGCTGCGATTGATCATATAGTGACACGTGTTAAATCCTGATCAACACTATCAGAGACATATTAAAAAAACCTATATGTATGAACTATTAAAAAAAAATCCAAAATATATGCCTATATATATATATATATATATATATATATATATATATATATATATATCAAATAACAAGACAAAATCCAGTTTTTCATAACATTTCATTCACTTAATATCAGTTCTGTTTATTTTAAATGGATTAACCCCCGCTTTCCTTCCGTTTTTCCACAATAAAAAATCAAATGGTAGCTCTGTTTTTTTTTTTTATGAATTACTTACTAGCGAAGTTGCATTCTAAAAGTCTCAAATGTAAACAACATTCATCTTTTCCTTGAAATGGTTCTTTTTATAAAGTTATTAAATTCTTGAAATTTTTAGAAAAAATTCTCGGCTTAAGGGAAGTGAAAAAATGTGTTTAAACTGTAACTTACATAAACTGATATATGGCCATTGAAGTTTCTAATGTGTTTAGTTTTGCTACCTCTTCTAAATGCAAAATGTACTACTTCCTTCCTGAAACGTCGTACAAGTCAGATACAAAACAAAGGTAACAAAATAGGCCGGAAACAACCTGCCGTATGGTTTGTTCGCATTAGTCAGGTCAGGTCCTCGGCCAGCGCCTCGGACCTTGACCTGACTACTCGTGCAGAAAACTATCCGGCAACGGTTGTTACCGGCCTGTTTCTTTGTTACCTTTGTATTGTATCTAATACTTATAGTTACCTGTATGGGTTTGTTTGATAATGCCGAGATGATTTTTAAACAATAAAATAGTAACAATTTATTCCGCAATACACGGACGAGGATCCGGCAAAACAACACGATCATTATTCTTAAAATTGTATGGTTTTAAAGTAGTGATCGATTAAGTTTAAGAACAGATCGTTGTTCCCCCATTTCTTTAATACTATTTTGTTGAACGACTTCAAGGAAAATCTACAAGGTGATCAAAATAAATAAAAAAAAAAAAAAACACAGGAATCAAATCACATTCGAATCCGATTTTTATACGACCGCAAAAAATTTTTGCGGTCGTATATTGGTATGACGTTGGCGTCGTCGTCGTCGTCCGAAGACACATTGGTTTTCGCACTCTAACTTTAGTTTAAGTGAATGGATCTCTAGGAAATTTTACTATAAGGTTTAATAGGTATTGGGATTGATTTTTGGGGTTATGGTACCAACAGTTAAGGAATTAGGGGCCAAAAATAAGCATTTTTGTAACTTCTAGACAATAATCTGTGTGTAAGTGTATGGATCTCTCTGACATTGTACCACAAGGTTCCATATCACAAAGGGAATGCTGGGATTGATTTTGGGGTAATTGCCTCAAAATTTTAGGAATAAGGGCAAAAGGGGCAAAAATAAGCATTTTCTAGTTTCAGGACAATAACTTGTGTGTAAGTGTATGGATCTTTCTGAAATCGTATTACAAGATTCCATATTACAAAGGAAAGCTGGAATTGAGTTTGGGGTAATTGCCCTAAACGTTTAGGAATTAGGGGCCAAAATAGGGCCAAAAAAGCATTTTTCTAGTTTCCAGACAATAACTTGTGTTCAAGTGTATGGATCTCTCTGAAATTGTACTGCAAGGTACCATACCTCAAAGGGAAGGCTGGGATTGAGTTTGGAGTGATGAATCATAAGGGGTTCAAAAATTGGGGGATTTTTTTTTCCTTTTTTTTTTAAATTTTAAGTTGGTTATTTCTGATTTATATTTTAAAGCAAATAATAATGATATGGCAGGAGATACAGGATGTGTAAATTATTATATAATAAGTATTGTGCAATAGCAAGAAATTTTCAATTGCACAGTATTGCGCAATAGCAAGAAATCTTCAATTGAACAGTATTGTGCAATAGCAAGAAATATCCAATAGCACAATATTGCACAATAGCAAGAAATTGTCAATTGTACAGTATTGCGCAATAGCAAGAAATATTCAATTGCACAGTATTGCGCAATTGCAAGAAATATTCAATTGCACAGTATGTGCAAAAGAAGATACTTTGTATAAATTGCTTATTTCTTGACCAATTTCAATGGGGTTTTATTCTTGAATTCTTGGGGTTCTTTAATATGCTGAATCTAACCGTGTATTAAGTTTTTGGATTTTGGGCCTGTTTTAAATTGGTCCACATTGAGGTCCAAAGGGTCCAAAATTAAACTTTGTTTGATTTCATCAAAATTGAATTGTTGGGGTTCTTTAATATGCCGATTCTAACCGTGTATTTAGATTCTTAATTTTGGTTCCGTTTTCAAATTGGTCTACATTAAGGTCCAAAGGGTCCAAAATTAAACTTAGTTTGATTTTAACAAAAATTGAATTCTTAGGGTTCTTTGATATGCTGAATCTAAACATGTATTTAGATTTTTGATTATGGGCCCAGTTTTCAAGTTGGTCCAAATCGGGGTCCAAAATTAAACTTTGTTTAATTTCAACACAAATTGAATATATGGGGTTCTTTGATATGCTGAATCTAACCATGTATTTAGATTCTTAATTTTTGGTCCCGTTTTCAAATTGATCTACATTAAGGTCCAAAGGGTCCAAAATTAAACTTAGTTTGATTTTAACAAAAATTGAATTCTTAGGGTTCTTTGATATGCTGAATCTAAACATGTATTTAGATTTTTTATTATGGGCCCAGTTTTCAAGTTGGTCCAAATCGGGGTCCAAAATTAAACTTTTTTGTTTGATTTCATTAAAAATTGAACATATGGGGTTCTTTGATATGCTGAATCTAACCATGTATTTAGATTTTTGATTTTTGGGCCCCGTTATCAACTTTGTCCACATTGAGGTCAAAAGGGTCCAAAATTAAACTTTGTTTGATTTCATCAAAAATTGAACTCTTGGGGTTCTTCGATATGATGAATCTAACCATGTATTTAGATTTTGGATATTGGACCATAATAGGTGAATGTCCAATTTAAAATTTTTAAGTTCTTAGACCACATTCATTCTGTGTCAGAAACCTATGCTGTGTCAAATATTTAATCACAATCCAAATTCAGAGCTGTATCAAGCTTGAATGTTGTGTCCATACTTGCCCCAGCTGTTCAGGGTTCGACCTCTGCGGTCGTATCAAGCTGCGCCCTGCGGAGCATTTTATTTACTCTACATACATCTTTGTTCAAAACGTTCGTTTATTTGAAATTTATTCAGAATATACTTGTCATGCCGAGGCCTTTCTTAGCATTTGCGCGGGATGAGTTTTGCTCCATGTTGGGTGCCATAAGGTGACCTATAGTTGCAAACATTTACGTCATTTGGTCTCTGGTAGATAGTTGTTTATTTTGGCAATCATACCACATCTCCTTATTTTATATCATTTTCTAGAATAGAGAAAAGTGTTACTCAGTAGCGTAAAATTCTAAAAATAAACCAAACTAGAAATTAGTGTACTTGACAATTAAAAAAGAAAAGAATGAAACAAAAGCGTTTTCAATTTGATTAACTTTATATTCTTTATTTTTATCTAGAAAGGTCAATGGCAATTTAATGTAATGTTGAAAAGCGACAATACCTAAAAAAAACAACGTCAAAATGTGTGAATTGATTATTCTTATTCACTTTTTCCCTGACATTTTCTTTCTATCAACTTTTATCAGTTAGTTTTTCGGAAAAGAGAGGTTATCGAATTAATTTTTAAAAGATTACAACGTTTGGATATTATCAAGCATGTTAAATTTACGTTTCGTTGAAGAGTCGGAAGTTTTTTTTTTTCTTGTTATCACGGCTTCCTCCACCAACAAAACAACACCACGATTAAATTGAGATATTGTTGAAAGTGGCGTTAAACTTTCATATGGAGAAGTTAATTTTATTATCTTTGGGTCAGGAGGATATTTTGAAAATGGAATATCTTGCAAAACAAAGTCTGCTAAATTATATGTCGGGCATTTTTTTTTTTTTTTTCGATTTCCTTCATTTTGTTTTGCCAAATATTCACTATACACTCCGCTTCTAAATTGGACGGTATATAGTGATGGATGAATGGGTTCATCAGTCCGTTCTTTCGTCCCTCTGTCCATGCATTGCATTCATAACCAGATAGTAGTAGACAAAACGAATCACGTATATAGCTCGTGAAAAAGTGGGTTTCTTGAACATTAAAACGATGCGCAGCAAGACAACCTTCTTCTGTAGCCCCTGTTTCTTTAACTTTTATATAGGAAATAATACTGTGTCCAGCTGTGTCCGACTGTAGCCACCAGTTTCTATATTTTTTACATAGAAATAGCACTGTGTCCAGCTGTGTACGCCTGTATCCTTTGTTTCTTAAAGTTTTATATAGGAAATAGCACTGTATCCACGTGTGTCCACTATCTATTTAAGTTTTGTATTTATAGAATAACTAATCGAAGAATTCAAATAGAGAAAAATATTCAACGAGTGACCGAACAACACATTAATTCACGAATGCGCGTAGCGCATGAGTTAATTATCAGTGTTGTACGGTCATGAGTTGAATATTTTTCTCTATTTGAATTCTTTGATTAGTTATTCTTTTTATTACATTGGCAAATGTTTTTTTTTATATGAAATTGAGTAGAAAATGTAAGGAACTATATCTTTTCTACGCATTCACCTATTCACGGTATGACGTCAAAGGAGTGAAATAACCACGTTTATTTCACATGTGAAATTATCGGTTTTTATTTCACTGGGAAATCAATGTAATTCATTGCAACCAATGTAATAAATATATAGAATAATGGCGTTTTTGTTTTGATACTGACTTTATCAGCAAGAATATCAAGCGAGCCCGCTAGGGCGAGCTGATATTCGAGCTGATGAAGTCAGTATTAAAAAAAATAGAATGCCATTATTCTTTTATCGGCAATCTGTCATAACTCTTATGTTTTTTGGGGTAAAGAATATGAAGTGGAATGAAATAATAAGTAAAACTACTTTTACGCGTACAAAAGTTCGGTTGTATGAATGGAGTCGCGTGCATTTCATTGATAAATTAAAGCGGATGGACAAGATCCTGTGACGTTATTGCAGTCGGAAAGCAAGCCCTTAGAAACGACCGTTGTTGCTACTTTCTTAAGACAACAATGGGACTGATATTAAAACCCGCCATTCTGAAATTGCGTTAATTTCGCGGAAAAATAATTTGGCGCCAATTTAGAAATTTTCTTTTTCTGTTTCTTACTTGCCATTAGGGTCAGAAATACATTTTTTTCGATTTTTAAGCATGGTTCACATTATTAAAGAAAATAATACTTAAACATGTTAATTTGGCCGTCTTTTAACAATTACGTAACGCCGTTGATCGTCGTTTATAAATAATGCGAAATTGTCTGTTATTTTTCCTTCTTTTTCACAGATAAACAAAGATTATATATACTATTTAAAAATTAATAATACGTATCTCGAAGTTAAAAACAAATCAAGTCTAACGTTCTATCACCCCTTAGGAAACCCCGTTCGAACTAAATTCCAAACGAAAGACATTTTTTGACATTGTAGTTTTTTGGTCTTACACATCGATGTCAACTTGCATCTGAACACAATGTACACACATTTAGTGTGTTTGTTTGAAAAGCAATGGCGAGTTCAGCTGTGAATATTTGATTGGATTAATTATTCTCTTTAAGTCAGTGAAATGTTTGACTTAACTAAAACAAGGTATGGAAATTTTATACTGTCTTTGCACAACCTTAACTGCTTAATTAAGATTACTAAACAAAACTCATTCATTGTTTATAATATTATAAAAAATTGTGATGAAGGAATCCTGCAAAAGTAAATAAAAAGCCTTGTCCTAAATTTGAACTTAAAACAATCTCTTTCAGACTAGCATTTTAATCACTCTTATTCAAAGCATGTTCATACTGACATGAAGTGTGACTTACTTTTGACTTGTGATCTAAAACATAATTGTTGACTTAGCACTCAGAAACTGCTCTGAAATACTTTTATATAAATATAAAAATGCATAGTTATTATTTTTTTTAAATAGAAGAAGAAAAATATTAGACCGAGTCTTTTTTGTTCTAATTTATTTTCAAGTTCATGATTAGAACCATTTATTTATTGGTTTAGTGTTTTTTTTTATAATTTGAGTCCATTCATTAGAACTTGCATGGAATCAATGAGACAAAATTTATTGTTATATTTAGTTTGTTCATACACTGATTGCAAACTAGTTTCATTTTATTTCAAATAATGAAGAATTTACATTCAGAATACTTTCATTATGATCTCTTTTCAGTTTAAATGAATAAGGTATGACCAAGTATCAGTAATGAAAAGGAATTCCTGTTTTGATCATTTTAATCCTGCCTTGATCCATTATTCATGAATATTTTGGCTACCCTTGTAATAATGTAGTAGAAATTTATTTCTGTGTTGAATTAATTTGGCTACAACAGTAAAAATACTTATCAAAATATAAATATTACCTAAATTAACTCTTTGAATAATAATATTATGGCACATAGGGCCTATTTCACTGAGACTGAATTCTGAAAAGTGATAAAATGTCTTTCTCTAATTTTTTGCACATGTCTTTAGTATCAAAATATATTTAATAAAATTATTTGAATAATATCCACGTGTAAATAACAGCATATGGTGCTTAATATAATAAAGTTTGTTCATGAGAGTGTCAAACAAAGGGACGTAACTCGTAAATTACTATCGGCCCCGCTTCGTCAGAAATATCGACACATCGAAGTGGCACATTTGCGTATTACAGCGTATTAAGTGGCACAAATTTGACATATCATAGTCCAAGTTATGTTACATAACATAATTTAAATTCAGCATAGCTTACCGAGAAGTTAAGAAAGAAAATTACGATTTCAATTTCCTGTGACTAATTTTTTTGGTCAACACCTAGACTTTGAAGACACATTTTGAGAGAAAAAATGAGTTTAATCCATAATTGAGTGAATCAATATATTTCTTATATACTCAAGAATGTTCACTTAAAAGCAAATTAGTTTTAATTCATGCAAAACACTACAAATTCCAAAAAACGGGCTTCACTTTTTTTGGTAAAAAAATGCCCATATATGGTAATCACATGACTTTCATTGTTGCTTTAAGAAATGGGGTCAAACCGGGGTCAGCTTTCCGACTGATTGCACTGATACATGACGTCATTGCCTAATATTTTCGAGTATCAAGTCCTGTCCATGATATTGAAAATATTAGGCAGTAAGATCAAAGGAAAATGTTCTAATTGCCGATAAATCGATATAACGTTGTGTTCAGATTAGTATTGATTTGTTTAAGCCACGCATACATGTCCCTGTATATCCCGGACACAAAATGCATGCTAGTACCTATATTTGCAACGAAAATAGGACATATCTATTGTGGAGAGACAAACTGAGTTTTTTAACTATCAAACATATTCTAATCATATCACGTAATGCATATATTTGGACTCGTGACCGTAAAATCCGTCATTCCCATTCTTGACTCTTACATATATTTTTTTTTAAGTTTTGTTTTGCACTCCTAAATCAAACAAATACAAATGAATGTATAAAGATCTACGTAAGGCCAATGCACGTCTTTTTGGAGTCGACGTTAACCGTTACCTTCATGTTGTATCAAACACACTACACAGCTAAACTATACTACGCCGGGATATTTTTCAATGCAATTGAATTTTGAGAAAGTCCACACTTAAATCTTGTATTGGTATTTTACATCAGCGCACAGTGCAGACAAACTATTCGGCAGGTTGTTTCCGGCCTATTTTGTTACCTTTGTTTTGTATCTGACTTGTACGACGTTTCAGGAAGAAAGTAGTACATTTTGCATTTAGAAGAGGTAGCAAAACTAAACATATTAGAAACTTCAATGGGCATATACCAGTTAATGTAAGTTACAGTTTAAACACATTTTGTTCACTTCCTTAAGCCGAGAATTTTTTCTAAAAAATTTCAAGAATTTAATAACTTTATAAAAAGAACCATTTCAAGGAAAAGATGAATGTTGTTTACATTTGAGACTTTTAGAATGCAACTTCGCTAGTAAGTAATTTATAAAAAAACAGAGCTACCATTTGATTTTTTATTGTGGAAAACGGAAGGAAAGCGGGGAAAGGGGGGTAATCCATTTAAAATAAACAGAACTGATATTAAGTGAATGAAATGTTAAGAAAAACTGGATTTTGTCTTGTTATTTGATATATATATATATAGGCATATATTTTGGAACTCTCTGATCATGCACGAGTGATTCTATTCATAAAAGAATGATAATCCCTTTCTTCATGATAAGTACTCGCTAACGCTTCTACTTAACAAGGAAGAAAGGGATTATCATTCTCTTACATATACTAAAACCAAACTTTTATATCCGGAATTTAAGTCATTATTAGATACTAGTAAACATGGCATTGTCTGTTTAACAGAAACAAAACAAGATAATGTAGACGAAATAAGATTGTGAAAATTTTCATTATAAAAACAGAAAGAAGCTAGCAAATCACAAATCTGGTGGTATTGCTTTAGGTTGTAAAAAATATTTAGACAAATATATTAAATATATTCAGTCAGATTGCCAATTTGTACTTTGGTTTAGTATAGACAAAAAGTTTTAGATTTACCAAAAGATGCTCTTTTTGGAATTATATGTGTCCCACCGGTAAATACTTTTTATATGTTACAGGCACTTTCTTAATTTAGGCATTTTGTAAAATGACTTAATTTTCAGACAATTTACAAAATGCTCAACCTTAACAGACATTATAAATGATGACTCAAAATACCTAGTCATTTTTTGTAAAATGACTGAAATTTTTAAACAAAATTCAACAAATTGCCTACTCAGTTTCGGGTAATTTGTAGAAAAAGAGTATAATTGTGATATGACCAAAAACACAATATCTTGCAAAGAAAATACCTAATGGTACAATAAATTCAAGTTTATTCTTCAAATACCAACTTGTCATGGTGACAGAAGGACAAATTATTCTTACAATAAAAAAAAATTTACAAATATTTTTTTAGAAAATCTAGATTCAAAACAAAAGTGTGAGATATGAAGCGGAGGAAAAGAAGGATGTTGTTTGATTGTTGTCTGTTTTTGTTCAGTGGCATATTAGGGACAGAGGTTACAGCAAAACGAATTCTCTCTAAAGCATTGGTTTCACCATACAAGGTCGTGTTTGGTTGTAAAATAAAGATATGAGTATCTTCATCGTCACTGCCTGAAGGACATTCTTAGGTCTTTATAATCTGACGAATTAAGGCAACAGTAGTGTACTGATGCTAGGATATCACAATAAACTGAGAAGAGACAAATCAAGGTGCGTCCAAAGGGTAAGCGTCTCTTGCTATCAGGCATCACCCACTAGACGTAACAAATCAGTGTGGTGAATGCTCTGATAACCCAAGAGATGTAAGTCAACCTAATCACGCTAATTATACTTCGAATCTTTTGGAAACACTTGAAAAGAAGATATTCATGTGTGTGTTGTTTGCGAAACCCCAATAAATCAGGACAAATGTGCAACATTGGTGGCCTTCGGCTGTTGTCTGCTCTTTGGTCGGGTTGTTGTCTCTTTGACATATTCCCCATTTCCATTCTCAATTTTAACATAACCTGCCATCCAAATATTTTATGTAATAACAATTAATTGTCGAGTTCTTGTCGGAATTTTAGATTATTCAGTTGAATTTATTTTTGATAATAAAATCTCTTTAAATGCAAGCGTTAAAACTATTGTGTTGTTCTATACTTTCAATGGCTCATGTTTTGTGTACATTTCATTCTATAAAATAATTTAGGCATTTTGTAAAATGGCTTTCAATTTTTCTAGGCATTATGTAAAATGCCTGAAAAAAATAGTCAATATATAAATTGCCTAAATCTTACAGAAATGTTTTGAAAAAGCCTAAAGTTTTCAGGCATTTTATAAAATGTCTAAATTTAGAAAATGTCTGTAACATATACATCAGAAGATGCATTTACTAAAATTGAATTTGAATTGCAAAAATTGTGTTATTAAACAAACTACATTATTATGCTTGGCGATTAAAATAGTCGCACGGGAAATTTTCATGATTTTTATAACACTTATCCAGATAATTCCTTTGAAAATAATTTCCTAGATTATATAGTGATGTCGGTGTTTTAAAACCGTTTCAATTGGTTTGTCAGTAGATTTAAAATTCTTACTTTTGTTTACACTATTACTATCAGTGGTAGCACTATTCGACTGTCGTTTATTTGGTTTCTCACCACTTGTGTTCTACCCGTTAGGTCATCGTACGGCCTTCAACAATGAACAAAACACAAATCGCATACTAAGCTATATAAGGCCCCAAAATGACAAATGTAAAACAATTCAAACGAGAAAACTAACAGCCAGATTTATGTACAAAACAAGAAACAAAAACAAATATGATAAACAGCAACAAATGACAACCATTGAATTACGAACATTTGTCGAGGTTAAACTTTTAAAAATATGATAATAGTGAAAATTACACTGATTACATTTGGTGCATCCGAAGCGCATTTTTTTATTTACCTTCATCGTAAATTGTTTTTTTATAACTCAACTGGTCACTTTTTTTAAGTTGGATAACAAAATGTATATATGAAAGAACGTACTCCGCCATATTCCATATTTACTGATAACTCTTATGAATAATTTGACCACGACATGTACATGTCGTGTACACGTGCCACTTCAAATGAAAGTGGAACTCCGGTCGAAGTTCCACAAAGATAGTTATCGCAACTTTGATCAATCAAAGGATAATGAGAAATGTGAAACGCTGCTTGGAATGCAATTAAACTTTGAAATTTTCTTATTAGCACACTTGTACTAACCAAAGAGGAAGAAAAACTCATCGAAACCAACAGGAAGAAGAAGAATATTTTATACCAAGTAAGGGCCTCGAATGGCATAAATATTTGACTTAACAATAACATCAATAATTTGATATCAAAGCAAATAACTTTCAATACGATAAAGTGATGTAGAGCTTTCTTATGTATACATGTACAAACGGATATTACTTCTAAATTAACAATGTCAATTTTTTAACTGAAAGTTACATTCTGGCAGTAAATAGTAAGTCATATCATTATATATTACGGATTACAAATGTGTCAAGTTTTGTGATTGGATAACAACACAGAGATGTCAGTATATATTCAGGAAACTGCCGGGGTATATACGACGTTTTTTTTTTTGGAACCCAGTGGCGGATCCAGAGGGGGTTCCGGGGTTGGAACCCCTTTTTGACGATCAATGCATTTGAATGGGGACATATAGTTGGAACCCCCCCTTTATCCTGGGTTGGGAACCCCCTTTTAAAATGGCTGGATCCGCCCCTGGAACCTCAACAACGAATGACGTGTATCCGTCAATAATACGTTTTTAATTTAAAATCACGCGATTTACATATCAAATACTTAATTAATGTCTTAAAGTGTTATTACAAACACGATAGAACTATTTTTACAGCAAATTACAAAATCCTTCACGTATGCTGAAAATATCAGGTTGGGTTTTTCAATATGTTTGTTGTCAAAAAACAATAATACATAAAAGTCACAAACATACAAACAGTATACATGAAATGTAAAAACTTTATTGAAAAAAAATTCTTAACGAAAAAAAAATATTTGTCAAGATGAAAAACTTGCATTCAACAGAATTGCTCAAAATATTAAGAAATACTGCATGGTGAACATTTAACAAATACCTCCTGGAAAAACATTAAGGCAGGGGTAATCCGTAATATATGTGTAATTCAGGTTTCTATGGTGGCCGGTTAAGGCCACTTCGCGTTTTCACGTTTTCGCCCTTCATATTCTATAGGGCGAAATCGCGAAGTCGAAAACGCGAAAACGCAAAATATTTTTTATTTCCGATTTCGCCTTTTCGCCTTGTCGCGTTTTCGCCCTTTGGATATGAAGGGCGAAAACGCGAAAACGCGAAATGGTCTTAAACGGCCACCATAGTTTTCAGACAGGGTATATAATGTGACATTCCCGACTTATGTTTATATCCCTTTCGCCTTCGGCTCAGGGAATATAAACTCTAAGCCGGGAATGTTTCATTATATACCCTGTCTGAGACCTGAATAACATATAATATGTTATATTGTTTTATTTTAGCTAAATTTTCGTTGTTGTCTCTTTTACATCCTTTGGTATGCATTTGGCAAAAATAATAATCCTTTTAGAACTAGCCATGAACAACAATTAGAGGGAAGATTGAGATATCAAAAACCTAGTTTAACCCTCCACATGGTCAAGGGTCTGTCCCAAGTCAGAAATATCACTGGTAGTTATCTTAAAAACATGTCATACCTGTATGGTTTTTTCTCCCCTGCGACGAAAGTCGCACTATGCGAGTCGTATGGATTAATATCCGGCGTCGTCGGCGGTGTAAACTATTTGTATAAAGCTTTATATTTCAGAAGGTAGGAGACATGAATGCTTCATACCTTGTATGCAAATACCTTATGTTACGAAGTTTCCGTCTGTCATATGTCCATTATCCTTGACCTCATTTTCATGGTTTGAAAAAAAAGTTATAGGTTTTTGTCATGTGAATTTCTCACTTCTAATTAATAATAGGACAACTATATTTGGTATATGGGACCCTTGCAACGTCTACATGTCCGTCAGACAGAGTTTACTTGACCTCGACCTCATTTTATGGATCAGTGATCAAGGTTAAAGTTACATGATAAGGTCCGTTTCTCAGATACTATAAGCAGAAGGTCAACTATATGTGGTGTATGGAATGATTGTGAGGGGTACATAAAATTGAGAATGGAAACGGGGAATGTGTCAAAGAGACAAAAACCTGACCAAAAAGCAGAAAACAGCACAAGGCCACCAATGGGTCTTCAACACAGCGAAAAAATCCCGAACCCGGAGGAGGGCTTCAGCTGGTCCCTTAACAATAATGTACACTAGTTCAGCGAAAATGGAAGTCACACAGGCTAAACTCCGATACATATAAATGAACCAAAATTTAAAGAAATATACAAAACTAACAAAGGCCAGATGTCCCTGACTTGGGACAGGCGCAAAAATGCGGCGCCCTTAAACATGTTTTGTGAAATCTCAGCCCTCCCCCTATACCTCTAGCCAATGTAGAATAAACAAACACACAGCAATACGCACAGTAAATCTAAGTTTAAAAGAAGTCCGAGTCCGATGTTAGAATAGGTAACAGAAGAAACTAAGCAAAATGACAATGATCAACATAAGTTAGCAAAGGACTACAAGCAGTTACTGACATGCCAGCTCCAGACCACAATTAAAACGATTATGTCTTCCTCGTATGAAAATCAAGTATAATCCCTCCCGATAGGGGTTTAGTACCATACAATCATAAAATATATGAGAAAAACATAACCCGTATCATGCCAACAACTGGTTTTAGAATAAATGTGTTTATTTCCGATGCAAAGACTCTATGAGTGAATCAATATTAATTCCAAAAAATGCCATCTTTAATGACCTGACAACAGTATCGTAACTATATCCCTTCTGAATAAGTCTGTTTAAAGGTTTGGTTAGCTTTTGACGTGAATAATGACATTTTTGTGCTTTGTATAGAATACTACCATAAAAGATGGGATGTAAAATACATGAACGTATAAGATGTCTGCATGTTGATTTATATTAACGAATGAAGTCCTTGTACCGATAATAAAATTAAGTAAATGTTTTGACAAGTTTGTGATATCGGAACCCCTGGTGTAATAATTGTTCAGTAACACATACATTTCTTTCGCTAAAATCTAATACGTTGTTACATACACGAGCGAATCTAACAAGTTGAGATATATATACACACCATAAGATGGTGCCAAGAGAACGTCACCATCTAAAAATGGATAATTAACAAAAGGAAATGAAAAATCATCTCTTTTATCGAAACTTTTAGTATTAAGCTTCCCGTTAAAGATATAGATATCAAGATCCAGGAAAGGGCAATGTTCATTGTTAGTATTATCTTTATTTAAAGTCAGTTCAGCAGGATAAATCTATTAAGTGTACATACTGAAGTCGTTATTATTGAGAGCCAATATAACATCCAAATATCTATAAGTCTTATTAAATTTTTGTATCAGATGTTGTTTCGATGGTTCTTTGCTGATTTCAGTAATAAATTGTAACTCGTAACAATAAAAAAACAGGTCCGCAATAAGTGGTGCACAGTTAGTACCCATTGGAATTCCGATAACTTGACGATATACAGAATATCCATACCGAACAAAAATGTTATCTAATAAAAACTTCAAACATTTCAAAATTTCAAGTGCAGTTATCAAATCAAAGAAGGTCCAATTGACATTATAGAAAAACAAAGGATATGGGGTATCCATCTATGACACAAAATCAGAACATGCAAAGCAAAAAACACACACAAAAAGCAAAGGAACAGCGCTTTTATTGATGTTCTTCATCTTAAAGTCACAGTGAGGCCTTCAACACGGATAAAAAAAACTCTCACTTCACTGCAAGTTTAAGACGGCCCCTAGCACCGGCTTGAGCGGAATTCCTTGCAAAAATAATTTGGATAGACTTTGTGAGATGTAACACCACCAAATCGGGCCAGGTCAAAAAAGAACATACAGGAAAGTCAGTGGCGGATCCAGAAATTTTCATAAGAGGGGGCCCACTGACTGCCTAAGATGGGGGCCCGCTCCAGTCATGCTTCAGTGATTCCCTATATAATCAACCAAATTTTTCCCACAAAAGGGGGAGGCCCGGGCCCCCTGAAAAACCGTCTAAATCCGCCTCTGAAAGTAGTATATATTTAAAACAAAATAGTTCCTACGCATAGTTGTAAATATAAAACTGTGTAGAATATATTTTAATCATATTAAAGGTATCAGATGAAAGGCGACTGGTGATCCTTGTAGAACACATATTGACTGATAATTCTGAATAATACAAAAAATGTATGAATGAATTCTAAAATTGAAGGCATTGCCCATATATTGCCTGTTTCTCAGATATGAAGTACCTGGTTTGGGGTATCCAAAAATGCCGGTAACCAGTACAGTATGATGTATAAATAACGGTATATCGATCCCGCTCCTACAAAATGTTTGGAAGTGAAAAATTTAACGTGGATAGGAATGAGGGCCAAGCATTTGTGGTGTTCTTTTGTTTGTTGTTACTAAAAGATAACCTAAAAGAGTTTGAACATATATATTCGCATTCTGACTTTTTAAATGCCCATTTAATTAGGTATGTATTTTTTTTTCTTAACGAGATTATGAGACAAAGTGGTATGTAAATAGGGTAGGACGATCAAAACTTTGAACAGATTCGAAATCACCGATATGAGCATGCAATTTATCAAGTACTTCCAACGAATTTTTGACACTCCAAATGTAACTAATTTCACTATTTTCAAAGGCCTTTTTTGAACAATTTATTACCAGGTTTTTGATTGTACCAAATGCACTAGTAAGTAGAATAAACAGTTTAGTAGTGGAACAATGCCTTGAAGACGAAATAAATCTATATTTGTAAGGTGTTTTGTGCAGTTTCGGAAACCAGTACATAGTTGGAACTTTCATGTTATTCGGTTCTGCTTGTAAATAGGTAGTTAAAAGTTTATGTTTGTTACAGATGTCATTTTCCAAAAATTGAGTCAGTTGGACTGTTGGTGAATTCGTGATTTCCTTTTGCAGAACCTCAATATAAAATTTACGTCAAGCAATAATGATATTATTGGCAACCTATCAGCCGGGACAAAAACAAATTCCTTAATTGGCGAGCTCTTTTAGCTTATGTCTGTCTGTCTGGCAGGTATCATCCGACCTTGACCTCATTTTCATGGTACATTGGTCAATCATGGTAAGTGTTTGTGTTTTGGTCTATATTTAAATTACCATTAGCAATAGGTCAACTATATTTGATATATTGAATAATTGTAAGGTGTACATGTCCGTCTGTCAGGATTTATCTGACCTTAACCTCATTGCCATGGATATTTAAAAATGTAAAGTTTATGTAATACTTGTAGTAAAGCTTTATCTTTAAGACTTTAAACATAAAATATATGGTCAGTAAAGTAGGCGAGACATTTCAGCGTGTGCACTCTTGTTTCCTTTTGGATATCGATATTTGAAGGTCTGGATGGGGATCAAGAATAGAGCATAATGAACAAAGAGTACAGAAAAAAGGGTTACAAAAATAACGAATAGAGAATAATGGGATTCTTAAATATAAAGAATGGAAAATAATGGTCAAAATTAACAAAGGAAAAAGAAAAGTGATAAAAAAGTTAAAGAATAAAGAAATGAAGGACCCCCCATCCAGACCCTCATATATATTTGGAAAATTAAGTGTTGATTGTTAATCTTTGATAGTCTTTCAGTTTAATTTATCCACAACTATTTTAGACTTAGGCGATTTTCACCTTTATATGTTGTCGACTCTTTATAGGAGTTATTGCCCTTAAAAGGTAATTTTTATTAATAGTTTGCGTTTTTGCCTATTATCTTAAAACTATAATAGCTAGATAGAAATGCCAGAATGATCAGCAAGACAAGATCGAAATATTAGTCAACATGACCCAAATTTTCTGTCAACTTCTTATAGGAGTAAAAATGCTCTTAATATAACAGAACTAACTGTCATACTAGTGGGAGGTTTAGCTAGTCACAAAATCAGGTTTAACCCACCATTTTCTTCGGAAATGCCTGTATCAAGTCAGTAATATGAAACTTGTTTTCCGGTCGTTTCGTTGGTTGTTAAAGTTTAACATTTGATTTTTTTATTCAGTTTTTTGGACGTCCCCTTTTTTTAATTAACCTTCGATTTCGGTGTGTTTTTTTTTATACTTTCTTAAAGACTATTTATCCATTTTTTGGGGGGGGTTTTTGCCTATTATCTTGAAAACTATGATAGACAGAGAGAAACTGTGAAAGCAAATTTGATCAGACAATATTCCACGATGGTCGAAATTGTCAGGTCACTCTTTATAAGAGCTATTGCCGTTTGATGATCGTTACCAATTTTTCCCTTTTTGAGGGAAATTTTGATAGATGAAGAAAAAATTGTAAAAAGCAAGAATGATCAGCAAGATAAGTTCTTCGAAAGGGAAGTCGAACAAGTGATCACGTTTTGACTCTTAAAACTATAATTGATAAAGCATTAAAATCATCAAAGAAGATATATGCCTGTTTCATAGATTTCAGGAAGGCATTTGATACTATGGACAGAGAGGCCCTCTTTTACAAATTGTCATATTATACAATAGATGGTCCCTTTTCAGTATAATAAGAGATATGTATAAAGAGGTTTTATACTCGGTGAAGATCTCTGAAGGTCTCACTATTTTTTTTTAATTCCACAGTTTGGGTAAAACAAGGGTGTATTATTTTCTTTATATATTAACGATTTACCCCTTATTTTAGACTCCACATGTGAACAACCCAAGTTAAATGATAATGACATTTCTTTTCTGTTATTTGCTGATGATTTATTTCTGATTTCTAAAACTGCTAATGGCCTACAAAAATGCCTTGGGATTTAACAGTAAATCTCGACAAAGCCAAAGTTATGATTTTTGACAAATCTGGTAAAAAACTTACAAAAGACAAGTTTGTTTTTAATGATAATGTTTTGGAACATTGTACAATGTCTTTGGTAACAATCCTCTAATTTTGGACTTTAAACCAATAAAATAGCTTATCTTATCTTATCTTATCGAATAGATGAAAAAAGCCGAAATTATCCATCGACTCCTTGTAGGAGTTTTTGCCCTTGAATGACGAATTTTATCCATGTTCTTGTATTTTGGGCAAATAGTACAGTAGATAGAAAGAAACTGCAAACAGAAAAATTATCAACAAGACATGATTAACAAAAGACACATTTTAGTCATGAATTATTTTCTACAGAATATAAATATTTGGGTATACTATTTAAACCCTCTGGTAGTTTTACTGAGGCGGTGAGACTACTTTGTAAAAAAGCCTCAAAAGCTATATTTTGTATTAGAAGACTGTTATTTTCTGAAGATATTAATGTATTACCTCACCTAAAGCTTTTTGATGCTTGTGTTAGACCTATACTTATTGTAGTGAAGTTTGGTCTCTATATATGATTAAAGATATTACAAATCTAGAGTCAAAATATTGGTCATTGGCTTCTTTTAAAATTCAGATTAAATTTGCAAAAACTTTAATTGGAGTAAATAAAACAGCTGTCAATTTAGCAGTACTAGCTGAACTTGGTATGTATCCATTTTTCATAGAAGCTATAAAACTGTCAATTGGCTTCTGGTTGCATGTGATAAAATCTGGTAATAATTGTTCAAACCTGCAATTAACCAATGGATTTGCAAGAAAGATTGAACAGTTACTTGCTACATTAAATTTTTCACATGTTTGGGAAAATCAGGATACTATTTCCGAAAGGCGTTTATTGTATGCTCTTCATACCAAACTTAATGATAGATATCTGAATTATTGGAAAGAAAATATTTTTTGTGATGATAAATCATTGAACGGTAATAAGCTCAGAACATATAGACAGCTTAAAGAAAATTACAAATTTGAAACCTATCTAATGTAAAGCATTGACAAAAAAGTAATAGGACATTTTGCCAAAATTCGCATATAAGTAATAGTGTTCTTAAAATTAAACAAGGTCGACATACTAAAACTCCTTTAGAAGAAAGAATTTGTCCCTTGTGTCTTTTAGGAGTATAAGATAATTTCATTTCACTATAAAATGTACAAAACTAAATTCAATTAGAGAACAATTATTTTCTAAAATTAGTGAAATAGTTCCCTCTTTTTTAAATATGACTAATGAAGCAAGATTTGAATTTGTGTATACATGCGTTGATAATGATATAATTAGAATTATTGTACAATTCTAGAAATGCTTTATTGAGTAATAAATAACTTTGTGGTACCACCTCCTCAGCAGAGATTAGAAACATATATTAATGTAATACTATTTTCTTTTAATAATGGAGGGGTATACAAATTTAAAAATATAATGTTTATAAATGTGGGCAGATATATGTTTGTATGTTTATGTATAACCAATGTTTATTGTCTTTGGTAACAATCCTGTAATTTTGGATTTTAAACCAATAAAATATCTTATCTTATGTTATCGAATAGATGAACAAAGCCGAAATTATCCATCAAGTCCTTGTAGGAGTTTTTGCCCTTGAATGACGAATTTTATCCATGTTCTTGTATTTTGGGCAAATAGTACAGTAGATAGAAAGAAACTGCAAACAGAAAAATTATCAACAAGACATGATTAACAAAAGACAGATTTTAGTCATGAATTATTTTCTATAGTCTACAATGTTAAAGGGAGGCCATCGTTGAAGATGCGCATCATGATATTCAGTGACACAGGCTCTTTAGAGCCGCTGGTTTTTGTTACACACAGTATGCTCACTCACTAAGGCAAACTGTTAACTGGCTAAAGTAAGGTGTTGGCTGTTGTTAAAATTGGTACAATCAACCGAGGTATATCGTGATGCGCGCAAATTAGTACTATCAACCGAGTTATTTCATGAATTGCTCGGTCAGAAAGGAAATTAAGCCGTTGGCAACATGCATAGTGTTAAAATCGATTCTCTAATCCAGTAACATTAAGGTTTTTGATTGATCACTTCAAAGTAGTCGATTTTTTTGAAGATTGAAATGACAATTATAATAATAGTGTCGCGCCTATTGTTATTTAACTTTGGAAATTAGTAAATTTGAAGAATGTTGGGAATTTAAAGCACCGAAAACAAAACAAAAACATGTATTTTATTACTGACATTGCAAAATAACCGTCTTTTTCATTTTTTCGCCATAAATTTTATTTTCCATGTAACGAATTTGTCCAACGATTTCAGTTTTCTTCTATATACCCCGCTTAAATCTATTGGCCCACAAAAGAAACCTTCATTAATAATGATTAGAATGAAGGTTCTATCAGATGTTCCATCTTTTTCTTTATGCGCACCATGAATTTCTACTTTTCTTGTAGTAGCATCGGTAAGAACTGCATTACAACACTTGTAAACCTCTCTTTGTTCTGACTGTTGCGATTCCATCTTTTCTGTAACTTTAACAGATTGGCCATCCCGGTTTCCTGCAAACTCTACAAAAATGTATCTTTTTGAATCAGCAAGCCTTTTCACCTCGAAACAGTCGTATTTCTTTTCACAGTCAAAAGTTGGTTCTAATTTGAAAGTTCCACGAGAAAATCCTATCAAGAAGTCTGGAATTCCTAAAACGGGTTCTTGATATATCTCCTGGAGTCTAATTCTGTTTTGGACTCGCGGTGGTGTTTTGAAGTCTTTGATGATTTTCTTGGATCGTTTTACTACATTGCGAACAGCTGTAATAGTTTTCTTCCTTTCATCAAAACGTTTGTCTTCCTCTTCTCTCATAATGGCAGTATTAACTCTTGAAATGGCAGCATTAGGAAGGGATGGTTGACTATGACACTTTTCGAGATATTTTAGTTTTAAATCTATATAACCAGCACTTATCGTATTACTTACAATTTCTTCGGTCATCAAAGCTTCAGCTTTAGCGTCTGGAAGGTTTCGATGGCGGAAACTCCAACGTCGGACACCATCAAGTATGTGCATGTCTTGACATTCGTTGTATTTGTCAATATTAACGCTATGATTTGACCATGTATTTTGCTCACTACAACGTCTGGTCAAGTCTGTTTGTCTAGTAAACAAAGATCTCATCATCATATCAAACTTGGTCTCTACAAATGCTAACATATAATTGGTAATTAAATATGTTCTTGTTCTTGATCTTGTTCTATAGACTATAATATATTCCCGAAATGCTCCTGTGAAGCTTGAAGCGACTTTATGACGTTACGTATGTCATGCCCCTGGTTTTCAATGTTACATTGCACGTGTACTTGGGTGATATTTGACTAGTATCAGGTTACGTTGTAGTGAATATCAAATTAAAGCAGCATTTAGATGACAAGTAGATAAAGTTCTTTGTATTTTATTTTTCCTATTTGGTCGTAACTCCGAGATACAATTAATTCTGCAGACAGACTACCCTGCCACGTCCACTTGTATTTTTGTCCATCTGATGAGTTAAGCCTTTTTCAACTGATTTTTATAGTTCGTTCTTATGTTGTACTGTTATATCACTGTCCCAGGTTAGGGGGAGGGCTGGGATCCCGCTAACATGTTTAACCCCGCCACATTATGTATGTATGTGCCTGTCCCAAGTCAGGAGCCTGTAGTTCAGTGGTTGTCGTTTATTTATGTGTTACATATTTGTTTTTCGTTCATTTTTTGTACATAAATAAGGCCGTTAGTTTTCTCGTTTGAATTGTTTTACATTGTCTTTCGGGGCCTTTTATAGCTGACTATGCGGTATGGGCTTTGCTCATTGTTGAAGGCCGTACGGTGACCTATAGTTGTTAATTTCTGTGTCATTTTGGTCTCTTGTGGACAGTTGTCTCATTGGCAATCATACCACATCTTCTTTTTTATATGAGTCGATAATATAAATTGTCATTCTGCAAAACATTGAAACTTTCCATCCTTGATAAAAAAATTGTATTTTTTTCTCTCCATATTTATTATTATGTCCCCCCTTTGAAGAAGAGAGCATATGTTTTAGTAGGATCTCTTCATTTTAATCAGGATTTTGAATTTTAATTATTTTTCTAGGATCAGTTGATTAATTATTATTTGATCTTATTTATAACGCGCACAGTATTTTGCAAGTAGTATATGCATAAACAATGCGAATATTATAATGCTATAAGAAAAAAAAAATATGGAAAATTGAATGGGATTAAAAGGAGCCACCCTTTGTTCGGCTGTGCTCCAAAATTTAGTTGTTGAAAATTTACAGAATATTAGAATTTTAAAGTGAAAAAAAATCGTTTATCAATGTTGAGTTTAGGTTGTCTTTTACATTATTGCACATGAATTTACGATCTTCTCGATTTATTTGCATTAAATTTTTAAATAATAAATCATTAATAGCACTGAGAGCCGTATTGGACAGTTGACGTACCGGATGGACTGGACTGTCTTTTAAAAGTATATTGACCGAACAGAAGCGATAAACTGCTGAAGCGTTCACTCAAAATAGCTGGGTTTCATTCTTACTGTAACTGCGAAATATATTTTAAGTCACACATGTGTTAATTCCGAAACGACAACCAAAATGCAATTTCAATATTCTAGTTAGTGAAAGACTGTTTTTTTCTTGTCTTCAAAATCTTTTTTTTTTTCATTTTTAGGCCATTTTACAGAAACTGTCAGCTGCCAACAAGACGTCCCGGTACGATGTAATCATCGGTCGCTTTCTCAGTCTAATATTATGTATTTGTATCGGCGGATGTTCAAGTAGACACATATGATCAATGCAAGTCCTAAGTATACTTTGTCCTATATTACGCCTTGTAAAATTGCATCGTTGGCTTAAAATTGTTTGCACGCAGGCATCCAAGAAAAGTGAAATTAGAATCAATTTTATAAATCATGTGTAACTTGTGAATTCTATAGTTGTAACTATTTTCATATCAATAAAAAAAATGAATTTTGATTTAAGATTTCAAAAGGTGACCACCCCCTGACAAATTCCTGGATCCGCCCCTGGCTTTAATATATAATTGTTAATCCTTTGTGAATAATGGACTTCAATATATCTTGTTGCAGTCACGACTAATATAAAGTTTGGGATGAAAGACAACCTATAATAACACCACTACAAGGGATTTATAGGTGGTAAGTCTACCGTTATAGTAATTTCATTCGGAACCAGAGACATATATTTTATGTCTTTGCCGGAATTCACTCTTAAGTTATAGGTAGCACGGTAGTATTTGCATTCCAGAATTTAGGTTGCTCTTTTGTGTACAATGTATCTGAACATTATGATTGGACAAAAAATACAGTATCAACTGAACATACTTTCCCAAACTGAGGGATGAATCAATCCAGTTGTCAACATCTCGATTCATTCCAAACCAAACAAAACGGTCTCTAACTAATGAAACTGTTTTATCTCTGCCTTGATGTCCCATCTCATCATGTAATGCTGTTAATACTTTGAAATGCAGACTTCAGGTAACACCAGTTGTTTATGTTGTTCCCCATTGTCGTGGATAACACGGTAAAGAACACCATCGATCATTTTCAACTTGTCGTAGTTGTTCAAGAACCAAGTGTTCCATGGTGAACGTTCTAGCTGTTCTTTTCTTGGCTTGCGATGTTCATCAACCCAGTATATCCAATCTTTAAGGTAAGTATCTTGCTTTTGTTCCATCTTTATGTTGACTAAATGTTGTGATGGTAAGTATGGATCATCTGTGACTTTAGGTGTTGTCATCGATAACGTCTGAACATAGGGTTGTGCATGCTGTAACTGACAAATGGCTTTCACAGAATCTGTACTAATGTTGGAGGTGTTGGTACAACCAAGTAGTTCTGGAAGTCTGGAAAGTGCATCTGCATCAGCGTTGTTAGCACCAGGTCGATAGACGATGTTAAAGTTGTAAGATGACAAACTTGCTATCCAACGATGTCCAGTGGCATCAAGTTTCGCTGTTGTTAAGACGTAAGTAAGTGGGTTGTTGTCAGTAACCACGGTAAATGTGTTGCCATAAAGGTAATCATGAAACTTCTCTGTTACTGACCATTTCAGAGCAAGGAATTCTAACTTATGGACTGGATAGTTCCTCTCAGTCTTGCTAAGTCCTCTGCTGGCATAGGCAATGACTCTTTTCTTTCCTTCTTGTTGTTGGTACAGTATTGCTCCAAGACCAAGCATAGATGCGTCTGTATGTAATTCAAAAGGTTCCTTGTAGCGTGGATAACCAAGAACAGGTGGCATCACAAGTTGACTTTTGAGCTTCTGGAAGGCATCTTCTTGTGGCTTGTCCCAAACCCATGATGTAACTGTTGGCTTCTTGAGTTTTCGCTTACTGGACTTCTTTGGTGCAGGCATCAAGTCTGTGAGCGGTCTTGCTATCTTAGAGAAGTCTTTGACGAACTTGCGGTAATAACCACCGAAACCAAGGAAGCGACGTACTTCTTCTGGCGTTGTGGGTCGAGGCCAGTTGATGACTTTCTCTAGTTTATCTGGATCGGGTGAAATACCATCTTTAGAGACTATGTGGCCGATGTACTTAACTTTGTCTTTGAAGAATGCACATTTCTTGGGCGAAAGTTTCAAGTTGTGTTCTCTTAGTCGTTGTAGTACCATCTGTAGCCTTTCAAGATGTTCTTCATACGTCTCTGAAAAGATGATCAAATCGTCAAGGTATATAAAGCATATATCTAGGTGAAGATCTCCAAGTATCTGTTCCATGAGGCGTTGGTAGGTTGCTGGACTGTTTACGAGGCCAAACGGAAGTCTGTTGAACTCGTAGAAACCAAGTGGGCCGATTGTAAACGCTGTTCTAGCCTTGTGTGTCTCTTCAACCTCAACTTGGTGATATCCACTCTTCATGTCCATGACTGTATAGTAGTTGTTTCCTCCCAAGGCGTCAAGGATTTCTTCGCTTCTAGGAAGAGCATACGAGTCTTTGATAGTTAGCTGGTTTAATTGTCATAGTCCACGCACATTCTGAGCTTGTTGTCTTTCTTTCTGACTAATACAACATTCGATGACCAAGGCGAATGCGAACGACGAATGATCCCAGCAGTTAGAAGTTGTTGCAGATGAGTTCTAACTTCGTCGAACAAGGCAGGTGGAATACGCCGGTGTCGTTGTTTGAATGGTGTTTCGTCAATCAGTTCTATTCTATGCTGAACGGCGGTGATGTGGCCTATGTCAGTATCTGAAGTGCTGAATACGTCTCTGAACTGGTGTAGTAATTCTCTGGCTTTACGTAGTTGATCATCAGTAAGTGTGTCTGGAAATGTAGACTCATTCCATGCATCTTGTTCATATGTGTCTGGTACATCAATGTTGGTGACTGAAACAGGTTGAAGTTCGCAAAGGATGGCGTTTGGCGAAACTGTCACTGTTCTGGTAGTTACATTGCTGATATGTACTGGTATGATGCTGTTGTTTCTATACTGATATGATACTAATGATGGAGCTATATCTAAGTCAGATGGTATTGCTGCTCTATCAGTTGACTGAAGGAGTCCACAAACTGGATGATATGGTAGTTCATGGTCCATGTATCCCTGTAAAACGACATCTTTGTTAGGTGGAATGCGGATTGTCTTTCCTTCAGCACTCTTGACGATGGCAAGTCTGTTGCATCTCTTCTGCAGTTCTCTATCTCTAAGTAGGAGACATCTAAACGTTATATACCATGGTGTATGTAGGTCTGCTGTTTGTAGAAAACGTGGCCCATATCGTTGTTTTACATTAGTCATGGCTGCTGTCAAAACGTTGGTTCCCAGAAGAAGTGGTACTACCTGGTTGTAGTTACTGTCTGGAACGACTAACAGTAAACATTGCTGAGGATTTTCTGATGTAGATGTACCTGGTAACTGTAGATCTGCTGAGATGTAACCAAGGTATGGCATGTTCTGGCCATCTGCACACTCGATGTTAAGTATCTGGTTGAGTGTCTGGATAGGACTGTCAGCAATGTATTGTCGATGGAATGACTGACTAACTGTGCTAACTGTAGAACCAGTATCTAGTAGTGCTGATGCTTGAAATCCATTGATGACTACTGTGACTTCGTTGGGGCTTCCAAGTAATCCTTCTGTATCACCTGATGACTGTCGTTGTTGGTATATCTTAGCTTCAGTGTTCATCTGCTGAAAATTACAAGCTTTTCTAGTGTGATCCAGTCTAACTCTGCAGGCAAAGGCATAGTGGCCTGGTTGTCCACATCTATAGCATATAACAGGTTCTCTGGATGGTTGAGATACATGAGTCGGAGTAGGAGCAGGTTGGTATTCAGCTTCTATCTGGTCCCAGTATGGACGTTGTCTGTTGCGTCTTCGGTGACGACGACGTTTTCTGCGTGGTGGATAGTACTGTGGATCAAAGGTGTCGTAGGTGTCGTAGTGTTGGTTATACATGGCGTTGTAACATGGCTCATACGGTTGGTTATACATGGCTAACGGTGTAGACTAGTGTATCTATAAACATTCAAATCATTCACCCTAATTCAAGTTCAATAATAATGCAAAAAGAAATATAATAATAAATATTACATTTATCTGGTGTAGTAAAATATGAAATAATTTTACATACAGATGAAAATGAATTTTGAGAATTTTGTATTCACTGCACGATAAAAGACCTGAAAAGCACTAGTGGCCTTAGGTTCTTAAAGATAGGAACAAAAACTCGGACTCTAATTATAAACGGTCATGATAAATATTCAAATTCATTTCTGAATAGTAAAATGAAAGTACTTCAGTTAGCTGTGAATGTTTGGCAGTGTTAGATAGTGGTGAAAATTCTCAAAAAGGCTATCATTATAAACAGACATAAATTCCTTATGGGCCAGGAAATAAATCCCTAATGAATATTCATAGAAAATAACGTGCCAAGTAATAATTTAAACTAAAAATACAATATTCAAAATTTAAAGACATAAATATAGTAATTTAATAATTAGATGATTTTACAATATATAAAATTATATTACTCGACAGATGAAAATGAATTTTGAGAATTTTTGAGAATTTTGTATTTGACTCGCACTAGTGGCCTTAGGTTCTTATAATTTGTCGACTCGTTACCTTGGACATCATGGTACCGACTTTTGACTCCGAATTATATAATTTGTCGAATTAAGAGCAACCAAAATAAGTAAAATCAAACATATAATCGGTGTAATTTGAGGGGAAAGTTTAATGTTTTCCGATGATTTTATAGTGAAAAAAAAATGTTAAGCAGGTAATTTTCCCCCAAAATTGTACCGATTGAAAGCTTGGTTTTACTTCTTTAGCTTGCTCTTACCTGACTTGGTACCAAGATGTCCAAAGGAACCAGTCGACAAATTATATAATCCGGAGTCAAAAGTCGGTAATATGAAAATAGTCTATTGGAATACGGTTCCTTTTTGTATGACCCTGACATTGCAAATAGATCAACCAATGAAAATTTTGTAAAGTGGAGGTGTGTTCAGTTTTGTCAACAGAAACCCAACGTGTCTGATATTCATCAGAATTTTAATGTATTTATTGACTAATTGAAATTTTAACAAAGCGAAAAGTATGTACAACAAATTCGAAGTACATTTTTTTTGTACATGTAATTATTTTTTACCATTGTAAAAGGGTAGCATTCATTCCGCACCGTAACTTGGAACAAAAATGACCCTGATTTTCTTAAAGGTTATAATATTAATAACCCTGTGATATATGTCAGTATGTATCTGTATACACATTACCTCATCAATTTGAGAATATCATTATAGTTATCTGATTATTGACAGTGTTAAAAGCACATGACACTTTGTATGACTTTGTTTTGTTAGATTACTAAATCAGTAAATGATAATAATGAAAGTTAATACTTATTCTGGTAAGAGGTATAATATAAGCACAATAAAGTAAGCCCCTCGAAAAATGGAAATCAATGGATTAACATTGCAATTAACAATTACTAATTCAGAATACATGGTATAGTTTAAAAATACAACTAAATTTGACCAGTTTGAACTGGAATTGCCTAGCAAAATGAAAACCCACAAAAGCTGTTAAAGCTTATTTCTAGTACTGAGAAGCTCTTGTGTTAATAAAACTGAATAGTGACATTGGACAACCAGTATTTTGGCTTTTATGACTTCATTGCAAGCAAGTAAAAAACGGCATCACTATATACACATGTAGTAATTCTAAATCTAACTAATGCAATTGCCTAAATTTTATAAAGGAAAGTCACTACTGAAATTATGAATGCAAGTTTAAAATATGGCAGTGTTTTGTGGGCTCTAGGTAAGCGGAAGCCAATTTTGCCAGTAAAAAACAATTTTGTTAACAGACATGACAGATATGCAATTCTAAGAACTTCTATTATTTCAAAAGCAAATTTAATTTAAACATTTTTGATTTTGCCCATTAACATGATTAATAAAAATATTGCAATTATTTCTTAATTTACAGTAATAATAATTACCCTTTACTTTTCAGAAGACATGGGTGACCAGCGTCCCCACCTAGCAGTAGTGGACACGGTACCAATAGTAGATATACCAGACCACCATGATCATGATAAACCATTATTTAAGAGAAATCCCGCTGCTGATGCCATTATAGATTTTGTTGCTGGATGCAATGGTAAGTGTCAAATATAAAACACAAAATCCTTTACTAGGGGAGCTACAGTATATGTTTGCAGCACAGCATTTATATTTGGTTGGAGTGGGGAATGGAGCCCAGGGCCCACAGGGCCCATTATGTATATCCTTCAACATCTTGAAGTGCCCTAAAATAAAGTTATTTTAAAAGTTCATCATAAAGTCCTTCATCAACTGTGAAGATAAAGAACAGCAATATTAATCTGTTTTTATGCCCTGCTTAAGATAGTAGAGGGGCATTATGTTTTCTGGTCCATGCATCCATCACATCCATCTGTCAGCTGATCTGTTAATCCTGAATCAAGTTATATGTTTAAGGTACAATGTAGATTTTGGTCACATTAACTTGAGACTTAGTACACATGTTCATTATGAAGTGAACTGAATAAAAAGTATGCCAAATTAGGAATTTGATCATGATTTCAAGGTTCAATGAACATGGAAATGTGATATATGCTATGGTCACATAGTATTATTGAACAATCAAGTTTGTTTATGTTATACTACAGGAGTTGATTTGGAGTAAGACAATTGCTGAGAGATTATTCATTTGGCTCTGTGGAGTTTTTAATTACCCTTATTAAGAAAGGGGACATAAGATCCAATGCCCTGCAATGATTCCCAGGGGTTCAGTAGAGGACAATGTTTTCTAGTGCAAAATTTCTGCCCCTGACAAACATACCTTCTTTGTTCAGTGAAATTTAGAACTAGTTTCAATAATTATTGACTATTTAAATTACCATTGAATTTAAACCAGTTACGTTGAAAATAGAATCAGGTAATATTTCAAGAAACAATCCAATGACTGCTCTTTAATTCAGCAGCATCTGATTTTTACAGAATATTTAACATTCTTATGCTGAATCAAGTCACAAAATAAGCAAGAATTGACCTCAAGACACAAATTCTTTCAAAAATGAAATATTGATATGAACATGACGAATATTAATTTTATATGCTTTAAAAATACTGTTAACTTTCATGTTTTTCTAGTTCCTGATTTTTAATATTTTTAAAACATCAAAAATGATTTTTATCTTATTAAATCAGGAAATTAGAGTAAAAAATTCCCTGCTGAAGAAATATCCTATTTTGAAGCACTATGTGTTACAATATTTACCACTGTTTGTAATGCAGGTAAAAAAAATTGAAGATCATAAGTTATAAATATCTTTTATATAATAGTTTACCAAAAGTTATAATTTGTTATTTTTATTTACAGGAGGGATTGCTAATGTTGTAGTGGGACAATCACTCGACACAGTCAAGGTAAAGATGCAGACATTTCCAACTCTATATAAAAATGCTTTTGACTGCTTCTTTCAAACATTTCAAAAAGATGGAATTAGAGGTCTATATGCTGGGACTATGCCAGCTCTTACAGCGAACATTGCAGAAAATTCAGTTTTATTTTGTTTCTATGGAGTTTGCCAAAAACTTGTTATGTTAGGTGTTGGAAAGAATGAAATCAAACATTTAAATCCGCTTGAAAATGCACTGGCAGGAAGTGGAGCAGCATTTTTTTGCTCATTTACTTTGTGTCCTACAGAACTTATAAAGTGTCGTCTGCAGGCGATGAGGGAAATGGCCACACAAGGAAAATTGGAAGGTGGATTACAGAGACTAAAAATGTATGTAACAATTTTTGTGAATCATATTTTGATTATTCTGTTATGATAAATCATGGCTGTGTTTTCATATTGATAAATTTCATCACCATACATAGAAAAATGTAAACTTCTGTGACCTATTTCTGTGAGGTTGTTTTCTCACAACTAGTAATAATGAATCCACAGTAATCATGGTAATCAAAAATGTAAAACTTCTGTGACCTGTGAGGTTGTTTTCTCACAACTAGTAATAATAAATCCACACTAATCATGGTAATCAAAACAGTTTACTTTTTTCAGTTACATACAAAAACTAGAAATTTTTGAGGGAAACTTGGGGTTGATTTTATCCCTCCTTTATATTCAATGAAAACCAACTACCCCCAACACACACAAAGACGAGGGTTACCAGTGTCTGAAACATGTATATGGTTTTAACGATATCAGATAACATATGCATTCTTGTTATTTTAATCTAGATTTTATAAGTCAGTTAATTATAAGGATATTTTCCTTTTTTGTTGTTCAATAGTGGGTCATATTAGCTCACCTATTTTGGGATTATGTAAGTTCTTTATCATATTGCTGCTATCAAATTGTAAATGGTTGACATAAATAGAATTAAATATGTTTGTTTTTTTTTTTTTTCATTTTGATAAGTGGCCCAGTTGGATTGACGAGGGAGATTCTGCATGCAGAGGGAATCAGAGGAATGTTTAAAGGCCTGACAAGTACCATGGCTAGAGAAATTCCAGGGTACTTTTTCTTCTTTGGAGGATATGAGGCTAGCAGACACTATCTTACACCAAAAGGAAAAACAAAGGATGATATTGGTAAATCAATGTGTTTGTTGTAAATGTGGTATATAAGCTGCAGTGTATTTAACATGTTTAAACATTTGAATCTGTCATAAATTTATTATTACAACCATGGTAACAATGGTTTTATATGCAAAAAATCATAAAAACTATATTAGCTTAAATTTGATTGATTTCACAGGTCAATGTCTTGAAAACCAAACCAATAGACAACTTTCAAGTTATGTCTTTCACCGAAAAAATTTGTCAATTTTGCGCGCCTTTATGACGTCATTTACCAGATAGAGGGGACTGCCTGTATCCCTGCACTATTAAAGTTCATCAAGCGTCTTAGTGATTGTCATTATGCAGGATAAACTAGAAATAATGTTTGTTCCGTAGGTACTCAATCACAATTCCCTAATGATAGCAGTGCTGATTATCAATTATAAGAATTTAATTTGCCAAATAATTCGTGCAATATAGCATCATATTTTTTCAACGGCTCGCTCAACATGGGAAGGAAGTGACAATGTCCCTAAACACACAAATGATGTCCACTAAAAGTTTTTGACGGAAATGCAACGAACTTGAAAGTGGTGTATTGTACTGTTGATCTGTCAACGTATATTTGTTCCGCCTAACAAAAGTTCCACTGGAAACTTTGTTATAAACAATGTCATAATATCTGTTCCTGTTGGAACAAATATTCTATACCATTTATTCCGTTAGGTACTTTTACTGTAATATTTAGTCCAGTGGAAATAATATTCCAGAATATTGTTTCCATTTGGAACTTGTATTATGAAGGAACTTCTATTCTGTGACAGATCAATTTCATTTGATGTAGCAAATAAGAATTCTTATGCAGACAAAAAAGTTTTAAAAATAACAATTTGTCTTCATTAAAAATGAAGTTTTAAGAGCATTTTATTGGAATTATTGATTATAAAAGGTATTTTTGGGCAATTTATTGATGTGTAAAACTCTACATATCTCTCTTAAACTAAGCATAAAGTCCTAAAGACTTTATTCAGTTGGTGAGTTAGTGAGCCCAGTTTACTCATCAATAAATACCTTCAAAGTTACCTTTATTACTATAATATTTTGGAAGCTGGCACTAGAAATATTATGTTTGTTTTAAATATATTAAATGTTTTACCTACCTTTGGCTTTTTTTTTTATTATTGTGTGTAAGTTACGGTACAAATTATAAATACTTAATTTCCTGCATTATTGGACCATATGTCTTTAAAGGAACAAGTTTGATCTTATGAACAGATTCTTATTCAAATTGATGTTATACTGACCATTAATGAAACAATGCTTCCTATTCATTTTGATTGTAATTTATCTTCAGGTACATTGAGAACTATGTTAGCTGGTGGTATTGGGGGTATAGCGCTATGGACATCTATATTTCCAACAGATGTTGTCAAGTCTAGGATACAGGTAGAGAGTACTGTGGGAAAGGCTGCTCCGTCATTTTACAAGACACTCCTAACGATTCATAGGGAAGAAGGTAATACTGTCTGATAAAAAAATAGAGGGAGGTATAGGGTTATAACAATAAAACAGCAACCCAACAACATAAATTAACAGTTGACATGCAGATTCCCACAGCTAGGAGAAAATTAAGAGCATACCCCTGAATCAGTCTTTAATACTGTTACATTAGCTATTCAAAATTTAATACTATGGGTTCAATTGTTTTTGTGGGTGTCATTTTTGATAGATTAAGGTAAAATTGTATTTTCTTGAATACTTGAATTTTGTGATTTTGACAAATTCTACATTTAAGCCAATAAGAAATTTGTAATTCATTGAACAAATATATTCTTGGTTGACACCTACACAAGTGAAATCTATTAAAATAGGTACTGATACCTCAAGAATAATATTGAATCCACAGTAGCTGATGAAATAAAAATGAAAGTCAGGTAAATCAAGATGAATCAGTAATGTTTTACATATTAATTTTGAATTCAACGGCTTCGGATAGCTTCTTATTAACTTTCTAAATGGAATATAACTTGCAAGAAAATTGGTCAAGAGATGCATGTTTTTATGCCCCCGCTGTAGCGGAGGGGGCATTAAGTTTTACCTTTGTCTGTCCGTCCGTCCGTCCGTACGTCTCGAAATTGGTTTCCGTTCTCTAACTTTAGTTTTCCTCAACCAAATGTTATGAAACTTGTACACAATGCTTATTACCACAAAACACAGATCAAATTTGAATTTTGGTGGCGTCACTTTTACCATTCTAGAGTTATACCCCTTTACAAATGAAAAATTTGCTGAATTTTACGTTTCCATTCTCTAACTTATGTATGCCTCAACCAAATGTTATGAAACTTATACACAATGCTTATTACCACAAAACACAGATCAAGTTTGAATTTTGGTGGCATCACTTTTACAAGTCTAGAGTTATGCTCCTTTACAAATGGAAAAATTAATGAATTTTTCATTTCCCTTCTCTGACTTAAGTTTGCCTCAACCAAATGTTATGAAACTTATACACAATGCTTATTACCACAAAACACAGATCAAGTGTGAATTTTGGTGGCGTCACTTTTACCATTCTAGAGTTATGCCTCTTTACAAATGGAAAAATTGCTGAATTTTTTCCTTTCCGTTCTCTAACTTTAGTTTGCCTCAACTAAATGTTATGAATCTTCTACACAATGTTTATTACCACAATACACAGATCAAGTTTGAATTAAGTTAGAGTCACTTTTACCGTTCTTGAGTTATGTCCCTTTATAATGTTGTATGCAAGCAGGGGCATCATCTGTGTCCCATGGACACATTCCCCATTTATCTTTCTTAAGCATGGCCGTATGCGACACAGCTTCCATATTTGCACATTATTTGGCTATCTGGAATTTTGGTGTTTGTTTTTATGCCCTCCCAACTGAAAGTTGGGGGGCATATTGGTATACCCCTGTCCGTCCGTCCCATTATGGGTATATAGCTATTCCAGATAACTCCTCCTACAGTTTGAATGCTAAGAAGTTTTCACTTTGCTGGCTGTTTGTACATATATTGAAGGTGTGCATGTGGTCAGGATGTTGATTTTTATTGATATTTGCTCTTTTGGGAGATAGTTGAACTTTGTCATTTTTGGAGTATATACTTGCATAAGAGGTGCATGCCATTTCCAGATAACTCCTCCTACAGTTTGTATGCTAGTAAGTTTTCACTTTTCTGGCTGTTTGTACATATATTTTTTTATAACAAGCTATATTTTTCTTAAACAGGTATAAGAGCGCTGTATAAAGGATTAGGACCATGTTTACTAAGGACTTTTCCATCATCAGGAGCTTTATTTTTGGCAGTTGAAGTAACAAAAGATGTGATGTACAATGTTTATGATAATGTTGGATGATGGTAATAATTTTAGGTATGATTTATGCTTAATTTAGAATGTGTGGAAATGTTGTCAAGATAAATCATGAACGCCTGAATTTTATGCTGAAGCTATATTTTCATATGAGCAACATCCCTACATTAGTAATAGTTTGTTGCAATTTAAGCTTCATGGTGAGACATTATCATTGCTCTGTTAATTTGCATTTTATATTTGTTAGTATGAATATTAAGGCATTTCCATAGCCAGATTGGGTCAAATGACTGCATAAAGATTTTATTGACAAATTGTTTTTGTGTGATGCTTCTGAATGGACACGAATCAGTATTGAGCTGAAAGGGAAGTTACTGGTATTCAATGTTAAAATCAAATTCAGGATTATAGTTTTATGCAATTATAATGTCTCCATGCAAAATATAGCAATATTATATGTTTCAAAATGCTTCATTGTACATGTTGTATCTTAAAAGAGACTTGTATATAGTATACTAATGCAGTGCATACTTTGATATTATAAGAATTTTTACTCAGAAACCGACTTTAAATAATTGTAGTATAAATTGAGTTGATATAAGAACCCTACAAAACAGACAAAAATTATCTTTTATTTTGTATTTGAATGTTCCAAAATCAACCTAAGTATTATACATATACATGTATATGTGCACTTGCAATTGCATAAGGTTGATTTCTATCCGTCACAGCTCATATATTGATTAACTGCAAAAACACCTAACATTAACACTTATAAATTTTTAATCAATCCGTTACAAAACGTGAAGAACAATATACCAAAGATGTCCTACCTTGCAGCAAGCTATAGACAGTCCTAGAATTAACTTATGTGTGAAAGACATTGCAGCAAGCTATAGACAGTCCTAGAATTAACTTATGTGTGAAACATGACTAAATATGTTATTGTCATAAATATACATGTATAATAATTGAATTAGTAACTAATGCAATTTATCTTTCTTTTTAGTTTGAATCAATTTGCCAAAGATCTGTGATAATATGATGAGTCTGATTGTTGGTGAGGAAGATGATAGATTGAGGATTTTAAACCAAGAATCTCAAGAAGAAAGAAAAATCAGAGGACTTATTTTGGTTTGAAGGAGTGTTTCAGCAACAGGAATCATTCATATAAAAAATCATATTTGCTGTTTAATTTATTATTACTGTTTAAAATGTTACTTAAGAAATCCACAATAGCATGTCAGACCTCAAGTCAGACTTATTATCCTGTAACATGATGAAGTGAGGTAAATGGGGTCCATGAAATAGATTGTAATTGGTGACATGCCAAAAGAAGTTATTTACATGGATCCTAAATATTCCTGATTAACCCCTTTTAGCCACTCTAAGCCAGCTTTATACTGATGATGAATTCATGGTGTCCATGGCATGTTGTAAACCTTTACTGAGCTGGTTCTGCAGTAACAATTTTTCTATGAAATGATATGGGCACTTACCAATTCCATATAACAAGTTCTAAAATGCCTCAAAAGTTTGTGAAACTATTAGTTACTGTGAAAGTACTTTTATTCGTGGGGAACCAATTTTCATGGTTTTCGTGGGTGACTATATCCACGAATTTAAGTGTCCAACGAAATAAAACAACCGTTGTCCAAATCAAGACATGGAAAGATCCCAATGTAGGTTTGACTAATGATATGAGTTTGAGAATATATTGACTATCGCCAAATCTGATAATACTATAATAATAGTAGTAACAGGGCAAGCTCACTATGAACTACAACTGCAGGCAGGATTATACCAATTTAATCTTTAAAAACTGTACAACTTTTGATCTTTTAATTCTCATAAAAAAATATTGTTGATCTATGAATGTCAGATTTCCGGTTTTGATATGCTATGATAAAGTGTTCATTTTATATCCTCTTAGTTCTCGTATGTATGGGAAATAATAATTTTTCATGCCGGGCTTGCTTTTGATAAGAATAATTTTACAATACAAGATACGTTGATAGCATTTGTTTATGTTACTGTTTTCTGTAGGTGACCTGTTTAATTTATGGCCTAATTAACACCTTTGATTGTCTTTAATCTGTTGATCACTCTATCTGGGTTAATTAGTGTGATCACTACGATTTACATGGGTCAATGTTTACTTTGCAATTTCCGTCAATCCAGACAATTTGTAACCTTCGTTTCTAAATGCTTCACTTTTTCAAATTTTTTTTTAGAAAACTGAAATCCATGAATTTAAAAACCCACGAACATGTAAATGTTGCTCAAACCACGAAAATTGATACCCACGAATTAAAGTACTTTCACAGTATAAGGAAATGATGAACCATTCAAATTCCTGAAGCACGTTAGGAAATGAATTATCATTAGATATGATCTCGGCTCTCGGTCATATACTTTACTCAGTACTCGGAGTACAAAATTTGTGCTCGAAACACCAAATCCAGGATTTTGATTGGTTGATTTCTGAGTCTGAGTACGAAAATCGTGCTCGAAAGTTTTATGACCGCAACACTGGAATCTATAATTGAATAAAAAAGCTTGTTTTAAAAATCTTTTGAATAAGTTCTTTTAGATATTCTCAAGACAAGAGTGTTTCAAGTATCAGTAAATTTATTTAAAAATTGTGTCTTATGTAATTGCCATAGGTCTTCAGGAACCAGTAGCCTCATTTTGAAATCCTGTCATAAATAATAGATCACTTTTGAGTTTGTTGCATTTCCGTCAAAAACTTTGGTTTAAGTGAACATCATTTGTGCGTTTAGGGGCATCATCACTTCCTCCCCATGTTGAGCGAGCTGTTGAAAAAAATATGATGCTTAGTATTGTACAATTTATTCGGCAAAATAAATTCTTATAAGTGATAATTAGCACTGCTATCATTAGGGAATTGTGATCTAGTACCTACAGAACAAACATTATTTCTAGTCTATCCTGCATAATGACTATCACGAAGATGCTTGATGAACTTTGATAATGCAGGGATACAGGCGTGCCCCTCTATCTGGTAAATGACATCATAAAGATGTGCATAATTGACGAACTTTTCTGGTGAAGGACATTAATTGAAAGTGGTCTATTAGATACAGGCAAAAGCCAGACCCCAAGAAGTTATTTTGCCGAAGGATGTCTTCAGCAAGGATATTAATGTGAGTGAAAGGATCTTCAAGGTTCAGGCTTTTCATAAATTGATATATTTCAAGATACATGTATTTTGTCTCCTGTTTAGTTCATTTTAAAGTACCAGGTAGTCAATGAGACACCAACTGTGCAACATAAATAATTACAAAAAAGAAAAAAATAACAGTGAAAATGTGAAACATTGGATTTATTTTTGAATGATATTGGCTCATTTAGACTTATTTTGAATCTTCATTTTATTTCTAACATTTAATTATTAATAGAACTTTCATTTTAAATCTTTTTCTTATAAAATTGAAGTAAGAGTTAAAGGAGGATGTCATTTCGGGGCCATTTATAGCTGAATATTCGGTTTGGGTTTTGCTCATTGTTGAAGGCCATACTGTGACCCATAGTTGTTTATTTCTGTGTCATTTGGTCTCTTATGTTGGCAGTCATAGCACATTTTCTTATTTCTATATAACCTGGTAAATGAATGTTTCAGAATCTAAAGCCTTATCTTATATTTTTATTGTTTGTGCACCTATATGAAAATAACATTATTCCATTAATAAATATCTATTGTTTTGGACATTATTCACAATCACAATGATTTGGTGTGTGTGTCTTGAGAATATGATCTGGGATGCTTAGATTCTGAAATAGCAAAATACTGTATGATATGTCTGTGAATATCAGAGATTTATAATTATCGCTTTTTTCATTTGATCATTTTCTAAGATATTTTTCCATTTCTCACTACTTAAGTGATATGGGTTTTTCTCATTGAGGAGAAAGAGAATGCTTGACTTTATTAGCATAGACATTGACTAAGAAAATAGTGCTAAAAAGATCATCAATGGTCTTTAAAACTTGAGGATGTTTCTCTGCTACATTTCATCTTGTCTATCAACTTCTTTAAGATTGTAGCTGAGAAAGTACTTTTCCTTTAAAGAATCTATAATTACTAATGTCTATGATATGTGAATCTCATGTTTGTTTTTGTATAACTAAAGATAAAAACATACTATTTAAATGTGTGCAATTTTGAAATGTAACAGTGTACTTAGATACTTGGCCAGTGTGTTGGTCTTGGAAATAAAGAAAATATCAAATGAGCAAGTGTTTATGTATTGGACCTCACTGTGACTTTGAGATGGGGAACAGCAATAACAGTTCTGTTACTTTGAGATGGGGAACAGCAATAACAGTTCTGTTACTTTGAGATGGGGAACAGCAATAACAGTTCTGTTACTTTGAGATGGGGAACAGCAATAGCAGTTCTGTTACTTTGAGATGGGGAACAGCAATAACAGTTCTGTTACTTTGAGATGGGGAACAGCAATAACAGTTCTGTTACTTTGAGATGGGGAACAGCAATAACAGTTCTGTTACTTTGCTTTGGGTTTTATTGGGATATTGTATCATGCATAAATACACCATATCCCTTCGTTTCCTCTATGCATATTTTACCAAAGGGGTCTGTAAGCTTATATTTTGTATACATGTTTTTGTATGGTCAAATGTGTTTTTGCAGTAAAGTTGTGTACCTCTGTAATTTTGTGAAGTGATTCATTCTTTTTCTTTATGAATTATAATTCCAAGGGCAGCAGATGTGTTTTTGAATCTGTATTCATTGAAGCCGCCTGCAGAGGCATGTATAAGTCTCCATATTTGAGAGGCGACATTGTTTTGAAATTAACATAACAGAAAAGAGGATGTAATGTGTGCAGTACAGGTCTACAAAGTACTGTATATGATACCTTGGTTGTCTCATTGTAGTGTGTATGCCATGAGTTCTTAAAAGAAGTCCCGGTTCAATCACAAGTCTGATCAAACCAAAAATTTGTTCTACCCCTGTTCTCTAAGCAAGAAGAATTTTCTTATATACCTGTCCCCAGTCAGGAGCATGTAAATCAGTGGTTGTCATTGGTTGCCATTCAGCATAAAAAAAGGCCATTGGTTTCTCTTGTTAAATGTTTTTTTTCAGTTGACATCCTTGAGCCTTTCATAGCTTACTATCCTGTATGGGTTTTGCTCATTGTTGAAGGCCTTAGTGACCTGTAGTTGTTAATTTCCTTGTCCTTTGATCTCTGGTGGATAGTTGTCTCATTGACAATCATACTACATCGGTCAATTTCTATATATTACTGATCACCTCAGTCAAAGTATTAAGTCCAGTTGAGATGACATAAATAAAAGATGTGGAATATACATCTATGAGACAGCAACCACACAACAAAAATAACCAAACCAAAAGACATTTAGAAGGGTAACAGGGTGTATACGCTATATCAAATCATCCATCTGCCATTCAAATTGTGAACAACTAAACAAAAGTAATCAAAGATCTGCCATTTACACCAAAGTCTCCATATAACAAGAAAAAAAAACATTAAGATTTGGCATAAACAACTACTCACAAGGCTCCGGACTAAGAAAATGTGTTGGGAGTTAAACTAGCTTTTTGAATACCTCATTTCTCCTCCATATTGATCGGTAGATTAACAAAATGTACATAAAAACATGTCTTTTTATGTGCTTTATTCAAACAAACTGATATGTTAAAAATTTGACTTGTTATGTTTGCGTCATCCACAGCAGGGATTTATATATATATATCACATCATCATGTTCATCTCCAGAACATGGATGTAAGATTGCCCATTAGTTTAATGCGTCCATCCATCCATTTGATATGCATAGAAATTGCAGGTTGTAAGCTTAAATGTATATTTTATAATTCAGATGATATGTGTATGTGCATCTTTTATCTTTTTTGTGCTCCAGTCTATAGGACATGTTCAATGGTCATCATACAAAATTGGAAATCTATAAAAAAAATTCCAAATGTATATGTTAGGAGCAAGCTTATTCTCTAGGACACAAACCTAATCATGAAAACTGAACGTCAACTTTAGAAAACACTGAACCATGAAAATAAGGACTTCGTCAACTGCCAAATGCAGCACACAAACGACTATAAACAATCTGTATCTAAAATAAGAATTGTCTTACTAGTGTTCCTTTTAAAACACGTAATAAGCTTTTAAAATTAAGTAAATGTAGTGGCCAAATAAACACCTTGCATTTAGACAGTTCCAATACGCTGTTTCACCAGTCTCAGGTTAGTAGGAGTGTTGTAATTATCTAGATCACTCATTCAATACCTTTAAAAGAGACAATCCAAATATTGCTCGATAGGTGTTAAATCACTAGCAGGAGATGTTAACCTTGTCAATGCTAAGGGTTTAGTCAAGCAGTAGGACATTTTAGCAGAAATAAACAAGACATTCTAGCACCAAGAAACACTGCAAAATATTAAAATGCTAAAATGGGGTATAATGTTGGCTCTGAAATTTCCACTTTAGTTTTAAATTTTTTGCTAAAATGTCCTCTCTCGTCAACACATCAGACCTGGTTTCACTCACCTTTTGAAGTTCATATAATTCAAAACATTTTTCACTGTCATGTGTATATGTTTGTTCCATCTTTGATCCTTGCCTTTACATATTTACACTACCATACCATATGAAATATGAATAAAATTACAAAAAATAGTTTTACAATTATATTTTAATAATTTAAATCTGTTGCATATTTACAATTTTTGTGTATCACAATATAAAACGGCAAGATTCAATCAAATAATGATAATAAACTTATTTAAATCTACACTAACAAAATAGCAAACAACATTTAAAATATTTACTGAAATTCCATCTCTTGGGACTAGTTCAATGCACCATTTACTAATAAGTAAAAAAATGAATATATTATATGATGGAAAAGAAAGTTATAGTGCATGTCAATTTCTTTTCTAACTATACTTGTTAAAAAAAGGAAGACAGAGCAAAGATGTTGTTAACCTTGACTTGTAACCTTGATTTTATATGTCACTATTTTATTATACTCAAATAAATATTTAAGTCTATCATCCTTGGATAATTATATTACAGTGACTCTGCCTTGGTCATCTAGCTCCAACAATCATAAACATGATAAATGGACTTTATTTCACGAAGTCTATTTAATTAATTGTCATGCCCAAACTTTTTACAGTTCTATTGTTCAAATCAATTACAATTAAGAAATTATTGTTATCGTAACTCTGCAATATATTTTATTTAATCCATATTTGTCATAAAGACACCTCAATGAAGACCCATGAAAAACAATATTTTTGCAATATTTTTTTATTAACATAACTTTTAATAAGATGTGAATACTTTAAACTACTTGATTTGAAATTCTCAGTTTCTAAAACTAGGAGTGGATTTCGTTTCACTTACTTATTGCAATTAACTGAATCACAAATTAAATTTAATAAATACAAAGATACAAAACAGCATAAAATTTGAAAAAGTAACTGAATATTTTATTCTTATTAACAACCTATTTTAGTAAAAAGTAATATAACTCATTTGATTTATACAGCATATACCACACACACACATAAAACAGGAAACATGTTATACTATTATCAAATTCATCTCAATACAATTATAATTACAAATGTTAACCTGTGGTATCTGAATTTGTTACATGCAAATACACTTATAAAAATTTGTCTATGTTTTTATGAAAAGGTATTTAGATAAAATAAGGAGATGTGATTGCCAATGAGACAACTAGCCAACAGAGTCCAAATAAGGCCAAAAATAATATTTATATTGTTTGATGTTGTCTTACCCACCTAAAAAGCAGCCTACCCGAGAAATTTTATGACACAAATCAGTTCAAATTTTTTTTAACAGTTTTTTTCCTGCTCTAACGATGTTTTCTTTTCTAAAACATGTAATTTGTGTTGTTGGCAAAAAAACAAATCCCTTCCTACCTTCCCAATCCAATAAGGCATGGTAAGGAAACATCAAACAAAGAATTGTTTAAGGGTGGCCTAAAGTGGATTTAATGGATGTAATGGCAGGGGGAAATTCAAGCTCTTATCCTATCAAAAAACAACAACCTGTGGTTGTTTCTATTATTGTGTTGAATAGAACCTAGAGTTTATCACATAAGAATTCTAATGTTATGTACTTTCAATACAATTCATGTATAGGCATGACTACATTAGTACTTGGATCTGTAAAATGTACATGTATAGGCATGACTACTCTAGTACTTGGATCTGTAAAGTGTACATGTATAGGCATGACTACACTAGTACTTGGATCTGTAAAGTGTACATGTATAGACATGACTACTCTAGTACTTGGATCTGTAAAGTGTACATGTATAGACATGACTACTCTAGTACTTGGATCTGTAAAGTGTACATGTATAGACATGACTACTCTAGTACTTGGATCTGTAAAGTGTACATGTATAGACATGACTACTCTAGTACTTGGATCTGTAAAGTGTACATGTATAGGCATGACTACTCTAGTACTTGGATCTGTAAAGTGTACATGTATAGACATGACTACACTAGTACTTGGATATGTAAAGTATACATGTATAGACATGACTACTCTAGTACCTGGATCTGTAAAGTGTACAAGTAACAGTATAGGCATGACTACTCTAGTGCTTGGATCTGTAAAGTGTACATGTATAGGCATGACTACTCTAGTGCTTGGATCTGTAAAGTGTACATGTATAGGCATGACTTCACTGTACTTGGATCTGTAAAGTGTACATGTATAGGCATGACTTCTCTAGTACTTGGATCTGTAAAGTGTATAAGTATAGGCATGACTTCTCTAGTACTTGGATCTGTAAAGTGTACATGTATAGGCATGACTACACTAGTACTTGGATCTGTAAAGTGTACATGTATAGGCATGACTACACTAGTACCTGGATCTGTAAAGTGTACATATATAGGCAGGACTACACTAGTACTTGGATCTGTACAGTGTACATGTATAGGCATGACTACACGTAGTACTTGGATCTGTAAAATGTACACCACTTGATGAATTTTAACCTGAATAGTCTATTTTGTCTGCTTATAAACATCAGTGGCATGATTTAAGGAAGATAAGTAAGAATGCAACCTTGAATAAAATGCTCCACATTTTGGCGCATGATTTAAGAAAGATAAGTAAGAAGCTTGATCCACAGGGCGACCACAGAGGTCAAACCCTGAACAGTTGGGGAAAGTAAGGACACAACATTCAAGCTTGATACAGCTCTGAATTTGGATTGTGATTAAATATTTGACACAGCACAGGTTTCTGACACAGAATGAATGTGGTCTAAGAACTTAAAAATTTTAAATTGGACATTTACCTATTATGGTCCAATATCCAAAATCTAAATACATGGTAAGATTCAGCAAATCAAAGAACCCCAAGAATTCAATTTTTGTGAAAATCAAACTAAGTTTAATTTTGGACCCTTTGGACCTTAATGTAGACCAATTTGAAAACGGGACAATACTGTGCAATTGAATATTTCTTGCTATTGCGCAATACTGTGCAATTAAAAATTTCTTGCAATTGCGCAATACTGTGCAATTGGATATTTTAACTGTATATACTAAATATCATGGATAATTAATATACATAAACTTAACTAATTGACTATATACTAAATCATATAGTCAATAAACATATTAAATTTAGCTAAGAAATAATTTAAATTAATCATTGTAAAACATAACAGTGATATTCAGTAATTAGAAATGAAGATGAGGAATAAGTTAAGGAAATGTTAGAAGAATTTCTAGCATGTTATATTTATATTGCTGAAATATGATTATATAATATTTGCAACAATAGTACTGCTATTCATGAAATTATTGAAAATTAGATATCAAGAATTAATTCTTGTGAAGTATAATTTACTGAACTAATTAATTCAAAGCAAGATATGGGATAGTGTAATGTAATCAATGATGATCATAATAGTTATAGTGTCAAAATTAGTTTTATAAGTTCTATGCAATATGTTGTACATTAGTTTCAGATCATATATTAATAAAGATGTTGAATAAAGGATTTTGAAATGTGATTAAGTTTCGAAATTTCAATAGCTTTATTGAAACACTCTAAACTGTTTTTTTGGTACAATATATATTAAGCTGGCTATTAGTATTTGATTAACAATGTGATGTATTAACAATATGTTGTCCTTGCAATCTTATAGCTTACTTTGCAGTGTGAGTGAAGGCTCAGTGTTGAAGGCTGCACTGTGACCTTCAATTTCTTATATTTACTACTTCAGATCTAGGATGGGAATTGTCTTATTGGAAACCACACCACATCTTATTTTTATATACATGTATAGTTAACATAACAACATGGTGAGTGAGTGTTGTAACCAGTTATTTCATGCACTTTAAAAGGACATGGGTTTTTAAAACATCTACATCTTAATGCAGATAAGTGTTGTCTATAGCTGATATTAATCAAAGTTGGGTTTTGGCTTCTACTATTCATAAACAAAAACTTCTAATTAAAATTTTCAATAAGATAGCATTTGATAATAAAAATGCTTTTAACTTTATTAAAAATATATTAATCTTTGTTGAGACATATACATGATACAACTCACATAATATGTTCAAAATAACTCATAACCTAACTGAAAGTAGATGATTCTCAGTTACAGATTTTCTTTCAGTGGTATGCTAAACAATATTAAAATTCTTTATAATTCATTAAAAAATTGTTTATAGCAAATAGTAAACAAGTTAAAGAAGTAACATAAAATTCTTTTTTAATTACACCTTAACAACACAACATTTAATTCATAACTGAACCAGATGCTCCGCAGGCACAGCTTGATATGACCGCAGAGGTCGAACCCTGAACAGTTGGGGCAAGTATGGACACAACAGTAAAGCTTGATACAGCTCTTAATTTGTATTGTGATTAAATAGTTGACACAGAATGAATGTGGTCTAAGAACTTGAAAAATTTAAATTGGACATTTATGGTCCAATATCCCAAATCTAAACACATGGTTAGATTCAGCATATCAAAGACCCCACATATTCAATTTTTGTTGAAATTAAACAAAGTTTAATTTTGGACCCTGATTTGGACCAACTTGAAAGATGGGCCTATAATAAAAAATCGAAGTACATGTTTAGATTCAGCATATCAAAGAACCCCAAGAGTTTAATTTTTGTTTAAATAAAACTAAGTTTAATTTGGGACCCTTTGGACCTTAATGTAGACCAATTTGAAAACGGGACCAAAAATTAAGAATCTAAATACATGGTTAGATTCAGTATATCAAAGAACCCCAAGAATTCAATTTTTGATTAAATCAAACTAAGTTTAATTTTGGACCCTTTTGGCCCCTAATTCCTAAACTGATGGGACCAAAACTCCCAAAATCAATCCCAACCTTCCTTTTGTGGTCATAAACCTTGTGTTTAAATTTCATAGATTTCTATTTACTTATACTAAAGTTATTAAAGCGAAACCAATAAAAATGCTTATTTGTGCCCCTTTTTGCCCCTAATTCCTAAACTGTTGGGACTAAAACTCCCAAAATCAATCCCAACCTTCCTTTGGTGGTCATATACGTTGTGTTTAAATTTCATAGATTTCTTTTTACTTATACTAAAGTTACTGTGTGAAAAACCAAGAAAAATGCTTATTTGTGCCCCTTTTTGGCCCCAAATTCCTAAAATATTGGGACCCAAACCAATCCTAACCTTCCTTTAGTGGTTATAAACCTTGTGTTAAAATTTTAATGATTTCTATTTACTTATACTAAAGTTATTATCTGGAAATCATCCGTCCTTGAACGACACTGACGACGACGATGATGTGATACCAATATAGGACCAAAACATTTTGAATTTAAGAGGTCGTATAAAAAACACACCATTTATATATTGCAGAATTGTTTAAAATGCAGCTTATTTAACTATTGATAGTAATAAAATGTGATTTTAGGAGTTAATTCCCTTTAATACTATTTGAAAATTTTCTTACTCACTAAGATGTGAAACAGAAATGAATTTATGTATTAATTTGAAATTTAACTGATTAGAAAAATAATTTGATAATGTTGAGCACAAACTTACTTGTGTATGAACCAGCATCACAATCTTAATAGTATCTTAAGATACTCAGAAAACCTGAATGCTATTTTTTAGAACTAAACTCATCTATTTCTATATACTGTACAAAATTTTATAATAAGCTTGTACAAAGTTGATTTATGTATAATACAGAATATACAAATTTTCCAATAGACAACTAAATTAAATAATTAAATGAAAAAAATATAAAATTTGGTTTAATATATACATGTTTACCAGCTCAATCGAGAATATCATCTTCCTGAGATGACCAAATAATTCTTACTTGTATAGTTCTCAAAAAGAAAAAATGAAAAAAAATTTTAAAGGATAATAAATTTGGTCAGGGGTAAGTTGAATAATGTGTTTTTACTTTTCTTAACATTTTTGCTATGTACATTTCCTCTTTCTGTATAAAACATTTGAAATAATAATCCAAAACAGCAAATTTTCCTGTAAAACAAGTGAGGGGTTATTGTCCCATAATATTATAGTAGGTTGTCAATTTTACTGAAAATTTAATGTCAGAAAGAAATTTACCTGCTTATTACATCAACCAATCAAATTTGCTTTAAACATTCAACACTAACAAGATTCCATAAGTTTCAATAAGCTCAAGCTTACTATACATTGATCTTACAGGTTCATAGATAAACAAATTTAAAAGTTTACAATAAATCTTGATTAATTTAGTGAAAATTTCTAAAAGTGAAATAACTGTATTAAGGCATTAAATGAAGACTTTGGCTGATTTAAATGTAATTATTTGTATCTCTAATTATGGTGAATATATTTGCTGTTTAAAGTTAATATTATATTTCAATTATATTCATGAAATAAACTAATCAAAACTTTAAGAAATTGTTTTTGTGTCATGCTATTTTCAATATTTCGATGATCACAACTCATGAATGTTCAGTATTATCAATATCAAACTTGACCAAGATTTGATTTCCAGTAACAACATATACAAAGTTAAAACCTTGGGTTGAATGGACTTTTAATATATATATGAACATCATATATAAAATTGTATTGTACATATCAATATGGAAGTTGTCTTCCATTTATTCATTGGAAAAAACATTATTAAATTTAAAAGCTTTGGTTATACAGTTCAAAAGTTATTGAACAGAAAATACAAAAGGTTGCAAAAGCTCAATTTTTTACTTTTCACAAGTGACCCAAAAATAGAAAAAATACTGAAATTTAAATTTATATTACTGACATTATATATAATTACTCTTCAAAATGAAGACCCTCCACTTTATTTACTTCATCCAAAATAATTTTTGAGTATTTTGATATTATAGCTGAAACATCTTTGTTATTGGACACATCCGTTGACCCTACAATAATTTTAATTTCTATTTCTGTTTTTCTAATTGGTCTTCACTTTCCTTTGCCTTTTGCAGTACTGTATTAGCTTGTTTGGTATATATTTTGTTGTTTTCATGTCTGAAATATAAAATAAATTTTATAAGCATAAGTTTTATAAGCACAATTTTTCATGAAATTGTAATTAAAAAATTGAAATAATTAAATATTTTTTCAATATTGCAGTGGTGCATAGGGCAACCAAATATACACCTGGAAAAAAATAGTCTTGCAAAACCTCATATTTAGTCCCCTACCAAGGAAGTTGAAGGGGTTTTTAGGTTTGCACTCTGTCTGTCTGTCCGTCTGACAATCCCTCCATCTGGCAAATCAGCTTTCCACAATCTTTTTTCATGCTTTAAGATATCAGTTTGATATTTGGTATTTAGTATAACCAAAACAATTTACAAATTTTAAGTTCTAATTTTGTTCCGGTCTGACGTTTTTTTTTTTGGCAGACTTATAGACCTTGGACTTAGAAAAATCACATAAGTAATCTGTTTTTCAACTTTTTTTTGTTATGCTTGAAGGTATAGACTTCATATTTGCTATTTTGTTAAAACATGACAAGTTATAGACAACGTTTGAATTTTGTTCCAGTCTAATAATTTTTGCAAAGTTATGGTCCTTGTCATGGTTAAACTATATGCCAAATATGAAGTCAATATCTTCAAGCATGATGAAAAAACAAGCTTCTTTCTGAGTTTGGTAAAAATCCAGTATGGTTTAGGAAAGTTATTAGGTAACTTAACCTAAGTTGTTTATGCTAAAATTATTGTGTCTCTGATTGATTGTCCTTCAACTTTTTTTTATTATTATATTTTTTACTATACTTTTTCTTTCAGCTTATATAATTAGATTACCTTTGAACTCATTCAGTTTTTTGGAATAATTAGGATATTTCTCAACAGCCGAATTCCACGAATCTTCCCCAGTCTGTTCAGTGAAAATTCTTTCTAGAGCTTTTTCTTTTTTATTATTTACTAAACTTTCAGCTGTCTTTTGTAAACTTTTGCTGTCAGCTGCCATCTGCAGGAAATGAGCCCTTGTCACATTCGATTCTGCCTGCAGTAATCTAAATAGCTGTGAGAAAAAAAAATTGAATGTTAAATACTACAACTTTCAGTTAAATTAACATGATAGCTTGGTAATTTGAATCTTGAATCTTGGTAGCTTCGTATTACTGTTTGGAAAATCCCATTGCAATCAATATAAAGCAATATTAAATTTAATTCTAAAACTAGAGGCTCTAAAGAGCCGGTGTCGCTCACCTTGGTCTATGTGCATATTAAACAAAGGACTAAGATGGAATCATGACAGAATTGTGTTTTGGTGATGGTCATGTGTTTGTAGATCCTACTTTATTGAACATTCCTCCTGTGTACAATCATCTATATCTATAATGAACTTGGTCCAGTAGTTAGATGACGGAAGACAGACGAAGACGGACGACGACGGATGCCAAGTGATGAGAAAAGCTCACTTGGCCCTGTGGGCCAGGTGAGCTAAAAATGTAATAAAAAAAAAATAAAGTTAAATAATTTAACATGTCACTGGACATTACACATTCTAGTTAATTGTTGGCAATCACGACTTTTACCTACATAATTTTTAATTTATAATATATTAATCCAGGCAGTTGTGTAAGTTAGGCATCACTAGTGTATATTTCAAATGTTCAGACATTTATAAAGTTTCAAGTTTTGATTTTCTTTTCCTACTAACTTTACCTACCCTTTGTGGAACACTATGGTTTACACCCTTTGAAGTTCATAGTTTTAACTATGGTTTCAAACAACTGGAATGAATCCTCTGGATAACGTGCAACACTCAGTATTGTACTTATGCTGTCCTTAATTTCCTGTAAGAAATAATTCTAGTTGTATTATTACCATTGTATTTATGAATAAAATCAGAAAAAAATAGATTCAAACAAATAGAGAATGTATGTGTGAATGTGAGACTGAGCCCCCCTTTTTTTTGCATATAACATTATAAAGGGGCATAATTTACAGGTTTTATACCATATGAATGAGGCACATTAGAGAATGGACAAAAAATTAAGCAACATTCCAATTGATAAAGGGGCATAACTGAAGAACGGTAAAAGTGATGTCGTCAAATTGGAACTTGATCTTGTGTTTTGTGGTATTGAAAGCATTTTGTACAAGTTTCATTACATTTGGTTGAGACTAACTAAAGTTGGAAAACGGAATCCAATTTAGGTACATAAAAACAGATATGTGCAAAACTTACTGTTTCCTGTCCAAGCAATGGGGGCATAACTAGAACACTGAGATTTATAAAGGGCCCTTGTGCAAATATATCATTGTAAGGGACATTACATCATTTCAAGTTAATGATAGGCAAATTGTCAACTTACAATTTCCACATAAATTTTGGAAAAAATATACAAAACTTTTGCACACCAGACACAGTACTTCTTTCCCAGTGATGATAGAAACTAAAAGTTACATAGGCTCATAGCCAAAACAAGTTTAAAAATTGAACAGCGTAGCATGTGGCCCAATAATTCCAAAAAATTTTATAGACATGTATACATGCTGATGCTAGTGGAATCTTTCTGTTTGTGTTCAGTTGAATTTCTTAACACAGGATATCTAAGCACATAATTGAATTGAATTGTCATTAGAGTCAGAGGAAAAAATATTTGAAATAGTTTTCAATGGAAAGAGGACAGTAGACGGGTGCTATCTGTATTTATTAAATATTTACCTTTAATTCAATTTGGCTAAGGACTTCCTTCATTTTTCTGTTTAAATCCTCCTGACCTTCTAAATGGAACTGATGTGCCAACTTTATTTTATCCTGTTAAAAAGAAAGCAATTATAAAAGTAAATCATTTGTGTATTAAATTATAGTTTGCTGTAATAGATTAATATTTGCACTTGCACAAATAGTCTATGTTTACTTTTATCAAAAAAGTTAATGCATACTTTTACAAAATAAAATAAATGTATATTAGTACTTTAAAAAACAAAATATTCTTTACTCATATATTTAAATCAATAAAACATGTAGAGATAATCATATAAATAAGAAGATGTGGTATGAGTGCCAATGAGTATTTGTAATTTTCAGTTGTATGCAGTAATGTAAATAATGTGATAAAACAATAATTCAAACTTCATTTTGATTGGATAACTTCATAGAATCACCAACTGATGCTGTCAGTGTTTAAAAAAACATAAAGTTTACTCCTAATTATACCTCAGTCGACAAATTTTGTAAAGACATATTTCACTGGTCCATCCCTTTGTCCATCCGTCTTTGTCAAAATTCCTGTTGGTACCTAGGATATTGCCTTCATTTTTTGTCATATTTCCTTCAAACTTGAATGATGTGTTGTTTACAATAAAGGTTTAAATGGGATTGATTTTTCTGGAGAGGATAAGATGAAAATCATTGATATTTGTTAGTCGCCAGGATAGTGTCTTCATTTTTATGTTTAAAGCTTGGATGGGATATTAATTTCAAAGATGTATGATTGTCACCTTGATAGCGCTTTTATTTTTTTGTCAGATTTCTTTCAAACTTTACTTGGTGAAGTTTTTTAATCATCATGTTTTAATTTTAGTTCACAAGTCGGTCATTTTTATATGACAGCAAAAATCTTTTTGGTGATATTTTTTTTATGGGGGTCAAGTCACAACCATACAGTGTATTGCACAAAAGCAAAAAATATATAAAATCAAATTATATAACCAATTCTAAGTTCTTTGACTAAAATTATTCTGTGTCAGAAACCTATTATGTGTCTAATATTTAATTACAATCCAAATTCAGACCAGTATCAAGCTAAAGTATTGTGTCCATTTTTGTGCCACAGCTGTTCAGGCTTGGACCTCTGTCGTCCTATCAAGCTCCACTCAGCGATGCAATTTATTAATGTTATGATTAATTTACCTGAAAAGTAAATGGCAATGACTTAGCCATGTCATTGTCAATGCAGGCAAGTCTCAGTGCCTCTTCCTGTGTCAGTCCTACATACACCATACATGTCACTTCTCTGAAAGATCAAACATTTTCCATAATTTATTTAAATAACTATTAATCATAGAAGTGATATTTGTCCCCTGCAGAAATGAGCATTTTTGGAAGACATACTTCATAATCCATAATTCAATCCTTCTGTGCATCCATCATTCTGCACATGACTGTATATATATATATAACTTTATAATTTGAGATCTACGTCTTTTTATGCCCAATTTTTATGCCCCATTTATTAAGCCCCAATTATGGGCATTATGTTTTCTGGTCTGTTCATTCATCTTTTCATCCGTCCATTTGTCCGTCTATCCTGCTTCAAGTTCCTATGACATAATCTTTCTAATTTTAATTTCAAAGTAGGATTTTACCCCATTTTACGGTCCACTGAACATAGAAAATGATAGTGTGGATGGGGCATCTGTGTACTGGGACACATTCTTGTTTCTCTTAAGATAAGAAGCCTTTATGTTTAAAGTGGTAATGTTTGGCAAGTATAAATACACAGCACTTGTTTTACCATGCAGTTAGTCAAAATACGATTGAAACTGTGTCAATCTTTAATTATTTTCCATATGTATGTAAAAGTTAAGATATTATTCTGTTTCACTTGTGATGTCCTTGTGTTTTATTGTCCACTGTTGTGGGATGTACGTCTTGTTTATATTTATTTATCTGATGAGGGCCTGATGGGTTATTTTCGTTCTTCGTGATCTGCGCATTTTACTATGGTGATCCGTTTTTCTACAGATTTTTTTTTTTTATATTTTCGAGATCTGTGATCATGGAAATTTATTTTCTGTGAATCTTGATTGACAAAAAAATCAAATCGTGATGAGACCCCCTTCCCAACCCCCAACCCCCACCCCCAATCAGGCCCCTCATCTGATGTCACCCTTGACAGGATTTTTCAAAACAACTGAATTGTCTTATTAAAGTATATATATATGTATATATGTGAGGTAATATAATAACACTATTAAATTTACAGTATACTTACTGAATTTCAACCACCTTTTCAAGTGCTCTCCGAATATGGTTGCCACCTAATGTTAAGAATGTATATTGGTTTATATCTTCTTGCTTGAAATCATCCTTTTTTGACACCTTCAAAATTCATATATAGATTTTAATACAATTTGAAAGATTTTTAATGTACAAAAATTAGATAATTACAGTATAGCAATTTTGTATTAATTCAATTTGTATAACTTAATAATAAAAAAATGTTTTCAGTCGACTTTTATCTATCATTATAAGTTTTGTATATAAACAAAAAATGAAATAAGTTTCTAAAGGGCAATAATTCATTTACAACATTTATTGGCAAAATTATGTGTGTCACGAAGATAAGTGACAAAAGGTCTAGTAACCCCCACAGTTTTTTCTTGTATTGTTGAGTGTAAGGAATTTTTGTATCTGCCATGTTTTCACTCTCTGTTTGCCAATATTTTTAAAACTAATGAATCATTGTACAAGGAAAATTTTTCTGCTTGTTTTCTAGAATTCGATAATTTTAGTTTAAGTTTTCTTGAATTCTGTGACAGGGAATCATTTTTAGTTTGTAGCTTGATTATGTAGACTTGTAGCCTGTAAGCAATTTCTAGATCTGTGGTGCAGTTTCTTCATAGATATAAGAAGATGTGGTATGAGTGCCAATGAGACAACTCTCCATCCAAGTCAAAATTTATAAATGTAAACCATTATAGGTCAAAGTACGGTCTTCAACACGGAGCCTAGGCTCACACCGAACAGTAAGCTATAAAGGGCCCCAAAATTACTAGTGTAAAACCATTCAAACGGAAAACCAACGGTCTAATCTATATAAAACGAGAAACGAGAAACACTTATGAACCACATCAACAAACGACAACTACTGAACATCAGATTCCTGACTTAGGACAGGTGCAAACAAATGCAGCGGGTTTAAACGTTTTAATGGTACCAAACCTTCACCCTTTTTCTGAAACAATAGTGTAACATCACAACATAGAAAGACACACTATAAAATATCAACTGAAATAGCTTAACTCATGTATGCCAATTTGAAATTTTAAGCACTTTTTTTATACAATAAATTTGTTGCTTAAGTTTTCTTGGCTTTTATTATAAAAAATTATTCAAGCAATCAAATCAAGTCACCTCACAGTCATCAGACTTTGGTTAGCTTCCTTGCTAGCTGAAGTGTAGAGTCATTATTAGGTAAGATATACTACCCTCCTTTGAAAGTCGACTAATCTGAAGGATAACCTATCTATCTGTTTATTGAACTCAACTACTCCAAAATAAGGGTAGCATATCTTACCTAATAATGACTTTACACTTCAGCTAGCAAGGAAGTTAACAAAGATTTTGTTTGAATCTACACACTCAAGTCTGAGGATTGCAAGATCGGCAAGAATTATTTCATCATATGAAATAGAAGCTCAAAAGTATACCTTGTCAGAATCCACCAAGACAGGAAGAATTTTTCCTAACATCTTTTGTCCAGATGAGATGATTCTGTTTTTCAACCCCTACCCATTCTTCTTTTACCTCTCTTAATTTATACTCAGTAGGTGGTTCCTTTAGTTGAGCCTTGCTTATAGTCAATTTTCCTGTAAATATACATCAATATTAAATTAACATTGTTTCATCGATTCAAAAGTCTGTCTGTTATTTTATTTTGGTTGAGGCCAACTAGTGTGACCTATGACAGTCAGAAAACAGACATACATTTGAGCTAAGGCTCTGTGTTGAAGGCGTACTTTTACCTATATTTGTTAACTTTTAGTACATTGTGACTTGGATGCAGAGTTGTCTCATTGGTGCTCATACCACATCTTCTTCTGTATTTACAAATCTCTTACTTTTGTCAAATGCAATGCCCCTTTGCCTAGTGGTGAGGTGCTAAAATTCATAAGGGATTCCATGGAACCCAGTGTCTCGCCTACTTTTTCTGTTAATTGTAGGCTCAACAAAATGAGGAAATAAATCAATAAAAATATTCCTCTTGATACTATCTTTTGATTGTAAGAAGCTTCTGTCCAAGTTTGGTAAAAATCCAGGATAGCTTATGAATCTAATAAATGTTTAAAAACTTTAACTGCAGACTGAATGTAATGTTAACTGGAAGAAAATAAAATTTATTTCTAGATACTAGCATTTGATCATAAACAAGCTTCTGTCCAAGTTTGGTACAAACCAAAATAGAATAAGAAAGTTATTACAGCTTATTTCCTAATGCTCAGAGAGTAAAACATTGGTAGGCTTGCTTGCTCTGTTGGTATAAACCTTAATTCAAGTTTCATAATTAACATTGACATCTTCAAACAATACATATAGGCATATTTTAACCTGTATATATTATACATTCTGTATTTAAATTTGATTGGACGTCATCCCAATTACAATTGTACAATATACAAACAAAGCAAGCAAGGTAACCAAAGTATTGCTTTACATGCATTGGGAAATTAGCTGTAAAATTTTAAAAAGTTTAACCACAGAGTGAATGTATTGTTTCCTGGCAGAAAATCCAAGTCCATTTAAAAGTAAAATACGGAAAAAAATGGATTTTTTTTTTTTACAAAATTTACTTCTAGATACTATCTTATGATCATAAACAAGCTTCTGTCCAAGTTTGGTAGAAATCCAGGATAGTTTAAGAAAGTTATTAAAATTTCAAAACTTTAACCACAGAGTGAATTTTGTGGACGCCACCGACGACGACGCCGAGGAATGTAGGATCGCTATGTCTCGCTTTATCTACTAAAGTCGAAGGCTCAACAACAAGCGTCCATCCTCAAATATAGACTTGAATAAACTAATGTTACATAAAAATCATAACACTACGGTTTATTTTTATTTTTTTTTAATTTGTGAAACAATAACTTCCGCAGCTTACCAATTAAATGGTTTGTTCAGAAGAATTTTTAAAATCTAATGGAAAATGTGATCCATGGGACTCAAATGCCCCTGCTTGGCTAGTAGTGGGAGCATGAAAGTAATACATCAATAAATGGCAAATTATACAGTGAAGATGAGAAAAGCAGCCATATTTTTGCCGGATGATGATGACAAACTCATATACAATAAATTAATCCTGGTGAGTACTATTTTATATATGTATATAGTTTTATCATAATTATGGAATAAAGAATGGAAACAATATGTTAAAACCCAGCGCTAACTTAGTCTAAAGTTACTGACTTTAGACAGGAGAAAAAAGTGACAGGTTTAAACATAATTTGTGTCTTCCACGTTCAACTAGTCAATGTGAAATAAATAAACAAACAGTTACACTTACAGTAAAGTCCAGTAAGGAGAAGTCTGAGCCTAACAGAAATTACTATGCAAGAAGACAATGAATGACATATGAAGTCTTCATCCTCATAAATTATACGAGAAGAACACATCCTCTGTCATGCCAAAAGCTGGTGTGAAATTCCATATTTTGTTATGGATTTTTCCTATTCAAAACTGCCATGCGTAATTCACCAACAAGTAAAATTTAACAACTTTAATTTTTTCCCTTTATGGTTTTCTGTGTTTGTCAGTTTCTTAATAAATATGTGAAATAACATGCTTTGACCTTAATTTCATGGCTCATTGAACATGAAAATTTGATAGTGTGTTTTCACCAAGAGGTTGTGTTCAGATCAACTTGAAACTTAATATACAATCATTATGATTTGAATTTTATTATTTAAATGCTAAATTAACTGCTCATGGTTTTTTATGTTTCTTAAATTTACCAATTATTTTGTTGTCATCAATTTCTTTATTGCTGATAGATGTAGACGTATCAGGACGGTCTGTATCAGACATGAAAGGAGCCCTTTTCCTTTTTCTTGATACTGCTATTACTGGTGCTTGTTCAGGTTCTGAAAATATGTGTTTCACATTATATTGGATGAAAAAAAATAGGTGCATGTTCTAATAAATTATAAATTATCCTGGTTAATTGTCATCTTAAATAAAGAATAATAGAATATAGGTTAAATCAAGTAAACAAATAAATGAAAGTAAAATATTACATGTGGTAGAATATGACATCAAATAATTGAAACATACTTTTTACTTAATTCAAATTGTTGCCCTTTGGTCTGTCCTCTTTGAATATGGATCACCATATATTATCAAGGGTCATACAAAAAGAGAATGATTACCAATTACTACAAAAATGTTAGCTAAAAAAATGAATAGAATAGAAAATAAAGTGGGCAAACAAGTGTTAAGCTTTCTTTTGTTTTTGTTGAATATGTTCACATTATATCTCAGTTTGTCATTGACAGAAATACCCATGTTCAGAAAAAAGTCCTTCCCCACCATCTGGGAAGGGAACAAATGGTGCAATCTAAATTACTGAGAACAAATAGTTAAAAAGTACTTCTATGCACTGAGTTTTAAGATTTCAAAATTAAGTACTACTCACCTGTACCACTTAATGCCTCATAAGAATTTATAAAAACCCTATTGCTTAGGTTAGCATTGATGTGTTTCCCTGCTTCTGTTGTGGCATCAAAATTCTGTCTTAGCAAATGTCTGCCATGTTTTGTATTATGGAATTTAATCTGAAATAGGAAAATGGAAATCAATGCAATGGAAATATAATTTTCATTCAGTTATTGTTTAAAAGGAAAATAAATACTGTACTATTTAAAAAACAACATAGATTTTGAGGACATTTTGTTAGTGTTTATGTATTATTACAGTGGCTTATATTATCAATTTAACATGCTTGTTAGGTGTACAATTTGTCCAAGTACTGATTCCATTTCTCTGCATTTTTAAAGATGTGAATAGGTGCATATTGATTCTCAAGACTCATTCCGGATTTTTTCATAACATATTATTCTTTGTTGTACAATAATAATAGAAGTCCTGCTTTTGTGTACATATTGTTGAAAATTTCAGTCTGTTATATTCCTTCTGCTTTATTAGCATGGCTTTTACTGCATTATTTAATTTCAAAAAAAAAATTGATCCTGCATTTTGAAATGACCTTTTGGCACAAACTATTTGATTTTGAAAAAGCAATTTTCCCAAATTAATTTCTACATTGACCAACCCTCAGTAAGTCAAATGGTCTGTGCCTTATATGCATCAAAATTTCCCTGCCATTTTTGAAAATAAATATTTGCATTGAATCATTAACATTAACAATAGAAAAAGTTCACCCACAAATCTTAGCAATTGAAAAATAGCAACATTATTTAACAATTTTTATTAATTTTCATGAACAAACGTTCTTCCATTGATGTATTTTTCTATTTCTAAATAAGGTCATTTCATTTTGTATAACAAAGGGGTGTTCCTAACAGAGGAAGCTTATACGAAGAAAAGAAGAAGTCTCGATTTTTTATGTAATTCAAATGTGAAAAGTCATCGATGAGTTCTTATAGTGTAAAACAGCTTTAATGAAATCTAAATAATAACTTCAACAGATGTAGAATAAATTGCAACGGCATTTTGTTTCTTATTATAAATTATAAATAGTACGTGATAGTAAAATCGAAAGTAGGTGAAACATGCGCAGTAGCGATAGTTACGAAGCCCTAGTTACGTGGTACAAATATAGAAAATTGAATATTTTATTCACCACAAAAATCCAATCCCAAAACCCGTTTGATTACCAAAGCAGAGACTTAATGATACGTTTCTGACCAAAGCGACAACGAGGAAACTTATATTTGTTATAATAACGGATCAGAAAAGGTGTGTTTTTTCTATTTCGAATCATTAAAATTCTATAAATAAATTTGATTAGCACTGTTAGTTCTGATTGGACAGATTTTACGGTTCATGACCTGTTTCTGAGAAATGTAAAAATAAATCGGGTTTTTTTTATCGCAAAGTTTTAGACGGATTGAAGATGGGTTTAAGTCATCTCCGCACAGACACGGGCTTATACTCGCATGAACGATTAGAATGTTGCATACATACCACAAGCTCATCAGCACTTCTACCGCACACAATTTTTCAATTTTTGGTATGTCTGTTTGGTTTGTGGGTCAATCGACCTTACTCCCATAATAGTGAGGAAAAAATCATTTTCTTGTTCTTGGATTGACCACTTCCCCATATTCCTGTTTGTTGTCGTCTGGTGTATACTCACGCGACTCGCGACTCATAGGAAGTTGCTCAGTATACTTTACTCACGTGATTTTTAATACTGAAAACACCGATTACGTCATTACGCTGAGCCGAGCAATACATCGTCAAACAGAAGAGAAAAATATATATGACGATGAGTGTCTTAGGTAAAAAAAAAACCAATCACTTAGAAATCCCAATCAATTATTGTAGCTGCTGTTCTATGTCATTACAGTCTTGAAAGGCTAGTACATAAATGTACTCTGTATTTACCGCTAGACAAAAAAGGGGGAGGGGGTCACCGGCAAACTGTCAATTGTACCCGGGCGGATGTACAATGCTGTATTTAAAAGAAAATACGGAAATAATAAAAATGATTTACAGCCTTTTCTGTCTGCCTCTGATGTGTATACATGCAGTAGTTAAAATATATATATCCTTTGTATGGTGGGGGGAGGGGGCTGTGGTCAATGGAATAATTAAACAAAAACAAACAAGTAACAAATAAGATTTCTCTTCACCAAAGGTAAAGTAACATACAATAATGTACACATCTTCATTATATCTTGCTAATTTGGGATAGAACAAATCAAATGAAATGTATATTGTATGACATCAAAAATACATGAAAGATTTTTTACTGGTTTTTCAAATTTTAAAATTGACACTTTTTCTTCACCAATTTCAATATGTACAAGATGATTTCTTTGTGCTAAATTTTATACAGAATAAAATTTGTTAGTAAGTTACAATAAAGTTTTATTTTAGATGACCAAGAAGAAAACATGGTGTATCATACTAATAATGATGAGGATGACAGTGATGATGATGACATTTTCCTATGTGTTACAGACAACAACAGTGATGGAATATCAGCAGATGTAGAAGATGAAGATGAGGAAAATGTTGAAGAAGTGAACATAGGTCTGAACAATTCAACTTTCCTTTATTTGCATGTGATATTCATTTTTATATTTGCCAAATAGTTGAGCATCTATATAGAAAACATGTATTTTGCAAAAAACATTTTCTAGCATGATAAAATAGTATGATAATTAAGGGAGTTGGCTTCTCAGTTTCAAAATAATTAACTTTTCAAAACACTAGTTTATATTGATAGGGGATAAATAAAGGAATCCAAAGAGCAAAAAAAATATATAGGTCACCGTGCTTGTTTTCGAGATATTAGACATGTTTTTATATGACTGCTAAAAACAATTACGTTCATATATTGGTATCATGTTGTCGTCGTAGTCATTGCCATCGTTCATGACACTTAGTTTCCAAACAATAACTTTAGTTGAAGTGAATGGATCTCTATGAAATGTAATCACAAGGTTTCAAACCACAAAAGGAAGGTTGGGATTGATTTGGTGAGTTATGGTCCCAACAATTTAGGAAAAAGGGGTCCAAAAGGGGTCAAAATAAGTATTTTTCTAGTTTCCAGGCAATAACTTGTGTGTAAGTGTATGGATCTTTCTGAAATTGTACCACAAAGAAAAGGAATGTTGGGATTGATTTTGAAGGTTATGGCCAAAACTGTTTCTGAAATAGGGCAAAAACAATACTTTTCTAATACTTTGTATAAATTGCTTATTTCTTGACCAATTTCAATGGGGTTCTTGAAATCTTGGAGTTCTTTAATATGCAAAATCTAATAGTGTATTAAGTTTTTGGAATTTGGTCCCTGGGGTCCAAAATTAAACATTGTTTGATTTCATCAAAAAAAGAATTAATGAGGTTCTTTGATATGCAGAATCTAACCGTGTATTCAGATTTTTAATTTTGAATCCCGTTTTCAAATTGGTCTACATTAAGGCCCATAAGGTCCCAAATTAAACTTAGTTTGCTCTTAACAAAATTGAATTCTTGGGGTTCATTGATATGCTGAATCTAAACATGTATTTAGATTTTGATTATGGGCCCACTTTTCAGTTTGTCCAAATTGGGGTCCAAAATTAAACATTGTTTGATTTCAACAAAATTGAATATATGTGGTTCTTTGATATGCTAAATGATAAATTTAACCATGTGTTTCAGCAAATCAAATTATTAGGGTTCTTTGATATGCCGAATCTAACTTTGTTTTTAGAGTTTAAATTTTCAAATTGGTCTATATTGAGGTCAAAAGGGTCCAAAATTAAACTTTGTTTGATTCCATCAAAAATTGAATTCTTGGGATTCTTTTATATGCTGAATCAATCCATGTATTTAGAATACAGATATTGGACCATAATGGGTAAATTTAAATTTTTTAAGTTCATTAGACCACACTTATTCTGTGTCAAATACTTAATCACAATCCAAATTCAGTGATGTATCAAGCTTAAATGTTGTGTCTATACTGGCCCCAATTATTCAGTGTTTAACCTGCGGTCGTATCGTGCTGATCCTGCGGAGCATTTTATTACATCTTAAAATAACATGTATATTTTGTTAAAGAGCAGAGGTAAAAAAAACGTTTGGTAAATAAGTGTCATTAAAACATTTCTATCAAAATATGGAATAAAGCAATTACTGTCTTTTGTATTGGTCAATTAAACTAGATTAATTCATAAAAAAACAGAAAATGTATGTAATTTGGCCCTGAAATTGCCAAAAAAAAAAATTCAACTATTTTAAATATACAGATTTCAATTTATTCTGTTATGCATTGTTTTTTTTTTTCCAGCCAGAAGAAAACGAGGTCGCCCTAAAGGCAGTTATAGCAGGAAGAGGCTGTTAAGTTTAAGTGGGTCAGATGAAGATATTCCCCTTGCTAGACTGAAGAAAAAAAAGGGTATTTAAACTTTTCAATAATGCCACGCTTGGAGGGGACATAGTAATTCTGAGCATCTGTCTGTCTGTCAGTCCATCTGTGTGTCCATCCTTCTGGTCTTGTTAGCACTCTCACATGTACAAATCTTACTTGTCAAACTTGAAGTGGTTGTTTACTTTTTAAAAAATAGTTTATATGCCTGATCAACTTTTTATTATAAGAGTTATGCACTTAGAAAATGTTAATTATATGGTGAATGGCCTTGTTAGCAATCTCATATGTACAATTCTACAAAGAGTTTATAAAACTTCATATCATATTTTAAATTTATTTGAGTTATGCACTTTCACTGTACAATGTATTAACTTTAACATGATGAAAGGAGTAGGTCCGTAAGGGCCGATTTTGGCCTCAAATTTCAGGTTCATCTGACGAAAGATTTTGGACACTTTTTAAACACTTAAGTGTCTATTTCAATTGATTCAATTAGTTTATGTGAAAGATTTTCACTAATTCAGTCATAAAAAACACTACGATGTAAGCTTGAATATGAAACATCTATCGAATATACCAAAAAATGTCACTTTTCAGATGGTTTTTGTCAAAAATGAAAGTGGCCACATCCGTGTTCATCCTCAACCATTACATATATGTTATGTATTATCATCAAATACAACTCACATTTCAATATTAAGTATGAACACAAATGCCGCCACTTTCATTTCAAACAGAAACTGTCTAAAATTTAACTAAAATGCTAAAATTGTGATGATTTCAGTTAATGATGCTAGTACCTGATATATGTGCAAATGTTTGCACCTGTCCTAAGTCAGGAATCTGATGTACAGTAGTTGTCGTTTGTTTATGTAATTTATATGTGTTTCTCGTTTCTCGTTTCTGAAGGACTTTTATGATATGTTTGTGTGTGACTTGGTACAGTTTATACACCAATAAATTCCTTTAAAAAGGCTGTTAATCCTTATAATTCTTTAAAATTGGGGATAAGGAATATATTTTCTATACTCGTTACCTCTATCACACGTAAATTGTATATTGCTGTCATTGAATAGGCCTGGCGATGCATATATTTGTTGGTTAACACAAAATATGTACTCAATGAAATTTGCTATCTGACAAAAAAAGTAAACTGCAAAACTTTTATTATCATTCAAACAAATGTGTTTGTGTATTATTTTATTTAACGATTAACGTGCAGTGAAAACTAATTTGGTACCGTCGGTGTTATTATCGACATCATCTTGTTTACATTGGTTACGAAAAGAAGTTCGGTCAAAGTCGTCTATCAAAAAATAACCAACGTCAAGATCAACTAACGGAAGTACTCTCGACCAATCATATCAACGTATTCCCTAAAATGCAAATCATATGAGAATTATTGACCTATAATGGTTTACTTTTATAAATTGTTATTTGGATGGAGAGTTGTCTCATTGGCACTCATACCACATCTTCCTATATATATTGTATTGTCAAAAACTGCCCATATTTATGTAGCAGAAGCATGCTACTTTCCAAAAAATAACTAGAAGTAAACAAGTTAACAATTTTGTAAAACTGCTATATTTTAGGGCCAAAAGGGTCTTACTGGACCTACTCCTTTATGCAATGTAGAAGACATTGGAACTTGGTTCTTTATTTTTATTAACACCAACCTAATGAAAGTTTTGGGGATTTTTAGTAATAATGAATAGTTGGTAAAATATTTCTTTTGATTAAACTTTCAAGTCATTCAATTAATCAAAACAACATCCTGTTATCAATATATCTGATATTATTTTTTTTTCTATATTTTGTAATTTCAGTACAACATAAAGTAGATATAAACTCAATTGCTGCTATTTTCTGCTGTGTAAGTTTATGCCTTGCATCAGTACCAACTGAAGCCATCAACACCCTCAGGGACCACCTAGCAGGGATGTCAAAACATGACTTGAGCCAGTGGGTGCTAGATTGGTTATGGACACATCCAAGGTAAAAATCAATTAAAAACATCATATAAGCAGGTATGACACAGAAACTGAACATTATATATGGATAATTCTTATATAATGCTCTATGTTCATTTAAACATAGCAATGTTCTTTATTTGTCAACATTTTACAACTGCCTATAATGCTTGGCATAAAAATGATGAATAACATAGGGGCTACAATGTTTTGTATGTCAGATTGTCAATGAGACAACTCTCCATCGGCATCAATGAATAGCACAGAAGTCGATCACTTTCATAAAAAACTTATGACTAAGATTGATCGTATGTATACTGGATTGTACATTAATTACCATCAATTTTAGTAGTAAGATTTTTTGTGAAATGGACCCCTGTTAGACACCCCAAATAATATTTTACCAGCAAGCAGATACAAAAACCAGGAAAAGCATATCACTGGCATAAATTCCAATAGACAAAAAAATTACAGGATGATTTAATAGTGAAAATGAGGTGAATGATGTCACATATGTTTAACATACAGTCAATTTTACACAAATTATTATAGTTTTTTATATTCTTTTTCAGAGGTAATGGTGAATTCTGTTTTTTGGTTGGGGAATGGTCAGTTTGTGTTACTGCATTTTTGACGGTAATTGGAATGCCACTGTCTACTTATTACACATTAAGAAAAAGATACAAGCGTAAGTTTATAAGATTAACATTAATCGTATTAATAAATAACTAATAAGGACACATATTTTTCAATAGTTAAGTTCTCCAAAAAGAAGAGCCTGTTTAATAAGAATAAATATTAATAAAATGATTGAAATAATTCTGTAAAAACAGATTTCAAAAACAATACATACATAATGAATTATACAAAAAATTGAAGTTTTATAAAATACACCTATACAGGGCTATTTATATGGGTAATTCGCTTGCCTCCTTTGAAGGTCTCTGTTTCAACTGAGAGATAGTAGTTCATAATAATATAATTGTTGTGCAAATTGAATTCGTATGATTTAAATTAATTGAATACCTTGTCATGTAAAATTAAGTATTTAATATGCAAAAGGTGTAAACAAGAGCTGACGTTGTGAGGTTGTCAAGGTTGTTACCACCCCCCCCCCCCAGTAGAAGTATACTTTCCAATGAAACAACAGGCAACAGTAGTTCATGTAACAGTCTTCAAAATGAGCAAAACCCATACCTTTATATTATAAGCTACAATTAACATGAGTTAGACGAACTGAAATGACAAAATATTATACTGTTTTTCAAATTTATGTTTACATAGTTGGTGAAAAGGTTATTGGGAGGCAAGGCAAAAGAAAAGATCAGCAGATGTCAGCAACTCAGACAGCAACCATCTGGCTGCATGATTATGCAAATAAATTTGCAGAGAAGCAACCCGACAAGACAAGACTGCACCTGCCTCCTTGTCTAACAAAAGCATCTCTGTATGAAATGTACAAGGATGATATGGAGGAACATGCAGAGCAGACAATATCCCTTTCCCATTTCTACTGGATGTGGAGAAATTGTGTTAGCTATGTTAGCATTCCTGCAGTAAGAAACTTTAATTCAAAATTAGGCAATATGCTTGTAATAAAAGATAGAATAGTGTATTGAAAAAAATGAAGCACCATTATACAAAAAGTTTTTAAAAAGACTTCATGTTTCAATATATATTGAAGTTGAGAAATCAGTTAGAAAATGCATTTATTTCTACCTATTTAACTCCATATGTTAATTTTATTCTATATTTGTTTATATATAATATTAGTACGGTATGTAAATCATTTTGAACCTATATTTTGGCAAAAACATTTCCAATCTCAAATTTTGTCAGTTTATATTATGATTATGAAGGAGAAGCGCTCAAAAGAAAAATTGATCTTGGAGAGATAACTCTTATAATAAAAAAGAGTTTGTTAAGAAAGGGTGAGACTATCAGAAGCAAAGTAACAGTTCGACATCATATGTCAAATATCTAAGTGTCATGTTGCGAAACAAAATCCACACGCAAGATTAAAGGATGAAAAAATATAATAATCAGTCTTGATCTTAAGAATATGAAAAGGTCTTCTTTTTTTCAATACCTAAAATGCAGAAGCCAACAATAATAATACACTTAAAAAAAATTAACAATTTAGCTATATAAGTGGTCAACTCGGGAGAAACCAATGTTCTTAATATATTTTTACAGAACTCAAGGCTATCAAAATGCAACATATGCACACAGATAAAAACCAAGATGGTTGAAACTAAGGACCAAAATGCCAGAATGGAATTAAAAAGAACCAGAGAACAGCATTTATTAAAGCAAAGGTAACAAATTGTTTTAAATGCCAAATTATGGTTTTATGGAATAACTATACTGTAGTTGAAAATTTGCATCTGTCAATTGTCGATTTGACAGTTGCAAATGCACTTTTACTGTTGACGATAACGAGACTAAATAAGAAGAATGGAAATTTGCGAACGTCAAATCAAAATTTACGGTGGCTACTCTTCAACTACAGTACTGTTATTCTGATTCTAATGCATTACAAAAAGAAATAATACATTAGAGCTTGAAAAAATGTATAAATTTGTCAAATGAAAAAAATCTGCGAAACTTCATGAATAATTTTGGCGCAAAGACGTCATGGCTAAATGTGAAAACTTACAAACTGGAGGTTATTACATTACTGCTATGTTTCAAATTCAGATAAAATCACATTAAAATGGCGAATTTGAGGTAGGTGTTGTTTTATTTTTGATAATATTGTAGTAATCCAACATTTGTTGATCCAATCAATTTAAAATTGTGGTTCCCTCCTTAGTTACGCCTGGTCAACTGATGGTAACCTTTAACCAATGAAAATAAAATGCTCCGCAGGGCGCAGCTTGATACTACCGCAGAGGTCGAACCCTTAACAGTTGGGGCAAGTATGGACACAACATTCAAGCTTGATACAGCTCTGCATTTGGATTATGATTAAATATTTGACACAGCATAGGTTTCTGACACAGAATGAATGTGGTCTAAGAAATTAAAAATTTTAAATTGGACATTCACCTTTTATGGTCCAATATCCAAAATCTAAATACGTGGTTAGATTCAGCATATCAAAGAACCCCAAGAATTCAAATTTTTGATTTTTGCTATTGCGCAATACTGTGGAATTGAAGATTTCTTGCTATTGTGCAATACTGTGCAATTGAAAATTTCTTGCTATTGCACAATACTTATTATATAATAATTTACACATCCTGTTTGGTGTGTATCTCCTACCATATCATTATTATTTGCTTTTAAATATAAATCAGAAAAAAACAACTTAAAATGGAAAATTTTAAAGAAAAAAAAAAAGGAAAAAAAGAAAAAAAAGGAAAACAAAATCCCCCAATTTTTGAACCCTTTATGATTCATCACCCCAAACTCAATCCCAGCCTTCCCTTTGTGGTATGGTACCTTGCAGTACAATTTCAGAGAGATCCATACACTTAAACACAAGTTATTGTCTGAAACTAGAAAATGTGTTTTTGGCCCTTTTGGCTCCAAAATCCTAAACATTTACGGCAATTACCCCAAACTCAAACCCAGCTTTCCTTTGTGATATGGAACCTTGTAGTACAATTTCAGAAAGATCCATACACTTACACACAAGTTATTGTCCTGAAACTAGAAAATGCTTGTTTTTGGCCCTTTTTGGCCCCTAATTTCTAAAATATTGAGACAATTACCCCCATCATCAATCCCAGCCTTCCCTTAGTGGTATGGTACCTTTTAGTACAATTTCAGAGAGATCCATACACTTGAACACAAGTTATTGTCTGGAAACTAGAAAAATGCTTATTTTTGGCCCCTTTTTGGCCCCTTATTCCTAAACGTTTTGGGCAATTACTCCCAAACTCAATTCCAGCTTTTCCTTTGTGATATGGAACCTTGTAGTACAATTTCAGAAAGATCCATACACTTGAACACAAGTTATTGTCATGAAACTAGAAAAATGCTTGTTTTTTGCCCCTTTTTAGCTCACCTGGCCCAAAGGGCCAAGTGAGCTTTTCTCATCACTTGGCGTCCGTCTTCCGTCGTCGTCCGTCGTCGTTAACTTTTACAAAAATCTTCTCCTCTGAAACTACTGGGCCAAATTTAACCAAACTTGGCCACAATCATCATTAGGGTATCTAGTTTAAAATTGTGTCCGTGACCTGCCAAACCAACCAAGATGGCCACCATGGCTAAAAATAGAACATAGGGTAAAATGTATATTTTGGCTTATAACTCTGAAACCAAAGCATTTAGAGCAAATCTGACATGGGTAAAATTGTTGATCAAGTCAAGATCTATCTGCCCTGAAATTTTCAGATGAATCGGACAATGGGTTGTTGGGTTGCTGCCCCTGAATTAGTAATTTTAAGGATTTTTTCCGTTTTCGGTTATTATCTTGAAAATTATTATAGATAGAGATAAACTGTAAACAGCAATAATGTTCAGCAAAGTAAGATCTACAAATAAGTCAACATGATCAAAATGATCAGTTGACCCTTTAAGGAGTTACTGCCCTTTAAAGTAATTTTTTACCAATTTTTTGTAAATTTTTGTAATCTTTTACAAAAATCTTCTCCTCTGAAACTACTGGACCAAATTCAACCAAACTTAGCCACAATCATTATTAGGGTATTTAGTTTAAAAAATGTGTGCGGTGACCCAGCCAACCAACCAAGATGGCTGCCATGTCTAAAAATAGAACATAGGGGTAAAATGTAGATTTTGGCTTGTAACTCTGAAACCAAAGCATTTAAAGCAAATCTTACAGGGATTAACTTGTTTATCAAGTAAATATCTATCTGCCCTCAAATTTTCAGATGAATTGGACAACTGGTTGTTGGGTTGCTGCCCCTGAATAGGTAATTTTTAAGGAAATTTTGCCGTTTTTGGTTATTATCTTGAAAATTATTACAGATAGAGATAAACTGTAAACAGCAATAATGTTCAGCAAAGTAAGATCTTCAAATAAGTCAACATGACCAAAATGGTCAGTTAACCCCTTAAGGAGTTATTGCCCTTTATAGTCAATTTTTAACAATTTTCATTAATTTGGTAAATTTTGGTAAGTTTCTGAAACTGCAGTAGAAAATCAATATAGAAAACAATCTACTAATGAACTGGCAATAAAAATAATTGATAATTCTATAACATGAAAAAAAAAACCACATTAATACCTGATGATGGTGTTTCTTTCTTTACAGGTCCTGACTGAGGACAGAAATAAATTTCTTTTTATGTCCAACCTAGGATAGTAGAGGGGCATTATGTTTTCTGGTCTGTGTGTCCGTTCGTTCGTCCGTCCGTCCGTCCGTTCATCCCGCTTCAGGTTAAAGTTTTTGGTCGAGGTAGTTTTTGATGAGGTTAAAGTCCAATCAACTTTAAACTTAGTACACGTTTCCTACGATATGATCTTTCTTTTCTAATGCCAAATTACAGTTTTTACCCCAATTTCACGGTCCAGTGAACATAGAAAATGATAGTGCGTGTGGGGCATCCGTGTACTGGGGACACATTCTTGTTTTGAAATATTTTTTTTAGAGTATAGCAGTGAGGATTACTTCTGTTTACTCTATTTTCATTTTAACTTTTACCAATTTGAGTTTGTAAGTGCAAATGTTCATGATTTATGCAAGACACACTTAGATAGATATAATGATGTTATCAATTTTTTTTATTAGCCTTGAAAGGAGGAAATACTACAAACATGCCCATAAAGCCAGACAACACCCAGACAAATATATGTCAATGATTATAGACGGCATGGACCAATCAAAGACCGAGATACCTCATTTTTTATACCTGTCTTCCCTTACTGCAGGAATGTGGAAATTGAGAACTCATTTGGTCGGAGCACTGGTGCATGGTGTAGGATTATATGGATTTTTTGATTGGTACCAGTATGCACACTCCTCCAATTTGACAATCCATGTAATCCTAAGTATTCTCCTAATGACTAAAGACAGTCTTCCTGATGTTCTTTACCTTCAAATGGACAACTGTGCCAGGGAAAATAAAAACAGGTATGGTGATACTGTATGTATTAAAAATAAGTAAAAGAACATTCACACTTGGATGCAACAGTCAATTTTTGTTCTCATGTGTGATGCAGAAAATGTCATACAACCATTAAATGCTACTCCTTATAACATGACAGGCACAAACTGAACATCATACAGTAATTCATGACTGCTTGAAACAAATTGAATTTTAGTAATTGTGTACAACTAACCATTAGTAAACCTTGGTAACTTTTATTTGAAGGTGAAATTTATGAAGATGATTTAAAAATATTTTATAGATATCAATAGAAATAGGACTTGTTCATAACAAGATAGTAAATCTTGAAAAAAATATTTACTGTTGATCACAATTTAAATAGTATATGATTATTTGTAATTCATAACTTTTTGTGTTCTAGATTTGTATTTGGATTTCTCAGCCTCTTGGTTGAACTGAAAGTGTTCCAAAAAATCAAGGTTTCATTTTTGATGGTTGGCCACACTCACGAAGACATCGATCAGGTTTTTTCAAGGTAAATATAATTCCCTCTATTAAGATATTGACAGAATCTTTGCATTTAGTTCATTACATTGTATGTCATGGGTTCAATCAGCCTTTTACACAATATTAAGGTATTAGAACAGTAACTCCTTGGATAATGCTTTTATTTGCATTATACTAAAAAAAAATGAAATGCAACTGCTTATTGTCGAGCCTGCAACTTTTGTCGCAGAAAGCTCGACATAAGGAAAGTGATATTGCTGCAGCTACGACACTAGATAACTTCTTAAAAGCTTTATATTTTAGAAGGTGGAAGACCTGGATGCTTCATACTTTGTATATAGATGCCTCATGTTACAAACTTTGCATCAGTCACTATTTGAAAAAAAAGTAAAGATTTCTTTGTAATGTTAAATTCTCTCTTATAATAAGTAATAGGATAACTATATGTGGTATGTGCAGACCTTGCAAGGTCCTCATGCCGGTCAAATAGTTCTCACTTGACCTTGACCTCATTTCATGAATCAGTGAACAAGGTTAAGTTTTGGTAGTCAAGTCCATATCTCAGTTATTATAAGCAGTAGGTCTAGTATATTCAGTGTATGGAAGGACTGTAAGGTGTCATCTGACCCTGACCTCATTTTGATGGTTCAGTGGTTACAGTTAAGTTTTTGTGTTTTGGTCTGTTTTTCTTATACTGTATGCAATAGGTCTACTATATTTGGTGTATGGAAATATTTTATATCTATATGTCAGTCGCAAGAGGCTTTATTTGACCTTGACCTCATTTTCATGGTTCATTGCTCAGTGTTAAGTTTTTGATTTTTGGTCTGTTTTCTTAAACTATAAGCAATAGGTCAACTATATTTGTTGTATGGAAGAATTGTTAGCTGTACATGCCTGCTTGGCATGGCTCATCTGACATTGTCTTCATTTTCATGGTTCATTGGTCTATGTTTAGTTTTCTTGGTTAAGTCTATGTGACAGTTGTAGCTTTATATTTAGGACTATCAACATAATATCAATGATTAGTAAAGAAGCTGAGACAGTTCAGCGTGTGCACTCTTGTGTTTACTTTGAATGAGTTAATTCTTTCATGTAATCATACAATTAAATGGAATTCATCATTTTATAATACAACAGCTTTCTTACATTACCTATCTTCATTTATTTCATACATACCAGTATTAAATAGTTTTATGTTCTTTATAATTTTAACGAACCTTTTTTTCAGGTTTTCAGTATGGTTGAACAAACATGCAGCTTTTACACTACCAAGACTAATGCATGCGCTTGAAAACTGCTTCCAACCAAAACCCCACGCAATTGAAACCAATAATGTTTATGATGTTACAAATTGGATTAAGGTACAGAAGTCATTGTGACAGTTTGCTACTCAAAACAAAATTAATGGATCAGACCTCAATAAAAATCCAATTTCATTCAAGCATATCATATTTAATTTGTAAACTGGATCGCATACTCACAAACTTAACATGAAAGTTTTTGACTTTTATTCAATTTGTGAGTTAACCAACTAAGTTTACACATCAGTAACGTACAGAAAAAATAGTTTAAATCTATGACATCTTCTTATATAAAATGCATGTTTTATCTTATCACAATTATCATAATTATATCAGTATAATATATATACACATTGTTCATGTGTATGGATTCAGTCTGTTTATTACCAAGCTTTAGTGAATTAAAATAATAACTACATGTATATGTAATAGACATATCATTGTGTCCTGGGACTCAAAGGGTTAAGCCGTCTTGCAAAAGCAATACAAAAATTTAGGCAACCATGGGGCATAGCAAGACACACAATGAATAATGATGTCAATGTAGTTCTTTTTAAAAGGACTTGCTACAATTCCCTTTCTTTTATTTATTTATATCTTATAATTTGTTTGTTTACGTACTGAGAAGTGCCATGATACTTATTGCCCTTTGAACGGAGAATTAGCTACAGCCATGCATTAGAAAATCACAGCTATGCATTATAAACAGACGAATGGAACATCGATTGAATCAAAATATCGCTTAAATAAGTGGCAACTTTTTTTTTAACTTAATATCATTAAAAGAAAGTTTAAATGATGTTCAGTGTTTTGTAATGACTTGTAACGAAAATCTGTGATATTGTAATGCACATTAGTTTCAGGTCCAATACAGCTAACCTCGAATCTATAACAGGGCCAATACAGAAACAGCTTAATAACACTATAATATTTAACACTTTTTTCTTCTATTTCAGGATTTTATCAATCCAATCAGTGGCCATTCCCAACCACACACTTTTAAATTTGTCCTTGGAGATGATGGAAAATCAAAATTCTTGTACAAGAAATGGGCAAATGATAAAGTAAGTGATGTATGACTGTATTAAGGTTTTCCCACGATATTGAATATGAATGGAAAAGGGGAATATGTCAAAGATACAACCACCGGACCATAATGTATAAAACAACTCAAGGCCACCAATGGGTCTTCAACATGAAGAAATCCCTTACCCAGAGGAGGTCTTGAACAGGTCCTAAAATCATAATGAATACTAGATCAAGAAAAATTGTCCATAATATGACCAGTTTAAAGCTATGGCATATAAGTACTTTGTTGGATTCTTGAATTAAACAGAATCTCCATTATTCTAGTAAGTAATTGCAATTGTATAATGTTGGCTCCATCTGATAACTTGATTCTTCAAATTGAAACAATCAGTGGCAGATCCAGAAATTTTCATAAGTGGGGCCCGCTGACTGCCTAAGAGGGGGCCAGCTTCGGTCATGCTTCAGTCATGCTTCAGTGATTCCCTATATAATCAACCAAATTTTTTCCAGGAAAGGGCCCCCCCTCTATCTCGCCTCTGATAATGAATAAGTAAAAGAAAACACCAGTGCAAAGATCTTCTATGCTGTTTCTTTCCAAATCATAAACATTTCTTTCAAATAAATTTTGGTATAAACAGAAAAAAAAATTGAACTTGAAGTGGATAATGTACAATTACACAAACATGTTTTCATTATTTATGTTATAAATAAAACTCTATGGAAACAGTTTGTCTTAGCAGAGAGTTTTTACAGTCAGTAGCTTTTTTCAAATAATAATATAATTGATGTAATTTGACAGTGAAATACCACACTTGCAAGTATAAGAATTTTTTAATTTAGATTTTGCAATTGTTTGATTTATCAACTGTTAATTACTTAGGTTTGGCTTGAGTGTAATGGTTCTGAAAAAAATATACTGAAGGCTATTCCAAACACATGTCCATCCTTTATGCCCATGAATGATGACCAAATCGATGTTGATCGTCTGAAAGCAGATATTAATAAAGTGAACAAACAATATGGTTGTGACAAAGATGGCTGGTGGACATCTTTTTTCACAGACATTGGTAAGCATTATTTTGTTTATGCTCAGAACTGAAGCTGTCAATAATGTCAGGGTCAAAATCATGATGATAATGTGTAAACAGTATTAGGGATATATATGTATTGGGTCTAACTCCTCATTGATAAATTGATGCAGACAATCATAAAAGACTGGACTGCAACTTCATTCTGTAATATTCACACCTTGTCAGGATTATTAAAATATGCAATAGGATAAAAGAAAATTATTAACTTGTGTGCAATATAGAAATATGAAAATGTGATAGGATAGCCAACGAGACAGCTATCTAACACAGACCAAATAATGTAGATTTAAGCCACTATAGATAATGGTGTAGCCTTTAACAATAAGCAAAACCGATGTGTTTTAAAGTAAGCTGTAAAAGGCCAAACATGACAAAATGTTTAAAACAAAAAAAACAACCAGTCACATTGGGAGTGCTCATTATATATGGGATAGTACTGAATAACAGCACAGCATGAGAAAAAAAAACAACTTTTTTTAGCATAAACATGCAATACTCAGTATAAAAATGATGGAAATCAATTTTTCAAAAAATTGCAGCTGTGATAGCTCTTAACCAGTACATTTCCAATTTATCTTTATTTTAGTGACAGCCATTCCTAATCAGGAAATTCACCCACAATCAACATGGCCATTAGAGGAAATTGTAATGGCAAAAGAAACCAGAGGTAGGTTCATAGCTTGTAATTGCTTTACAGATTAAGATAAAAGAGCCAGTTGAGCTGTTAAAAGATAAATAGTGCCTTAAGGGAGAACTGATAACAAGAATTTCAGAGGTGACCCTATTATTTCTTTTGATATTCTCAAAGCATATTGTGAAAGCTATCTTCTCGTATTTTATTTTACAATTCTATCATTGTATTTTATTTTACAATTCTATCATTTATTTTATCTTCTAACCCCATATGATGTTTTTTTCCTGTATAATCCATACAAAATGTGTCATTTTGTCACAACCTGTATAGATTGAGTAAATACACAGTTAACTATCATTTCATTATATTTTTGATCATGTATCAATATATACTACGTTTTGGCAAAGTATGAACAAATTCTATCCTTTTTAATTTAGACACGCATACCACCTTAGTATATATATTTATTAAAGAAAATAATATTGTTCAAAATAAATTGCTCATTTCAGAAATGAAGAAAATATGATAGTTGAGCCACCAAGCAACCAATGTACTGTCCATATTGATGGTTTTTCTGATGAAGATAGTGTGCCTTTGGTAAATTGCTTTATTCAAAGATTCAATTATTGTTTTAAAATTTAATAACTTTTACCTGCTTTGTCAAAGGCAGAAGCAGGTCTTTGAATTGGGTCCATCTGTTAGTCCGTCCGTAACATAATAAGATATCAGCTTGTTTTCTTGGTATGTACCAAGAACACCATATGTAGTTGTGCATATTATCAGGAAATTTCGATTCCTCAAATTTTAAGGGAGTTATGCTCCTTTTAACTTAGAAATATACCATAAATCATACCATAAATCGTCATATATCAGCTGGTAAACTCAACTCTTCTAAAACTATCCAACAGAATTTCATAAAATTTTGTTTGTAGCAAAAGCACCATATGTTATCAGGAAATATTTATGCTCTAACTTTAATGGGAGTTATGCACCTTTGGACTTAGAAATTTATCGAAAATTATGTATTAGCTTGTCATCACAACTCCTCTAAAACTACCCAACAGAATTTCATAAAATTTGGTATGTAGCAAGAACACCATATACAGGTGTTTCTCAAAAACTAGTGGTGATCTCAGGTGCTCCGAAATAGTCTAATTCAGTAGGTCACATTCATGAAAGGAAGGGATTGTAGTTACGACGTAAAGAAAATACCCAACATCATTTTAGAAATGATTATTCCAACCAACTTGTGATGGCGTCTGTAAATTTACAACAATATATGGTACCAGTATTTATATACATGTACTTACTAATAATTTTTCAATATTTTTAACTGTTGCCATTTATTTTGTTATCTTTTTTTTCAGATAATACTTGGAAAGAAAGAAAGAGAAAGGAAACAAAAGGAGAAGGAAGTGGAGGATGTTGATGAAGTCCCAGCTGTGGGCAATTTTGTATTAACAAATATTGCAAAATATGCAGGGAGTGGCCACAGCTGGGAAAAGTTTCAAAACTTGAAGATGGACTTGTCCATATACATTGGTACAAGGGTCAAAACTGGACCCTGGGCCCTTGTACCAAACCTGTATCAGGGTCAAGAGGGGAAGCCTGGTGTGAGGCTGTTGACATGAAGGACATTTGGTGTCATGGTTTTAATCTCACAGAAACCAAAAAACTCCCTTTAAAAATAAAGGAAAAAGTTGATACTTTTACAGACTTTTGAGAATGTATGTTACTTTTTAAAGAACAAAATTCTTCTTGATAATAATGATAGCTTTTTTGAAATCACAGAAATTTTCTTAATAATAGATTCTAATGCTTCAAGTTTTCTTTTAAGGACAGATATCTTAATTAATGTTACAAATGTCTATTGAATTGTTACTTAATTATTAGAAATTAAATTGTTATCTCACCTTTCCTTTAAGGCAAGCTTTTGCCAGCACTTGGCACACACTGCCATGAAATTTTCAAACAATGACATTTTGGATTATTGTATCAACACTATTTATTTGTAATTTATAATAAGGATTATAAATATCAATAAACTGTATACTAAGCAAAGATGTTCAGCTAAGTTTAATCTTTAATTAAGACAAATTAAAAGGAAAAAAACGGCAAAATGAAGTTTTGGCTTATATCTTAAAAAACTAAAGAAACTAGAGCAAAACTCTTAACAGTGTATTTTGTATTTACTGGAAATTTTCAGTTAAATAAGAAAGGGTTAATGACCCTGAATGTTTGATTTTATGTAAAATTTTACACTTGATTATTCTCCTTGATATATTTACATATAGAAAGTAAATATAAACTGCATGCAGTTATTTTCACCAAGTAAACTACAAAATGATGAAAACTAAAGTAAATTACTTTTGTAAATTCAATTCACTACTTATACGAGTTGATGCACTTCATCAAAGATTTTCCACCTCAATTTTTCAGAAACTGTAATTGCGAGAAAGTTTAAAAGCATGTTGCACTTTTGTAGCTTGAAACAAACATAGGAAAAGATATGATAAGACTACATTTGTGCTCATGAGTCGTATATATTTTTACTACTGCAGACAGTCACTAATTGTTATCATTTGAATTTACATATTTTCTTCAAATTACAAATCATGTTTGAATTTTTAACAACCAGCAAATTTTAATGTTTTTATGTCTTTATGAAAGAATTAGAATAGAAATTTGATACTGAAGAACCGTATTTGATATTCTTAAGTTGGTCTCTTGTTAAAAAAAAAACCTTTGTACTGATTTTATACCAAGAACTGTGCTCTGAAATTGTCAAGAGCAATTACAAATGTAAATGTGAACATGGCACTTATAAAATTAAAATCTGATTTATTTCAAGTATGTTGTTATAAAGTCTGATATGTATCTTGTGTAACAAATTGTAGATTATTCCAACTCACTACCATTTTGTAATAAAACAGAACATTATCATATTAATTTGATACTGCAATAAATGTGGATTTGATTTGACCAAACTTGGCAATCAATTTCCAAATAACCTTAAAACTGAATTTCATTCTTTTATTGATATAAATAATAATTTATTTTCAAGTTGTAGAGCTAGCTAGAACCCCAAGTTTTCAAAGTGCTTGAAGTGACTAGTTGGTGACCCATATGCTGAAAACAGGATACACACTCACCATACTGTTATGTTAGAAACTAGCTAGCATTACAACAGTGGATGATTAAGGGTCAGAAAGTGCATACACTACAACTATACATGCATATAAGCATGAAAGCAAACATAAAAGTTATTCAAAAGCGAGAAAAGTATGAATAAAATGAATTGATTTTAATTATTGTATAAAATAAATACATGTATATTAATTAAGAGAAGAGAAGGACAGTTAGGTGTTACAAGAAGAAACAAAGAGAGCGCATACATAACAAATATACATGCAAAAAAATAGCATAAACATGAAAGCAAGCTCGTTTCTCGTTTTTTATATAGATTAGACCGTTGGTTTTCCCTTTGAATGGTTTTACACTAGTAATTTTTGGGGCCCTTTATAGCTTACTGTTCGGTGTGAGCCAAGGCTCCGTGTTGAAGACCGTACTTTGACCCATAATGGTTTACTTTTATAAATTTTGACTTGGATGGAGAGATGTCTCATTGGCACTCATACCACATCTTCTTATATCTATAGACACAAATGGATTTATTGCTATTTTTATAAAGTGCTTAAAAATAGTGCTTTTGACAGTAGACAAGGTTGCAAAATTTAAAGTAAGCGAATAATACATAGTATTGTTCAAAAGCATTGAAACAACACAAAAAAAGGTAAATCTTCTTTTAGGTAAAGTTAGATTTTATTCCTCTAAATCTGAAAACATTTTGTTATTTCAAAGTGTTCCAATGTAAACAAGTAAAAATGAAATCCATTTCAAAGTACAGCCTATTCATGTCAAAGTCTTAATCAATCTACTCCCTTATTCCTGAGCATGGCACATAATTCAACTAATCCTGTGCACCGCACAGACTAAGTCAACTAACCCTGTGCTCAGCACGGCCTTAGTCTACCAACCCTGTGCACAGCACGGCCTAAGTCAACTAACCCTGTGCACAGCACGGCTTAAGTCAACTAACCCTGTGCACAGCACGGCCTAAGTCAACTAACCCTGTGCACAGCACGGCCTAAGTCAACTAACCCTGTGCACAGCACAGCCTAAGTCAACTAACCCTGTGCACAGCACGGCTTAAGTCAACTAACCCTGTGCACAGCACGGCCTAAGTCAACTAACCCTGTGCACAGCACGGCCTAAGTCAACTAACCCTGTGCACAGCACGGCCTAAGTCAACTAACCCTGTGCACAGCACGGCCTAAGTCAACTAACCCTGTGCACAGCACAGCCTAAGTCAACTAACCCTGTGCACAGCACAGCCTAAGTCAATTAACCCTGTGCACAGCACAGCCTAAGCTTACTAACCCTGTGCACAGCACGGCATTAGTCTACTAACCCTGTGCACAGCACAGCCTAAGTCAACTAACCCTGTGCACAGCACGACCTTAGTCAACTAACCCTGTGCACAGACTGTCAACTTACCATGTGCATAACAAGGCCTAGGTTAACTTACCTCTGCAAAAATGTATATTACAATTTGAAAAAAAAAACTGGCTGTATACATATCTGTATGGTGTAATAGATAAGCTTCATTCTTCATAACATACATAAGGTAAGTCGAACCAAACAACAAAACTCAATGATCATGTTCAGTATGGATATGATGTTAACCTTACTCATTTGCTCTTTCACTTTAAAATGCATATGAGACATGAAAAGTGTCTGAAAGATAAATATTATTAAATTCAATTAAATAATAATTCTAGAATTATTTAATACCCTGTTTTTATTTGCTTTTAAATATAAATCAGAAATTACCAACTTAAAATGGAAAATTTTAAAGAAAAAAAAAGGAAAAAATAAAAATCCCCCAATTTTTGAACCCCTTATGATTCATCACCCCAAACTCAATCCCAGCCTTCCTTTGTGGTATGGTACCTTGCAGTACAATTTCAGAGAGATCCATACACTTGAACACAAGTTATTGTCTGGAAACTAGAAAAATGCTTGTTTTTTGGCCCCTTTTTGACCCCAAATTCCTAAACTTTTAAGGCAATTACCTCCAAACTCAAACCCAGCTTTCCCTTTGTGATATGGAACCTTGTAGTACAATTTCATAAAGATCCATACACTTACACACAAGTTATTGTCCTGAAACAAGAAAAATGCTTGTTTTTTTGCCCCCTAATTCCTAAAATTTTGAGGCAATTACCTCCAAAATCAATCCCAGCCTGTCCTTTGTGGTATGGTACCTTGCAGTACAATTTCAGAGAGATCCATACACTTGAACACAAGTTATTGTCTGGAAACTAGAAAAATGCTTATTTTTGGCCCCTTTTTGGCCCCTTATTCCTAAACGTTTTGGGCGATTACCCCCAAACTCAATTCCAGCTTTCCCTTTGTGATATGGAACCTTGTAGTACAATTTCAGAATGATCCATACACTTTCACACAAGTTATTGTCATGAAACTAGAAAAATGCTTGTTTTTTGCCCCTAATTCCTAAAATTTGAAAGTAATTACCCCCAAAAACAATCCCAACCTTCCCTTTGTGATATTGAACCTTGTAGTACAATGTCAGAGAGATCCATACACTAACACACAAGTTATGTCTGGAAGTTACAAAAATGCTTATTTTTTTACCCCTTTTTGGCCCTTAATTCCTTAACTGTTGGTACCATAACCCCCAAAATCAATCCCAACCTTCCTTTTGTGGTATTGAACCTTATGGTAAAATTTCATAGAGATCCATTCCCTTAAACTAAAGTTAGAGTGCGAAAACGAATGTGTCTTTGGACGACGACGCCAACGTCATACCAATATACGACCGCAAAATTTTTTGGTGGTCGTATAAAAATGGCAATAAAAGTAGCTCTTTTTGAGATACATACTTCTTAAAATCCATTTTCATTAAACCTTGCCTTGAAAATTATTCTGCAAATGTTTTTTTTTTTAGTCCCCGTAATACAGGGTCCTGTTTCTTTTCTTACACTTATTCAACCTGTCTATCAATTCTGCTACTCACAATAAAAAAAAAGTATCATCACAGGTTAAAATAAATGTGGATTGTGTCCACATGTGGACACAGATGATGCCCCCGCTTGCATATCATATAGTTATAAAGGGACATAACCGAAGAACGGTAAAAGTGACACTACCCAAATTTGATCTTGATCTGATTTTTGTGGTAATAAGCATTGTGTATAAGTTTTATAACATTTGGTTTAGACAAACTAAAGTTAGAGAACAGAAAAGAAAAATTCAGCAATTTTTATGTTTATAAAGGGGCATAACTCAAGAATGGTGACGCCACCGAATTTCGTACTTAAACAGAATTATGAAGTAATAAGCATTGTGTATAAGTTACATAACATTTGGTTGAGGCAAACTAAAATTAGAGAACGGAAACAAAAATTTGTACTTGATCTTAGTTTTGTGGTAACGAGTATTGTGTATAGGTTTTATAATGTTTTGTTGGGGCAAACTTAAGTTACAGAATGGAAATTAAAAATTTTGCAATTTTTCGATTTATAAAGGGGCATAACTCAATAATGGTTAAAGTGACACTACCCAAATTCAACTTGATCTGTGTTTTATCAGTGGAAGGCAAAATTAAACATTGCATTGTATAAAGCATTGATTGTAGTTGATTCAACTATAATCAAGGACAAAGGAAGATAACTCCAATTTTAAAAATTACTTGAATAATGACATTGATATTTTTAGGAAAAAAATGAAAAATTTAGCAATGTTTCCATTTGTAAAGGGACATAACTCTAGAACAGTAAAAATGACGCCACCAAAATTCAAACTTGATCTGTGTATTGTGGTAATAAGCATTGTGTATAAGTTTCATAACATTTGGATGAGGCAAACTTAAGTTAGAGTACTTAGAGAACATAAATGAAAAATTTTGCAATTTTTCCATTTATAAAGGGGCATAACTCTAGAAAGGTTAAAGTGACTCCACCAAAATTAAAACTTGATCTGTGTTTTGTGGTAATAAGCATTGTGTATAAGTTTGATAACATTTGGTTGAGGCAAACTTTAGTTAGAGAACAGAAACCAATTTTAGGACGTACGGACGAACAAGGGTAAAACTTAATGCCCCCTCCGCTTTGGCGGGGGCATAAAAACTTATAAATTCCTAATGGACAAATAAAAAAATTTAGTAAAGCAATGATAAATCATATTCTTAAATCTGTATAGGGAGTTTTTCATAAAATGACTAGCTATGACCCAGCGACTCTATGATTCTCAATGGTTATCTAAATTATTGTGTTGTAAAACCTCTCATAGTACAAGTTATAAATAATTGTATCAATTTGTAATTGATGTTACAAATAACAAAGAACAAAACAAATAATAACTTGTTAAGAATAAACAATTAGAAAGTTGGCACAGCCAACATATTCTCCTTGAACCATATATTGATGGATGGAAAATGACATAGGAAGAAATTTAGATGGACGGTCATACAAAGCATTGACTATATCATCCTGAAATTTTTTTCCTGCTAAAATACATTAAGAAGACAATCTGGATGACCACCATATACAATTCAAACACTTCTACCACCAAATATTGGTTATGATCTTCATTTAAAACTTATTTTAACAAGTTGAGAAAGATTAATAAACATGATAATGTACAATGTATTCTATATTCTTTTTAATAAAGTATAAATCGTAACTTATTTTAACTGCAGAAATCTTTTGAAACATGCACTTTTTATTTGATTAACAAATGTATGCCATAAGAGTTTTATTCATTTCAGCTGATATGAGTACTCTGCACAATGCATCATCAGTCACTATTAGTAGTGTATACAAGTATAGCGCTGGGATAGTCATACTCATAGTAAATGATTTTTTGTGGAAAATCAGCTGACTGTTTAGAATATAATGACACTTTAAGATTCTATACAATTCATTTAATTCAATGTAATTTTGAAAAAAAAACATCAAAAATAGATTTGGAAGCTAGGTCTAGATTACTTACATGCCCAGCATCTTTTTTATATTTCACAAAGAGACATGTAAAACAAAATCTTAAGATTTTTTTTGTATATGTCAGTAATTTTCAACATTCAGATTTTGCTATGATATCGACATTGATAAAACATTGGTATTGGTTGCAATCTGGCTTACCATGATATACTTTATGAGATAGTGGTCTAGCAGTAAAAATAAAGCTGAAGAAATGACTTTAAAATTATATGTTCTATGGTTCCATAACAAAGGTTTTTTTTATCTATTAGTTCTATAACTTCTGACACACTCAATGAATTGTCAACAAAAAGTGACCCGACTATAATTGCCTCAAAATTAAAAAAAAAATCTGTTCCTTCCTCTGTGGATAAGCATTTTTTTTTAATATATGTAATGTATAATGATATGCTAGTTGATTTTCTTTTTAATTTAATGGGTAGCAGGATGGGTTGGCAAAATGCTAAACTAAATGAGTATCATTTTTTTAAAAAGCTTTACAACTATAAATAACAGTAGAATGAGTTTGGTGATACATATATGTGGTATCATTCCTTTAAAATTGCAAGAGTGGTCCAACTTGGAAGTGAATATTTTTCTGTGCAGTCCCGTTACCGTAAATGACTTTAGGTAAAATCTAAATATAGTTTCCTTTTTTGTGTATAAAATACAAAAAATATTTTATGCAAAGAATAAATAATATTAATCGGATATTCAAAGTCAAGCAAAATTCCAAAAATTTTCAAATCTGATCTTGAATAAATTTTGGAAAAATTAAATGTGAAAATTTGCTAGTACATATGTAAATACTTTTCTAAATATGTTGAGTGTGTACATGCCAATAAGACTGCAAGCAAAAAACTCAAAATAACCAAAGGACATTTAGAGGTATATTACATACAGTCTACCACAACAGACAATGTGTAAAGCCCTAAATTATCCTGAGTCTAACATAAATAACAAATAAATTAAAAAGTAGCTATATATAATAATATTAGAATACCTGCCCAAAATGGGAGACAATTCAAACAAATCTTATGCCAAACAACAAAAAATTTTCAATAAACTTTCAATGTTTTTTTTTTATTAAATATATATCTCTTTACACTGCAACTGTTTGATAAAGAAAGTTTTCATTATTCATAACTTTTAAGACTGTAATAATACCGATAATAAAGCAAGAACAACACTGTTTAACATTTCTAGTTTAGTTATAAGCAGACAAAGTTGTAAAAATCCAGTGACTTGTAGTACATGATGATCAATAAAATAAATAATAAGTAACAAATAGACAACATTACATGTATAAAAGCACAAAATCTAGCAGATTCTTTTTTCTGCAAAAACAGAAATTTAGCACAAATTATTATTAATTCTATAAATTCAGAAAATTTGAATACTTTACCTGCAATTTCAGAAGAACAGCATAGCATATTTCTGAAAATCCAGAAATAATGCACAATTTATTTCTCAAATACCAACATATCATAGTATTAAACTTCATTTTTAGCAAAACTAGGTCTAAAAGTTCTTATTTTAAGCACAAAACATTACTGCAGTTCTGAAATATCAGTGCATTGTAGAACCTTCAGTTTTAACAAAATTATGTTTTGAAAATTCCTATTAAAAGCACAAATTATTACTGAAATTCAGAAAAATCAACACATTGTAGTAACTTCGTTTTTAACACCGTGAGTCTTCCATAGATGTCTACATCTACTGTCAGAGCGAGTAAACACTTTCAAACATATATGGCATCTGTATTGTCCTTCACCTCCACCGCCACAAATTGTCTTTTCATGTCGTGACCTTGTACATTTCAGAGTGAACCCCTTCCCACAATGCTTGCAAAAATATTTCTTCTCCTTGTCTGTATTAAGAGCTATACTATAGGACAAAAGTGGTGATTTCTTTTCTGAGGCAGTTGAGGTTGATTGGAGATCAATCATACTTTGTCTATCTCTAAACGATGATTCATGTATACTAAGTTGATCTTTTTTACACTTATTCATTAGTAGATTATCTACACTTTTCGTCCCTTTATTCAACAGTGCTCTAGTTTCTAACAAGCTTCTAGTAAATGGAGGGAAACAGCTAACATTTTCAAGATTTGAGAAGCTTGACGAATCTCTGAACTGTGTATCTTTTCCACGATAACTAAAAGAATCTAGATGTTTGTCTTCAGGACTTGTACCACAGTAGCCAGATGTTTTTGATAAATCAATTTGTCCAACTGAGGGTCTAACTTGATATCCATCAGTGTCTGGAAAATGAATATCTTTGTTATTTGAGTTTCTGTTTGGGCTTTCATGTGCTGAATTATCGGTGAGATGACCTTCGATTGTAATAAGAGATTCTCTACCTTTGGAGTAAGATGATTCATTTTCATCCTGTGATGGCAATTGAATCCATTTTCTAGATGGTAGACTATCACTGCCTAGTTCTTCATGTTTATTATTTTTGTCTGAGCAAATGCCACCATGTTTTGAATCGTCAATGCCTTCATCGTCAAAATTTTCAACCTTGACAATGACATATCCGTCTTTTACAGATTCACAAAAGTTTGTTTTCTTTCCATTTGGAGACTGGTTTTGCCCTATAGTATCATTTGCAGCATGACGTGGACTGGATTTGGAGGACTCTTGATCTTTCGACACATTCATTTCTTCATCTGAAGAGTCAGAGACAACATCAGGTTCTTCAATAGTGTTTCTTTTTCGTTGAACTACTTTAAACATTTTCCTTTTTGACTTAGAACTGTGCACATCCCCTTCAAATTGTTTATTATTCAGAGATGAGACAGATTCCATCTTTGGAAAGACTGAACTTCCAGGGCTAAGAGACAGTGAATTTTCATTCCTAACATCTAAGTAAGAGCTTTGCATACTATCTCTATCTTCTACGACTTCATCTGACTCATTATGGCGTACAACATACATATGTTGTCCATTATTACAGTTATTGGGTGACCTATGAACTTTTGTTACTGCAGTGTCACTAAATGAAAGACCTGTGCTAAAATCGTTCAGCTGAATTTTCTCATGAATCTTTACAACATGCTGGTCAGGACTATCTGGAAATGATATGCAAATAATTCCATCTACTTCAAGGTTTGGGGCACATGTAGCATAATTTTTTTGGCACAGATTTAAAACAGCTTTCTGTAGTAATGTCCTTACATGTTTTTGTCGTGAAATTCTTTCATAATATGCCTGGTCCATTTTGTGTCTGGAAAAGAAAATAATAAAATGTAATATAGGACTTAACTCATACTTAATGTATAACTACATGTAATAACCATATTTGAATCTAAATAAAATGCTCCGCAGGACGCAGCTTGATACGACCGCAGAGGTCGAACCCTGAACAGTTGGGGCAAGTATGGACACAACATTCAAGCTTGATACAGCTCTAAATTTGGATTGTGATTAAATATTTGACACAGCATAGGTTTCTGACACAGAATGAATGTGGTCTAAGAACTTAAAAATTTTAAATTGGACATTCACCTATTATGGTACATTATCCAAAATCTAAATACATGGTTAGATTCAGCATATCAAAGAACCCCAAGAGTTCAATTTTTTATGAAATCAAACAAAGTTTAATTTTGGACCCTTTTGACCTCAATGTGGACAAAGTTGATAAAGGGTCCAAAATCAAAATCTAAATACATGGTTAGATTCAGCATATCAAAGAACCCCATATATTCATTTTTGTTGAAACAAAAGTTTAATTTTGGACCCGATTTGGACCAACTTGAAAACTGGGCCCATAATCAAAAATCTAAATACATGTTTAGATTCAGCATATCAAAGAACCCTAAGAATTCAATTTTGTTAAAATCAAACTAAGTTTAATTTTGGACCCTTTGGACCTTAATGTAGACCAATTTGAAAACGGACCAAAATTAAGAATCTAAATACATGGTTAGATTCGCATATCAAAGAACCCCAATAATTCAATTTTTAATGAAACCAAACAAAGTTTAATTTTGGACCCTTTGGACCTCAATGTGGACCAATTTAAAAACGGGGCCCAAAATCCAAAAACTTAATACACGGTTAGATTCAGCATATTAAAGAACCCCAAGAATTCAAGAATAAAACCCCATTGAAATTGGTCAAGAAATAAGCAATTTATACAAAGTATCTTCTTTTGCACAATACTGTGCAATTGAATATTTCTTGCAATTGCGCAATACTGTGCAATTGAATATTTCTTGCTATTGCGAAATACTGAACAATTGACAATTTATTGCTATTGCGCAATGTTGTGCTATTGGATATTTCTTGCTATTGCGCAATACTGTGCAATTGAAGATTTCTTGCTATTGCGCAATACTGTGCAATTGAAAATTTCTTGCTATTGCACAATACTTATTATATAATAATTTACACATCCTGTTTGGTGTGTATCTCCTGCCATATCATTATTATTTGCTTTTAAATATAAATCAGAAATAACCAACTTAAAATGGAAAATTTTAAAGAAAAAAAATCCCCTCCTCAAATTTTTGAACCCTTATGATTCATCACCCCAAACTCAATCCCAGCCTTCCCTTTGAGGTATGGTACCTTGCAGTACAATTTCAGAGAGATCCATACACTTGAACACAAGTTATTGTCTGAAACTAGAAAATGCTTATTTTTGGCTCCTTTTGGCCCCTAATTCCTAAACGTTTCAGGCAATTACCCCCAAACTCAATTCCAGCTTTCCCTTTGTAATATGGAACCTTGTAGTACAATTTCAGAAAGATCCATACACTTACACACAAGTTATTGTCATGAAACTAGAAAAATGCTTGTTTTTTGCCCTTTTTTGGCCCCTAATTCCTAAAATTTTGAGGCAATTACCCCCAAAAATCAATCCCAGCATTCCCTTTGTGATATGGAACCTTGTGGTACAATGTCAGAGAGATCCATACACTAACACACAAGTTATAAAATTGAGAATGGAAATGGGGAATGTGTCAAAGAGACAACAACCCGACCACAGAGCAGACAACAACAGAAGGTCACCAATAGGTCTTCAATGCAGCGAAATTCCGCACCGAGGCGCCCTTAAGCTGGCCCCTAAACAAATATATATACTAGTTCAGTGATAATGGACGTCATACTGAACTCCAAATTATACACAAGAAACTAAAAGTAAAATAATACAAGACTAACAAAGGCCAGAGGCTCCTGACTTGGGACAGGCGCAAAATGCGGCTGGGTTAAACATGTTTATGAGATCTCAACCTCCCCTATACCTCTAGCCAATGTAGAAAAGTAAACGCATAACAATACGCACATTAAAAGTCAGTTAAAGAGAAGTCCGAGTCCGATGTCAGAAGATGTAACAAAAGAAAATAAACAAAATGACAATAATACATAAATAACAACAGACTACTAGCAGTTAACTGACATGCCAGCTCCAGACCTCAATTAAACTGATTGAAAGATTATGTCTTCATCATATGAATATCAGGCACAATCCCTCCGTTAGGGTTTAGTATCATACCATCATAAAATATATGAGAAGAGCATAACCCGTGTCATGCCAACAACTGGTTTTAAATAAATGTGTTTAGTTCCGATGCAAAGACCCTATAAGTGAATCAATATTAAAGCCAAAATATGCAATCTTTAATGACCTGACAACAGTATCGTAACTATATCCCTTCTTAATAAGTCTATTTAAAGGTTTTGTTAGCTTCTGAGGTGAATACTGACATTTTAGTGCTTTATAAAGAATATTACCATAAAAGATTGGATGTGAAATACCTGAACGTATAAGAAGTCTGCATGTTGAGCTATATTTACGAATGATGTCTTTGTACCGATGATAAAATTTAGTAAATGTTTTGACTAGTTTGTGATATCGAAAACCCTGGTGTAATAATTTTCTGTAATACATAAATTTCTTTCGTTAAAATCTGAAACGTTGTTACATACACGAGCCGAATCGTACAAGTTGAGATATATAACACCGTAAGATGGTGACAAGGAACGTCACCATCTAAAAATGGATAATTAACGATAGGAAATGAAAAATCATCTCTTTTATCATAAATTTTTGTATTAAGCTTTCCGTTAATGATATAGATATCAAGATCGAGGAAAGGGCAGTGGTCATTGTTAGTATTAGCTTTATTTAAAGTAAGTTATGTCTGGAAGTTCAAAAAATGCTTATTTTTGGCCCCTAATTCCTTAACTGTTGGTACCATAACCCCCAAAATCAATCCCAACCTTCCTTTTGTGATATTGAACCTTATGGTAAAATTTCATAGAGATCCATTCACTTAAACTAAAGTTAGAGTGCGAAAACCAATGCGTCTTCGGACGACGCCAACGTCATACCAATATACGACCGCAAAAATATGGTCGTATAAAAATAAGACCACATGTGACCACATGATGCATTGATTGAATTTAATACATAGCAGCCCAGAGGCAGAATTAGTGTGGGAAGTAGGGGGGGATTTAAGTTATACTTCTTATTATGGGATTGGATACAAGATATTTTTAAGTCAATTATGGCACCAATTGCTGAACATAGTAATCATGTACAGTTTAGGATTTAATAATGTCCCCAATGAAATAATATCTGCTGGACATTTTTTTATAGTAAATACATATTTACTTATACTAATGTGTCCTGGACACAATTTTACCTGTGAAGAAATGTCCTAAGCTGTGAAAAAGTGACCATGTTACAATGTATTACTGGACATTTTTTCATCATGTTCATAGTAACTACTGTCCATGAACAATATTTACTTATTTTAATGTGTCTCCGACACAATTTACCTATGATAAAAATGTCCTGAGCTGTGAAAAAGTGTCCATGATATCACTGGACACTTTTGACCATTAAATCTGGTCCTTGAACAATGTTTGGAAAGTAATATTTTGATGCAATTTTGGAAACTGTCTTATTGACACCAAGATGACAGCCACTTTCATCATGACACATAAACAATACAGTGTCCAGCTTATCACTATGATCCACAAGCTTGTCTCTACTTTCTTTGGCCTTCTTGTCCTTATAAATATAACTCCTCCAATTTGATTTTTATAATTTTGACATTTTCCTTGAAATGTTCGCCATCCATTTTCATTAAACTTTTCTGAGTACTTTTTGAACTAGGCAGTATCAAATTTGTCAGTATTTACTGCCATCCATTTTTTGTGATTAAATTCGTCTATTCCTAATACACCTTTCTTAATTAATTAAAATTCAAGCATAATAAAACATTATGATGACCTTTGTATTTACTTCCCTTGGAGGACATTATTTAATAACAACTGCTATGAAATATTTTCCCGTGGGAGGACACTATTTCATAACTGTTGCTGTAAAATTCTGTCCACTTCAGAGACAAAATTTCATGGCAATTGGCATTATTTAATACTTAAATTCTATGAAATACTGTCCAGGCAGACATTTTTTCTCAAGACACTACAATCATTTATAATTAAACAAAATTAATACATTATAAAAATAACAAAAAAAATGATTAGTTAGAATGAAATGACAAATAATAACAGAAAGAACCAAATATAAACATGTATAATTTACACAATATAAAATTAACCACATATCTAAATTTTTATAATAACAATTAACAGTTATTTGCATATCAGGAATCATACTAGTCCAAATATTTATGGCATCATGAACATGATGAAAGGCTATTTTGAGTTTTAGCTGGACCACCACCCAGCAAAAAATAAAAATCCTTTTCAAAGATGTCATAATTATTTGGACTAGTGTGACTCCTGATAGACAAATATCATTGTTATTACACATATTTAGATGTTGAACGATTGCCATGAGGCAGCCTTTCATCTTCGACTAAAAGATAACTATCATATGTATGTGTATATAATGTTATTCTTATTTTGATATTGTTTCCAATATTTTTATCTACATAAAATTTGTATTCGTGTATCTAAAGAAGCAGAGAGATGATGAACATTGTACGAAATTTTTACATGTTTTCAGTCAAAATAAAAATTTCGGCTGTGTTTCATCTTGAGGGAGATAATCACGAGTGTTGGTCATACCTTTACCTATAGATATGTTTTCTTAATTCATTATTTCTGAGTTAGTCTTAAAGAACCATAAAAGGCAATGAATGATCTGTGGTCTAACTTTCTTCTTTGGAAATCAGGAAGTTATTGACGATGATGGCGACATCTTTCGACATTTTTCTTTAAGAAAACCAAAATCGGAGAATACCCGAAAAAATTTCGGAATTGATTTATTAGTACCTGGAGTAACTAGAGTTCTATCAAGGATTTGTATAGTAAATACTATATAAATCCTTGGTTCTATTAAGGTTTGAAATCATGGAAATTTCAGTGGCGGAACCGGGGGAGGGGGGTTCCGGGGGTTGGAACCCCCCTTTTTTACGATCAATGCATTTTAATTGGGATCATATATTTGGAATCTCCCTTTCTCCTGGGTTGGAACCCCTTTTTAAAAATGGCTGGATCCGCCCATTTGTCTCTGGGTCTCAAATGATTTAATAGTCAAACGGTGGTGTCACTTTTAACGGCTTCTGATATTACATGATCATCAAATTAAAATAATTGGCAAAGTGTATGGAATTTCTTTTTGGGATTCTTCATTTCTTCCCGTTTTTTTTTTTTTTTTTTAAGGTGCTGATTTAGTCAACAGGAGGTCTTGGAATATTTAAGGGCCTCCATAAATGGAATTCAGGATATCCATAAATCATTTTACCCTGTATCATACAAAGAACGTGTATTTACGTTTTTGATTGAGTTAAGCCTTCCAATTGATGTTTTATCGTGTGTTTTTCTATGTTGTGATGTTATACTATTGTTTCAGAAAAAGGGAGAAGGTTTGGTACCATTAAAACGTTTAATCCCGCTGCAAATGTTTGCACCTGTCCTAAGTCAGGAATCTGATGTACAGTAGTTGTCGTTTGTTTATGTAATTTATACGTGTTTCTCGTTTCTCGTTTTTTATATATACTAGACCGTTGGTTTTACCGTTTGAATGGTTTTACACTAGTACTTTTGGGGCCCTTTATAGCTTGTTGTTCGGTGTGAGCCAAGGCTCCGTGTTGAAGGCCGTACATTGACCTATAATGGTTTACTTTTATAAATTGTTATTTGGATGGAGAGTTGTCTCATTGGCACTCACACCACATCTTCCTATATCTATACACAAATAAATTTTTGCTTTTGCAAATAAAGTCTCTTGTTACTCCGCCTCCATGTTGAGCAAACAGTAGTGTGAATATTTCCTTTTGGGTAACAGTTCATTTTGGAGTTCTCTTTGCGGAGTCGATTTGTTTGAAAAATCAGAGACAACTATTTAAATAACTAAACCTTGAAATGCCGAGTGTAAATTACAGGATTCAAAACTAGCTACGAAATAAGAGAAAAGCTCGGCAAGCCTCGCTTTTCGTCCCGTTTCTAAAGGTCATACAAATAAATTTTATATTTTCCGACAATATGGTATATCGGAGGACCTTATTACCACAAAACTCAGATCAGGTTCAATTTGGTAGCGTCACTTTTACCGTTCTTGGGCTATGTCCCTTTATAACGTTATACCATCTGTGTTTCGTGGATACATTCTCCATTTATTTTCTCTTTCTTCTCGTACCCGGTATTTGAAATAAGAATTCGAAGAAAGAGAAGAGTTATAAACTTAAAAGTCATACGCAATTAAAACAGTATTACTTTATCTACTATATGATTTTTAAAAAAAAGTATAGGAAAATTAGGTAGTCAACCTATAATATACCCTGTTTTAAAAATATAGACAAAATTTGGTGTCGTATAGTTAAAGCTGTTGACAGGGCTAATGCTTTGCATGCTATTTGAAGCATTTTTATTATGTCTAATAAGAAATAGAAATAGGAATTCCTGGTTTGGGTGTGTAAACAAAATATTGTAGTCCTCACTGGGAATTTCTATCTAAAAATCCACAAAATTTAAAAATCAGTTATTAGAATAAATTCAATTCCAATACGGCGAACACCTATGTGAATTCACTGGGGAAATCAGCAATCATATATGTCCTTTACTTCTTTAATTGTTTCTAGTTACAAAAAATTATTTATTTTTTACTTTAATTATATATATATATTTGGCTTTAAAATAAAATGAGAAGCAACATCATGATTAGAAACAATTTCAAGTAAATATTAGATGCATTCATTTGCATTTAGGTAGATTAACTGTGTACCACCATCTTTGATTGTAAAATAGCAGTAAACAATCGGTCTAGTTCTTTGTTTAAATCAGCAAATTTAGAGACAGAATGGCAAATTTATTTGTAAGATTATTATTTAAATGAAGAAAAATAAGAAATTTATTGCATTATTAAGATTGTTTTTACAAATACCAAACATTTGTTTCTGTTCGATTCAACTTTTCGACTAAGTCATATAAGGCGAGGTAACTCTAATAGTAAGGTAAGCGTTATTGAATAGGAATGTAGAAAGAAAACAAGTTCGGTGACACCATTTTTTATTTTTATTTTCTAAAAGCATATTATAAGACATGTCATCTCAAATTCGATTTCATAGATTTCTTTCTATTCACATTTTTTTTTCATGAATTATCTATGGATAAGTGGCCAATCGTTTGTACAACTTGTAGCTTGTAAAATAGCACGGTGACCCATATACTTTTATTATATTTTTAAAAAAGCGTGATTCATTCTTCATTTTGGCAAAATTTTTGAAAATATATAGTGATGATCCACTTTAAATATACTCATATGTAGTTATTCACATTATTGTCTTTTTGTCTTTCTCATTGATAATCATACCACATTCGTCTGCTCTTTTTTTTTTTTAAATCAAATATCAGGAATATTGCTATGATCATAGAACAATTTTCCCTGAAAGAGTCTTCATGATCACAAGCCATATAAATTATAAATTTAAAGAAATTTGATAAAAGACTGATTTTCGGACTCGTAAGTAATTTGTTTTCGTGTGAAGACTGCAACATTGACATCTAACATCTGTACCGTGCAAGCTAGGATAGAACATATTATCTGTAGACATATGCTTAAACATCTAGAGAAGCACAGAGTACTTACATTACTAAACCATGGATTCTGGTCGGGCTATTCCTGTGAAACCCAACTGCTATATTTACAGTTCATGACTTCATGAAATCCTTTGACACAGGAAAACAAACCGATGTAGCTATCCTGGACTTCTCCAAAGCATTCGACACCGTGCCACATAACAAACTACTCCATAAAATGGACGAATATGGTGTGAGAGGACCACTTAACCAATGGTTACAAATGTTCCTAACCAAAAGGAAAATGAAAGCCGTTGTAGATGGTGAGGAATCAGAAGAAACTTCAATTGACTCCGGTGTTCCACAAGGAACTGTACTAGGAACTCTTCTCTTCCTCTATCACATTTACGACCTGCCAGATACAGTCAAATCGTCGATCAGACTTTTTTGCAGATGATTGCCTTCTATACAGGACCATTAATACACAACATGACCACACACTCCTACAACAAGACCTCCAAAACCTTGAAATATGGGCCAAAGACTGGGGCATGCGCTTCAATTCAAAGAAGTCCTATATTCTGAGCATCAGGAACAAAAGCCAGAACATGTACAGCCTTGACGGACAGGTACTACAACAGGTCCAACATAATCCATATCAAAGCTTGCAAATATCGGAAGTCCTGAAATGGACTACACATATATAACATATATCAAAAGTAGCAAAGAAATCCAATTCCATGCTTGATTTTCTCAGAAGAAATCTAAGATTTTGCCCAAAAGATTGCAAAAAGACCGCATATATATCGTTAGTGCTCACGTTAGTGAGATCGACTATGGAATATTGGGCCATAACATATACACAACACGATTTAAACCAACTAGGAAGGATCCAACTTAGGGCAGCCAGATTTATAACAGGCCATTACAGATCTAGAGAAGAGGGGTCGGTCACTAAAATGCTAGCGGAGTTAGAACTGAACAATCGAGAAGGAACAAGTCAACGGCTGGTATTTCTGTACAAAGTGGTTGAGCAAGGGTTTGGTCCCAAAGATTAATCCTAACGATTTTCTGATTAAAAGTAAACCTAAGAGAAAAATTATACCAAAAAAAATTGATAACTTTGAAAGTGACAATATGGTGTCAAATTCAGTAAAGAACAATACAAAGGCACCACACACTATTCCATATAACACAGATCCATATAAGAACTCTTTCTTTGTCAAGAGCATAATACATTGGAACCAACGGGAAGACAGTATTGTATGGGCAAATACAGTTGAGAGCTTCAAGGCAGCTCTCCCACACCGTCAATAGGTCTCTCTCTCTCTCTCCCGTTGGATAAAAGCCAGAATTGGTACCTTCAACGTATAGGTATATGGAACCCGGATTTTATGCACTATTCCGTCTGTCATTTTATTTTTAAACCCACCGGAAGTTGCATGTGAAGAAATTTCTCTCAAAATGTTCAAAAAGTTGGTATTTTCCAGATTCTTTATAATTATTGACGAACAGATATACATATTTACAAATTGATACGCTATCTTGATTTAATAAGAAATGTCTGTCCTTAAAAAAATTGTAAAATCAACGTAACAAAAGTTAGATAAACACATTTTAACATCAGCTGCTAGTTCAGTACGAATCAGTACGACAGTAGTTGATGAAACAGAGGTTTTTCAGGGGGCCCGGCCCCCCCTTTTTTGGGAAAAATTTGGTTGATTATATAGGGAATCACTGAAGCATGACTGGAGCAGGCCCCCTCTAAGAAAGTCAGAGGGCCCCCCCTTATGAAAATTTCTGGATCCGTCACTGTGAAACATTTGTTCTTTGTAGAGGGTTGGTTGATACAATCATATAGAATAAAAATGTGATCTCCATATTTGCTCATTAATGCTGTAATTTGAAGTTTAGGCTTGGATCACTTTGGTATTTCAAGAGTATTCCAGACCTGCCAACTTTTGAAAATCTCCATGGGGGATTTAGTTTGCGACCAGATTTTTAAGGGTTACAATTTTTGCGGCGTTTCTGTGTGCACTGTTTTTACTCTTGAAATAGTCTCATATCTCTTTTTTTCTTTTGGTATACTGATGATGAGCTAATAAGCTTTGGTATACTGATGATGAGAAAATAAGCCTTGATTGCTTTTATTTGCATGATACTTGTACTTATTAATTTACAAAATAACTTAAGAATAGAGAAAAACGGCCTAAAAAAAATTAACAGAAACATGTCTGATTTCAAAAATTTTAATGGATTTCAAGATAAACGCTGTTTTCTAATGAGTTCATTACAGTTTTCGTCTTTCAGTTAATTACGATTTTGTCATGAAACTACGGTAAATGTTGCAAGTTGTGATCGTATGATAAATTGATTAAAATTTACATGCCGACTGACCGATTCTGTTTACAAATTAATTAATTTAGAGGATCGTTATGACCCATCATAAGCAGATTACCTGCAACAACAAATTATGACACCTGTTGTGACCGTTGATTAGCATAGGGTCGTAAACTTGTCATGAATATGTCATAAATATGTCGTCAGGTAAAGTTATAGATTTATAGAAATTGATCAGAAAAACTTCAAAATCCATGAAATCGGTAACCAATAATTTTTTCCGGTAGATTTTGTGAAAATCAGGATTTTGACTTGTTTTATGATCCCGATATCGGGATTCGGGTTGAGGCATGAAAATCGGGATGATGCCGCCAAAATCTGGATAGTTGGTAGGTCTGGTATTCCTCAACAATTTCACAAGGTCTGAAACAGGTTGGCCAACTTGGGGAAGATCCTCATGTACTATTCCTATTTATGGGAATTACATGTATACCCAAAATCAGGTACCGGTCAAGTACCAGTTACCGTCAGAAAGTCACATTTTTTCTCGAAAAACTATTAAGAGTAAATACTTTTCAAAATATTCTTCAAACATGTACATTTAACCATGTAGCCTGGGTTTATACCTGAATAGTGAGGTCTATGAACATAGACTCAGACTTTAATTCCTCTTTTATACAGCGAAAAAGCTGGTTCCTAGTGTATTTATTTTTGCTTGAAATTTTATTGGTATGAGAACCACTTACTGTCATGACTGTCATCTATGGATCTAGTTATCAGAATCTAATTATAGAAATTTTCTATTAATTAGAAAATTATTATTATATTTTGCTGTTTTGAGCCAAACAGAGATGGAGGTTTGTCAAATGAACCAACAATATGGTCATTCCATCAATAAATTCTGAATCTCCTGGACTTTTGCTCAAACTGAACTGATGTAAAAAATTCAGTGTGTCACCTGAAATCAACAAGTTACACTGCATTGGACATTGTTGAAAGGGATCATAGAAATTGATTCTAAAATTAGTAAACCTTTTTGTATTCCTTTGAAGTAAATTTTATGTCCAAATAAAGCTTTGCTATTACTTTATCTGAAAAAGGTCAGTTTTCTAAAATCGAGGGATAAGTAAAGTGATGATGTCCTGTAATCAAACGCGTATCTTCCCACGACATGGTAAAAGAAAAAAAAATCAAGATTTTTATTTACAAGTCTTGATCATCTTGATTGGAACAAACAAAACCCAGTTTTTAAAAATAAAATAAAGAGTATTTTTATGGAGATGTTAGCAGTATTTTAAAATGCAATGTGATGGTAACCGGTCCTCGACCAGTATCAGTCAATGGTGATCAAAAATGGAATTATGTAGTTCATTATAATGGCTATCATGGCTCAAATATTCATATAATATAAATGGCAACATTTTCTCCAATAAGACCATAGTTCAAATGAGAACTGAATACAGTGATAATTAACTTTTATCCAGATGATATTTCAGTTATGGTGTATTTTGGCAAAATGTTACTATTTACCTGAATGTTTGCACCATGACTGCAAATAGCTTGAAATGCAAAGTTTATATTTTTATCACTTAAAAAATTGATACCTGTTATGGGGTAAAATGTGACATGGGGGCAAGCCAATCAAAAATAATAATGACATCTTGTAGGGCTATTTTTATTTTTTTGCTGTGACGCCTTCTGTAATGTCATAACATCAAAGCTTTTATCGACCCGTCTTTTGTGACCCAATTTCACCATGAAATTTTCAATGACAGATAGAAATGTTAACATATACAAATTCTTACCTTTTCTGCGCTTTTTTATGCAAAATATTTTAGTTATTTTTCTTTTAAGTATGTTTTTGAAGTACTTTAGGCTTTGAAATTGACCATTGATAATTATAATTTGATTTATTGATATTCTCTAATATTTTGAAGTAATTACATTGCTCAATAGACCATTTTCATATTACCGACTTTTGACTCCGAAGTTTATATTTTTTCGACAGGTTACCTACTCTGTGGTAGGACATCTTGCTACCAAGTCAAGTAAGAGCAACTTAAAGAAGTAAAATCAAGCTTTCAATTGGTACAATGTTTGGGGAAAATTGGCTGCTTTATATTTTCTTAACACATGTTACACGACAAAATCATCGGAAAACAGTAAACTTTCTCCTCAAATTACACTGGTTATATGTTTGATTTTACTTATTTTGGTTACTCTTACTTGACCGAGTACCAGGATGTCCTACCACATAAAAGGTAACCTGTCGAAAAACTATATAATCCAGAGTCAAAACTCAGTAATATGAAAATAGTCTATTAGCATGAATAGAAGTATTACATGTACACTAACAGTTTAAAAGGTATATCCACTCTCATATACGTGGAGTTATGTTGCAGGAGAGACTTATCTCATAAAATTATAGTTTTATTTTTAAGTGTGATATCTTTGAAACAATAAGGAATTCACAATCTTTCACATTACAATTAAAAAAATATATTTGAAGCCAAATGATGCTACATTTTTGTACCTCCCATTGGTATGAGCCCTTATTGTTAAGTTATATTAAGGATGTTAATTACCCTGTAATAAATGCTGCTATTATCTCTTGAACTTGAATATACATGAAAAATAATCACTAAGGTCAGTCATTACATGTACATTTGAATGTTAACAGTAGTTTTAACCTAGCATTTACATAGTCAGAGATAATACATACAGTAATAGCTTGCTGTTCGGTGTGAGCAAAGGCTCCGTGTTGAAGGCTGTACTTTGACCTATAATTGTTTACTTTTTACACATTGTGACTTGGATTGATAGTTGTCTCATTGGCACTCATACCACATCTTCTTATTTATAAGTAAGTAATAATACTCCATAAACAAAAATTAATATGTGGACATCAATACATATACCACAACTTATTTATATATATATGATTTGTGTTCAATTTAAACCAAGATTCTTTAACTAATTATTTATTTGTAGATTTGATGAGAGAGAAATGGTATCTGGGGTTAATAATCCCAAGTCATCAGTACAGAAAGGTATCAGAAATTCAATATTAGAAAACTATCCAGCAATAGAAACATATTTAGATACCATTATACCAAAGAAGGGAGATTTAAAAATTGTCAAATGGTAAGATTTTATACTAGTTCAGGGATTTAAAAATTGAGGTCCGTAGGTTTTAAGAATGCTGTACTTTATTAACCTCAATAAGCATGATAAGGACCTCACTGTGAGTCAGTATAAGAAGAAAATCAAGATTTTTTTTTAGAATATTGGTTAGACATCTTGCGTTCCAGAAGACTTAACAAGTTTTACTGGATATGGGCCCAGTATAATTTAAAAATTAATCAATAATGACTAGGTCTGTCATTATTTATTCATTCAAATGTATCATAATGATAAATAAAGAAATGTGGTATGATTGCCAATGAGACAACTGTCCATATACACAGAAGGACAATGATTTGAAGTTAATGTATCAAGAAATTTGCCTAATTAATAAAATATGCTCAATGCTAGAACTTATCAACATAATATATTTATTTTTGTCCCCAGCGTAACACATTGCAGGGGACATGGAAATACCGGGCGTCCGTCCGTCTGTGTGTCCCTCCGTCCGGTCTTGTTAGCGCTCTCACAGGTACAATTCTTGCCAGATTTTTATAAAACTTATACTATATGTTAATATCAGCAATATCTCAGACAAGTTCTATTATGGTGGACATTCAACTTTTTTTAAAAGAGTTAAGCCCCTTAGAAATATTAAATTTATGGAAAATGGCCTCGTTAGCGCTCTCACGGGTACAATTCTTGTCAGATTTTTATAAAACTTATACTATAGGTTAATATCAGCAATATCTTGGACAAGTTTTATTATGGTGGACAATCTGTTTTTTTTAAAAGAGTAATGCCCCTTGGAAATATTAAATTTATGGAAAATGGCCTCGTTAGTGCTACAAAAAAAAGTGTTTTATTTAGTTATTGCCCTTGTACTATGTGTACCTTGGGATAGATAAGATATGTGCAACGCGGGGGACATTGGAACTCTGTTCTTTTATTTTTCTTAGAATTCTGACAAGTTGACAGAGGAGTTTGACTTCCTATTTAAAAATATACACCTAATGAATACTACTGTATCATTTTGTGGGTATCGATTTTGGTGGATTGAAGCAAAAATGTATTTTCATGAATATTTAATTTCGTGTTTTTGGCAAAGTCTGCGTACAACACTATTTAAAAATGCAATGTATGTACTCGGTTGAACATTTAAATAACCACATTTAAGTATTTGAAGTGATTTAGTACTGTTTGCTTAGCTTAGAATACTGAAACAGAAGTGTCAAAAAATTTTTTTTCTTCGAAATTTAGTTAAAAAATGAAAATATATACTGTTCATGTTACTTTGTTAAAACAAGAATGATACATGTTTATCATATTATTCATATTTCTTTAGGCAGTTTATTATGTCGATCAATTTGTCCTGAATTATTTGCCAAATTTTAAATATGACTTCAATTTCAGTATGGTATTCATACATTTAGTATCTGTAACTAAATGGTCAAAAATGCAGTTTTTTCATATTGCTGTCAGTAAATAAAATATTCTTTATTCCTTTGTAGTCATGAACATATAGAAATATTAGCGAACTCAAAGGGAGAGCCTGTATTCTTCAGACAGAGAGATGGTCCATATATGCCTACGCTCAGGTTATTACATAAATGTAAGTTGTGCAGGGAAGAGACCAGATAAGTTAACCAAAAATTTTGATGATTATCATTTCTTTGATAAGGTTTCTGTCTTGAATATATACAAAAAGGTTAAGTAAATATCAATAAGACCGTTATCCAACAACACCTAAGTTATCCATAAACTAAAGGAAAAAATAAAGTTACAAAGCCTTGCTTTAGTTGAACAGATCTAGAGTATTTCTTTAGACATCTATTAAAATTGCTAATGACAGTAATGAATAATAAAAATTTAATAAACTGAGAGGTGTGTAAACATTGATAAGATATTAACTTAACAACACAGTAAAACAAAACAAAAACCAAATCTTTCAACAGCATGTTTGGCATGATTTGACAGATTAAGGTTTACCATTACCCAGGGTTCAATCATACAGATTTGTATTATCTATTCAGTGTACAATTTACGACAGGTACATATTGATATTGCATTCTTAAAAGTAAAAGTTTGGTTCAATATGTATGTGTGCACAATTTTATACATGTACTTACAAGTTACATCCTCATGGCCAAATTATGAGTATTATGTATTGCTGTTTAGATGATGAATTGTTGTTAATATTAGAAACAAATTCTTGTTTTGTTATTTAAAAATTATATAATACATTTGTGCTTCTTGTTGAATTTAACCAAATGGTAGTTTGTTGTATATATTCACTCAATGTCTCTTAAAAATTTTGATGTTATCGCTTAGTAAGCATGATATTTGTATTTACTGATTTTGTTTCATTGATTGATTGCTGGTTGCTTTACATCCAGTGTATTTTGATAGTTTTGATATATAATAAATAGAATGTTGCAAATTTATTGTAAATTTTATCTCTTTCAATTATTAACTTATATCTAAAGTATGGTTGATAATTTTCTCATTAACAATCATACTACATGTACAGCTCTTTGTTCTTTAAAATTATGCAAAACTATATTTTACTCGGGTTTATTTACTGTTAATTTTGTGAAAACCAACTTAACTTTCTATTTCAGACCCATTCATTTTACCACACATGCAGGTAGACAAAGGTGCAATACGTTTTGTATTAAGTGGGGCTAATATTATGTGTCCTGGATTGACATCGCCTGGTGCCAAGATGTCTAATTTAGAAGCTGGAAAAGTAGCAACGATTGTGGCAGAAGGCAAAGAACATGCATTAGCTGTAGGAAAATTAGTTATGTCAACAGAAGAAATGTAAGATTTTTTCAATTTTAATAGCTGTAAATTTCTTAAAGGACAAAAATCATTCAAGTCTGACTGAAGACAGCTTCTAATAAAGTTGCTGACTAGGAGAAAGGCATATAAACATGTGTTAATTGATTGACTGTTTGTGTTCAACACCGCTTTAAGAGCTATTATCTATAACATGGCAGCCATATTTGTTGGTGGTGGAAGCTTGAGTTTCTGGAGAGACCACTGTTCTTTAACAGAAAAACTGGCAATCCTAGTCAATCAAGATTGGAACTCACAACTTCAGTGTTGACAGGCTAGTGATACAATAGATGAACTATTTAGACCACTCTGCCACCAAGTCTCTAATCATAAGCATGTGGCAGGGTAAATAACTGAATGCAAAAGTTGGAAATGATTATGTAAACAAGGCCAAAAGTCTGTTTTAATAAGAAACACCAATCAATTCAATAAATGAATTTCAAAAAAATGTTGTTATTCGGATTTTGTAATATACATTTGTTACTTGGCGAAAATGCAGTTTTTTTTAGCTCACTTGGTCCTATACCTGGTCCATAGGACCAAGTGAGCCTTTCTCATCACTTGGCGTCCATCATCTGTGTCATCGTCATCTGTTTACTTTTACAAACATCATCTCCCTGAAACTACCGGGCCAAATTTTACCAAACTTGGCCACAATCGTCATTTGGGTATTTAGTTTAAAAGATGTGTCCAATAACGCAGCCTGCCAACCAAGATGGCCGACATGGCTTCAAAAGAACATAGGGGAAAAAATACAAGTTTTGCCTTTTATTTTCAAAACTGCTATAAATAGAGAAATTCTGACAGGGGCATACATGTTCAGCTCTACCTATTGTCTGTTTACATGAAAACTGTCACGACAACTACTTAATAGGAGCTATTGCCCTAAATGATGAATGTTAACATTTTAAAATTTTTTGCCAATTATCTCGAAAAATTATAATAGATTGACAGAGACTTTAATAGAAAAAATGATCTGCAAGACAAGCTCTACAAGTAAGTCAACATGACCAAAATTGTCAGACCACTACTGATTAGAGTTATTGCCTTTAATGACGGTTTTCACAAATTTTTTGCTCTTTTGCTTAATATCCTAAAAACTATAATAGATAGATAGAAACTTTAACAAGCAAAAATGATAAGCAAGACAAGATCTAAAAATAAGTCAACTTGACCCAAATCATTAGTTGACTCCTGATTGAAGTTATAGTCCTTTAATGACCATTTTTCCCATTTTTCCCAATTACATGTGTCTCTTGAAAATTGTAATAGATAGATAGAAACTTTTAATAGCACAAATGATCAACAAGACAAGATCTAATAATAAACCATAGTGGCCTAAAATCTTCAGTCTACTCGTTATTGGGTTGCCCTTAATGATAATTTTCTTAATATTTTTTTTGCATATTTTGCCTCTTTTCTTGAAAACTATAATAGATAAATAGAGACTTTAAAAAGGAGAAGTTATCTGCAGGATAAGATCTACAAATATGTCAACATGACTGAAATTGTCAGTTAACTCTTAATAGAGTTATTCCCCTTTAATGATGATTTTTACTAAAAAGTGGCCATTGTTCAAGATGCAAGTGAGAGTCACAGGCTCTTTAGAGCATCTAGTTTCTGTTCAAATTGGTACATTAAGATAACTATACCTGTTTCATTTTTGAACATTTGGTTTACTATACCAATTTATCATTTGTATCATTTTATCAGAAGAAGCAACTAGAAATGATTTAGCATGTATCAAACTCAGGGATGATATGTAACAAATTTTAAACCATCTCTAAGAAGGAGGAGGGTATACTGGTATACATCTGTCTATTCGTTATTCCCAATAAATTTCTGTTGTTTTTTGATTCAGCCATGCTGACTCTATGTGATCACTCCGGATTTAGAGATGGTGCAGAATTTAAAGTTGAAGACATATCATGAAACTAATAATGTGTTTTTATGACTAGCAGAAACTTTATACACCATTTTAATCATCTATTACCAACTTTTGACATGTTATTTGCCTTTAAATTAAAAAAAAGAATGGTCGAACCGCTTCTTTATTTTAGATATACACTTCCTTATAGTTCCTTTGCAAATTTAAATTTATAATAAATTATTATTTATTAATTAATGTGAAAAAGTAATATATCAAATTTAAGCAGTTTATGAGAATTATGAAAGTATTTTATCAGTATCTTATGCTTGTTGAAGTAATTGAATAAAATTCATAAGATGTGTATTGATATCAAAGTTGATTCCCACACTTTTTTGAAATGCTATTATTCCAATTCTGTTTTAAGGCAAATAAGAGTACTGATACAATACAGTATGATTAGCAACTGTCATTATTTACAAATAATTTCACTGGAAGGTGGGAGTATAAATTGGAAGCACCTCCTCTTTAATACCATTCTTAATAGACCACAGTTATTATCTCTTGTATTACATAATTGAATACACAATAACATTGACCTCAAGAGTAGACCTATAATCACTTTGATCTACACTACATAAAATTATTCTGTAAATTATTTCTCAGAGATGAATGGCTAAGGATAAAAAAGATGCATGTTTTTGCAAAGAAAAGACAAAAAAAAACAAAATATGTATGAAACAATGCAGACATTGTCTATTTTACTTGTAAAATCAGTGTTATAATCATCTGATATCACAGTATTCAATAATTTATGTAAATTTAAGTTACAATTATCAGTAATTAGCTTGAAACAATAAACAAAATTGCATAACTCTTACCTGGGATTTTCTGCAATCAAATTTTTGTTTATTCCTCCATTATATGGCTTTTAATAGTGTAAGGTATTGTACATGTTTATTTGAATACAGGAAATTATTTTTCCTCAATGAAGAATGAACACCAATTTAAAAATAAATAATTAAATTAGTTTTTTGATTTTTGTTGTGGAAAAAGTGCATTTTCAATCCCTCTTTTCTGAAACTATTATGTTAAACCTCAATAAAAAATATACTAAACCTTCCGTTGAAGATTTCTATTGCCAATCAGGCCAAAATTATTTAATTGAAAAAAGAAGATATAAGATATCAGTACCCCTTCTAAAAATTGAAATTCAAATATCAAAAGAATTTGTATCAAAATTGAGAAATTCTCCATCTTTGGGCAATTGGATACAATTTTTGTCTCGCTTGACGGAGTCAAAAAGCGAGACATAGGTATGCTGTTTCCGGCGTCGGCGACAGTGGTGTCAACAATGGATAAGTTTGCGATTAGGTCTAGTTTATGGTGAACCACTAGTGGTAAGTTAAAGATATTTGGTATGCAGTTGTATTAGTATTGGCACATCTCATTACCATGGAGATTATTTGGCCCTGCCCCCTCAGTTATGGTCTATTGACTTTGAAATTTTTGCTTAGTTTTCATGTATTAGTTTGTGATTAGGTCAGTTAATGGGGAACCACTAGTGGTAAGTTAATGATAATTGGAATGCAGTTGTATAAGCATTGGCATATCTCATTTCCATGGAGATTATTTGGAACCACTAGTGGTAAGTTAATGATAATTGGTATGCAGTTGTATAAGCATTGGCATATCTCATTTCCATCAGTCATGGTCTATTGACTTTGAAATTTTGCTTAGTTTTCATGTATTAGTTTGTGATTAGGTCGGTTTATGGGGAACCACTAGTGGTAGGTCAATGATGTTTGGTATGCAGTTGTATCAGCATTGGTACATCTCATAACAATGGAGATTATTTGACCCCACCCCTCAGTTATGGTTTATTGAATTTGAAATTTTCATTAGTTTACATGTATTAGTTTGTGTTTAGGTTTGTTTAAAGGAACTACTTATGATAAGTCAATGGTATTTGGTATGCAGTTGTATTAGCATTGGCACATCTCATTTCCATGGAGATTGTTTGGACATGTACCTTCAGTCATGATTCATTGACTTTGAATATAAGCAAAATTACATGTAAAAGTGTTGCTATTTTAATTTCAACATTTGCATTATCGAAATAACCAAAAAGTGAGACATATCTCTGTGATAACAGTTTATTTGAGTTGGTGTCATATAATTTTATCAAACATCAATAAATGATCCTATAACTGAGTTAGAAAATTGCATACTTATGTTTAGAAATAGAAATATTCCTAAAAACAACCAAGCAACCAAGTAAATTTAGGGTGACAAGCTTGTTTTATCGACTGGAAAAAAAAACACCAATTATCTTTCTGAATTTAATGCAAGAGTGATATATCAAGTTTTGTTTTGTTCACAATACCTGGGAAAATGATTTGAAATTATGCACACAACTCTTTGAGTCTTTTCATCAGTGAAGAAGGACATTTTTACTGAGAATTTCATGAACTAAAAGGGGAGATTTTAAAAAAGAAAAATAACACTGGTTATTTTTACTGAAATAATAATCAAAATGATGATGTTCTACATTCAATCCTGGTGTTGTCTTTTTTTAAACATATGATATTAAATCACAACACCGATGATGCTTTGATTTCTTAAGAACTATAAATGGGAGTTCATTAAATGTTGTATCAAGCTTCATGTGAGCGTGCTATATATTGTGTGGTGCACTATATATTGTGTGGTGCATTTTCAGATTCATTGTTCATCAATTTTCTGTTTACAGATTATTTAATATTCTTTCACATAATGGCGATTATGAAATTTTTGTCACATTTTTCTCAGGAACTACTTGTACAAATCAAGTCTCTCTGAAATTTGGAATCAAGGTTCATTTGAGGATGCTATACTGTGTAATATGTTTTCACATCCATCACTCATTAATTTCCTGTTTATTAAATACTGTACTTATAGCATTAGTGAGCAATAATTCACAGTTCAACTTGTATCATATTTTGCTGATTAATCATATATAATATTCTCCATACTATGTATACTTATTTTTTTTCATTTCAGATTAGACAAGAATAAAGGCATAGGTGTTGAAAATATACATTACTTAAATGATGGATTATGGAACATGAAAAATGTTAAATAGAAGTTTTAGCATTAAGATCTGAACTATATTTATAACAAATTGTTGTGTCTGTGATAAATTATTTTATAATAATGCACAGGTTAAATTTGTACATGAATGTTACTAGTATCTTGAACCTGATACATTTTCTTCTGGTATCTTGAACCTGATATATTTTCTTCTCTGATAGCAAACAAAAAATTACAATTGCTATAAGGAATTTCTGTCATAATGACGTTAAAATGTTTACATTAAAATGACATTGAACATATGAAGTAAATTTCTGTTTCTTTCAACAAGTTAAGATTTTTTTTTTAGATTTGTTTAAGTTTGTTTAGTTAATTCAACTCCCTGAATATAAATGTAGATTGCATTTGTAAGTTGACAAAATTTTGCAATTTTTGCTAATTGGCAAGAACATTTGAAATCACAACAGATTTAACCTTAAATACAAAATATAAACAAATTCATGTCAAATAAATTTTGCTTTAATATGGTATATATGAAATTTCAAGATAAGATAAAATATGAAAATATAAAACAATAGTGGTGTGAAATTTTAGACCAAAAAGATAACAACTAAATGTGTCTCAATTGAGATAATCATGTTTCCCCATTTCTTGTTTCTGTGGTTATCATTATTTTACTTTTGTTTTGATATTATTCTTGTTATAGCCAATTGTTTTGTTCATATACCTTTAAGTCTGGTAATAATGTTTGTCTGGTAAATATGTTCATTTTGTTATTTATAACGTAAAATGAAGAGATTTTCAGGACAAACAATATAACTGGCCAACATTGTATGTCATATGATCCTTGTTTATAATTTGTTTGGTACTATAAGAATTAATTAAAGTGATTGATATAAGTGCAGGAAAATTTTGGGAAAAAACAGCTTTCCTTAACTTTTTACAGTGAAATAAACATGAACATCTTTCAGATAAATTATACATTTGGACAGAGTTTGCAATGTGCTGGATGATTAACTAACCATTTAAGTCTAGTGAAAAATTATTATGAACTTGTCTGAAACAAAATTTCACTAGACAATCAATGATTATATAACTAAAAACTTCATAAATTGTGTATTGGACATTCATTTTACTGGTTTTGTCACTTGGGCAGTGTTTTTGCAACTCTACATTGGGACATATAAGCACTCCCCATTTTACAGAGAACTACATTGGGACACACAAACCTTCCCCATTTACAAAGAACTACCTTGGGACACACAAGCCATCCCAATTTTACAAAAAACTACCTTGTGTCCTACTTGGACACGTTGAATTGCTCACTGTTGATGGAAGTCAATTTATCCAAATAAATCTCTTGAATCGTTATGGGCAAAAGGTTAATAATTGCACAATCGTTATCCAGCTTGTGCTAATGAAGCTAGTTTAAAAAATATTTACTATTGGATGATCACCCTACATTTCTGGGGTAAAGATTGCATTCCTGCAATAAAAACCCTAATGGGGCTGGCTTGATAGTTTTATTTTCCAGACCTTATTATACCCCATGCAACGGTTGCGGAGGGTATAATGTTTTTGACCTGTCCGTCTGTCCGTCCGTCCGTCAGTCCTGTTTCTTGTCATCGCAACTCCTCTCAAACCACACAACAGAATTTCGTGAAACCTTTTTAGATAATAAGGACATACTATGTAGATGTGCATATCGACAGGAAATTACGATTCAATTTTTTTTCTAGGAATTACGCCCCTTTGAACTTATTCGCTTCAATAAACTACTGCAACAGTTTGTCATCGCAACTCCTCTGAAACCACACAACAGAATTTCATGAAACCTTTTTAGATAATAAGGACATACTATGCAGATGTGCATATCGACAGGTAATTACGATTCAATTTTTTTTCTAGGAGTAACGCCCCTTTCAACTTATTTGCTTCAATATACTACTGCAACAGTTTGTCATTGCAACTCCTCTGAAACCACACAACCATAAAACCTTTTTTCAACTTATTTGCTTCAATATACTACTGCAACAGTTTGTCATTGCAACTCCTCTGAAACCACACAACAGAATTTCATGAAACTTTGTAGATAATAAGGACATACTATGTAGATGTGCATATCAACAGGAAATTATGATTCAATTTTTTTTTCTTATACATTTTTTTTTCTTACAGTTATTTTATTTCTCCAGTGACAATGTGGGGACGTGGGGTATGTGAGCGCGCTCACTAAGGTTCTTTAATTATTACTTTTGATAACACAAACACAGATTGCAATGAGGTGAGCAATCTAAAATTATCTATGAAATATATACTCAGATATTCAAGTTATAATCTGATGTGTATGTTTATAACCATACTTGTCAAGAAACTATTTTATTTGAAATTACAGAAGTGAATCTGTCTGTTATAAAAATAGCAATGAAATGAAATATTTAAATTAGAGTTATCTTTCCTTTGTCCATAATTGTAGTCCAAAATATTGCCTTCCATTTTTGATACAATGCAATGTTTGATATTAAGTTCCTATGGCAAAATGAATGCAATCTTTACCCTTTAGTGTTCACAAGCACTTTGATTTAATTAGCTCTTAATGAAATTGAAATAGAATTGACCACTAGTATCGGTTATCATATGTTGTGTTAGGTTTTTGGTCATCAAATGAAATAAAATGTTTTGTGTTCGCATCAGAAACAAATGATTTTAGAAATTCATTTGAAATTGTCTATTTCTTCTTTTTTATATGAGCCAGTAATAGAACTTAGAAATACATTATCACAATCCAAGAGTTGGTATAATTTAGAAAACTAAGGCTTTTTGGTGCACTTAAAATTGGGTGATATTATTATAGAAACTCACTGTACTTAGTGCTATTACATGGTATTATAATAAGTGTGGAATCTTCAACTGCATTGTAATAAAAACAGAAAACATGCCACTGCTTATCTTTTGTTATTATAGGACTACTATTAAATTGTGGTTATATTATAATATTGGTCTGTTGTCATTGTTGTTTGTAACAAGGTGTATTAGTTTCTTTGTGTTAAATTAGAGTTTTGATATCATTTTTGCTCAGAGGTTTAAATTATGCAACTCCAGTCCCACAAAACTTTGAAGAAAAAGACCAACAGGTGTCAATAATTATGAACCGCCTCGGTAGTCTCGTGGGTTCAAACCCTGGCCGGGTCAAACCAAAGACTTTAGACTTGGTATTTGCTGCTTCTCCGCTAAGCATGCAGCATTAAGGAGTAAGAGCAAAGACAGGTTGGCTCAGAGTCAGAATAATGTGTCTGGGTAAGGTGGCATGTCTTCCTGCTTTAATATTCATATTACATTTACATGTTCTCATCCTGAATATGCTTATTAATTTGCCACTGGACGTTAAGCAGTCATCTGTCATCATCATCATCAATAATTAAGCAAATTGGACAAAGATCATTGTATTTTTTTTGTCTCGCCTTGACGGAGTCAAAAAGCGAGACATAGGTATGCTGTTTCCGGCGTCGGCGACAGTGGCGTCAACAATGTATTAGTTTGTGATTAGGTCTAGTTTATGGTGAACCACTAGTGGTAGGTCAATGATATTTGGTATGCAGTTGTATAAGCATTGGCACATCTCATTACCAAGGAGATTATTTGGCCCTGCCCCCTCAGTTATGGTCTATTGACTTTGAAATTTTGCTTAGTTTAAATGTATTAGTTCGTGATGAGGTCAGTTTATGGGGAACCACTAGTGGTAAGTAAATGATGATTGGTATGCAGTTGTATAAGTGTTGGCATATCTCATTTCCATGGAGATTATATGCCCCTCAGTCATGGTCTATTGACTTTGAAACTTTTGCTTAGTTTTTGTTGAGCCTGCGACTTTTGTCGCAGAGCTCAACATAGGGATAGTGATCTGGCGGCGGCGGCGTTAACTAACTTCTTAAAAGCTTAATATTTCAGAAGGTAGAAGACCTGGATGCTTCATACTTTGTATATAGATGCCTTATGATATGAAGTTTCCGTCTGTCATATGTCCAATGTCCTTGACCTCATTTTCATGGTTTAGTGACTACTTGAAAAAAAGTTAAGATTTTTTGTAATGTTAATTTCTGTCTTATTATGAGTAATAGGATAACTAAATTTGGTATGTGCGTACCTTGCAAGGTGTTCATGCCTGTCAGACAGTTTTCACTTGACCTCGACCTCATTTCATGGATCAGTGAACAAGGTTAAGTTTTCGTGGTCAAGTCCATATCTCAGATACTATAAGCAATAGGTCTATATTTGGTGTATGTAATGATTGTAAGGTGTACATGTCCAACTGGCAGGTGTCATCTGACCTTGACCTCATTTTCATGGTTCAGTGGTTATAGTTTAGTTTTTGTGTTTTGGTCTGTTTTTGATTCAGCCATGCTGGATCTATGCGATCACTCTGGATTTAGAGATGGTGCAGAATACTAAGTTGAAGACATATCATGAAACTAATTATGTGTTTTTATGACTTGCAGAAACTTTCTACACCATTTTAATCATCAACTGCCAACTTTTGACATGTTATTTGCCCTTAAAATAAGAAAAGTTTGGTCGAACAACCCTTTTATTTTAGATATATAGATATAAGAAGATGTGGTATGAGTGCCAATGAGACAACTCTCCATCCAAGTCAAAATTTATAAATGTAAACCACTATAGGTCAAAGTACGGTCTTCAACACGGAGCCTAGGCTCACACCGAACAGTAAGCTATAAAGGGCCCCAAAATTACTAGTGTAAAACCATTCAAACGGGAAAACCAACGGTCTAATCTATATAAAACGAGAAACGAGAAACACTTATGAACCACATCAACAAACGACAACTACTGAACATCAGATTCTGACTTAGGACAGGTGCAAACAAATGCAGCGGGTTTAAACGTTTAATGGTACCAAACCTTCACCCTTTTTCTGAAACAATAGTGTAACATCACAACATAGAAAACACACACTATAAAATATCAACTGAAATAGCTTAACTCAATCAAAGGACATAGTAACACCATTGAACATACACTGAACAAATAAATTTGACCTATGATACAATGTAAATTCAAAATAAATAAACTAAGGGAAGAATAACATGTTATATCGGTATGAAATGTTAAACAATTTAAGAAAAACAATATGCTCGAACAAAATATCAGCCATTTGCAATAACTTGTATATAGTTCCTTTGTAAATCAAATTTATAATGATTTAATATTTATGAATTAATTTAAAAAAGTAGATGTACATCAATTGAATCAGTTGATAAGAATTTTGAAAGTATTGTATTAGTATCTTATGCATGTGCAAGATACTGTTCAATGGAATTTAGGTCAAAATGTGTATTAATATATCTAAGTTGATTCCCACACTTTTTTGAAATGGTATTAATCCAATTCTTTCCATAGACAAGTAAGAGTCAGAATGATTATCAACTGTCATGATTTTCAAATAATTACACTCAAAGGTGTAAGTATTAATTGGAATCAACCCAGTCTTAATTCACCACAGTTAATATCTCATGACCTGTTACATAATAATTACACACCTAACTGATTATACACATTCTTGACCTCAATAGTAAACCTTCAAATGTATTATTTATTTTGATCTACAATACATTAAAATATTCTGTTAATTTTGCTAGCTAGCTGAATGAAATCAGATGTGGTTTTTTTTTCAAAGAAAAGACAAAAAATGAAAAAAAATATGTATAAAAATGCAAGCAAATTTTATTTCACTTGTAAACTCAGTATCATTATCATCTGACGTAAGTCAATAATCAAGTTCTAATTACTTAGTTACAATTATCAGAAATTTGGTTAAACAAAAAACAGAATTGCATAACTCTTACCTGAGCATTTTTCTGCAATAAAATTCATTTGTTTATTCTACATTTATATCCCATTATATTGCTATTTAACAGTAATTGGAAATATCTCAGCATTAGGTATTTGTACATTTAAATTTGAATACAGAAAATGTGTTTTTCTTAATGAAGAATGAACACCAATTTAGAAAAAAATAGTTATTATTTTTTAATTTTGTTGAGAAAGTGCATTCCCAAGGCATCTTTCTGGAAATTATTAAGCATGTTATTATGGCATATAAAAAATATATTACTTGTTTGATGATCTCCTTTCCATTCTTGTCAATACCATTAAATTGTAAAATATTTATAAAAAAACCTGACAGAGTCTAAAATTGAAATATCATATATATATATATATATATAAATGCCTCAAAAGTGTACAAAACAACACTAATAACAAACAAAAGACACTATAAATGTAATTATTTATAAATATTTCGGATAACAGATATCCTTCATCAGTATGATTATGATGTTAAATGAATCCTATCAATCTACTTTGATTAAACTATAACAATCTTGAAATTTATACAATAAAACAGTCAAACCGAACATCATAGTTTAGACGCTTGTACAATTCTAAAAAATTTTAAACATGACATAGGTTATATAGCTATTTACAACAGAGACTGCAAAGACATGCTTCAAATAAAAATAGTAATGTGCGATATGAACCGGCACAATTCCAAAATTTAAAAGGTGACAACAGTTACGATGTTATAAGAACGATATATATATATATCAATATTTGCATCAATATTGCGAAATCCCCTACCTTTGAACAATAACATAGAAATTTTACAGTAAAATTGGAAATGAAAAAAGTATGGTCAGAAAGAATATCAGACTAGCTATGTATATGGCTGGATCACAACATCTACGATGCTTTGATTCTATTGCTGTATGCAATAGGTTAACTATATTTGGTGTATAGAAATATTTTACGATGTACATGTCAGTCTGGCAGGTTTTATTTGACCTTGACCTCATTTTCACAGTTCATTAATCAATGTTAAGTTTTTGTGTTTTGGTCTGTTTTTCTAATACTGTATGCAGTAGGTCAACTATATTTGGTGTATGGAAATATTTTACAATGTAGATGTCAGTCTGGCAGGTTTTATTTGACCTTGACCTCATTTTCATGGTTCATTGCTCAATGTTAAGTTTTTGTGTTTTGGTCTGTTTTTCTAATACTGTATGCAAAAGGTCAACTATATTTGGTGTATGGAAATATTTTACAATGTAGATGTCAGTCTGGCAGGTTTTATTTGACCTTGACCTCATTTTCATGGTTCATTGCTTATGTTTAGTTTTTGCGTTTTGGTCTGCTTTTCTTAAACTTTAAGCAATAGGTCAACTATATTTGGTTTATGGAATGATTGGAAGGTGTATATGTCTGTCTGGCAGGTATTATCTGACCTTCACCTCATTTTCATGGTTCATTGGTCAATGTTCAGTTTTCCTGGTTAACTTTGTTTCTTAGACACTATAAGCAATAGGTCAACTATATTTGATGCATGGAATGATTTTAAGGTGTACATGTCTGTCTGACCGTGACTTCATTTTCATGGTTCATTGGTCAATATAGAATTTCCATGGTTTGGTCTGTTTCTTTTATACTATAAGCAATAGGTCATCTATATTCTGTGTATGGAATGATTGTATTAAAGGTGTACATGTATTTCTGGCTTGGTTTATCTGACCTTGACCTCATTTTCTTGGATCATAAACGTTAATATGATACTTGTAGTTAAACTTTTAATGTAGGACTATCAACATAAAATATATGGTCAGTATAGTAGGCAAGACATTTCAGCGTGTGCACTCTTGTCATGTATTAGTTTGTGATTAGGTCAGTTTATGGGGAACCACTAGTGGTAGGTCAATGATATTTGGTATGCATTTGTATTAGCATTGGCATATCTCATTACCATGGAGATTATTTGACCCCACCCCTCAGTTATGGTCTATTGACTTTGAAACTTTTGCTTAGTTTTCATATATTAGTTTGTGATTAGATCAGTTTATGTGGAACCACTAGTGGTAGGTCAATGATATTTGGTATGCAGTTGTATTAGCATTGGCACATCTCATTTCCATGGAGATTATTTGGCCCCGCCCCCTCAGTTATGGTCTATTTACTTTGAAATTTTATTTAGTTTACATGTATTAGTTTGTGTTTAGGTTTGTCTAAAGGGAACTACTTATGATAAGTCAATGGTATTTGGTATGCAGTTGTATTAGCATTGGCACATCTCATTTCCATGGAGATTGTTTAGCCATGTACCTTCAGTCATGGTTCATTGACTTCTAATATTTACAAAACTTACATGTTAAAGTGTTGCTATTTTAATTTCAACATTTGCATTATCTAAATTACAAAAAGGCGAGACATATCTCTGTGTTAACAGTTTATATTTGTCCATCAAGCCTCTCAATGTCATATATTTAAATTTGTTATAACTACTTGATGAAGAAGGGTTTATACAGTGATCTTTATTGACAGTCCCTTCCTCCTTCGTCAGTTTGTATCTCTTAAACTACTGACAAAATTTATAATACTTTAAGAAAATCTTGAATACCTAATGGCATTGTGCACATTCTAGTTTGTTTCATTTTTATCTGAAACCCACAGTAAAATAAAAGCAGACTTTGCAATACCTATCCAAAATGATGTAGGGGTATTACTTTATGAACTCTACTGGTACATGGAAATTTTTTTCTAATCTTTTATAAAACTCATATCTTTTGTTTAATAAAGTGTTCAGTCATTTTTACCTGTTCAGAGATATAATACTCAGATATTCTAATGGTTGTGTATTCAACGAGAAAGATCCCTAACAAATTTGTTGTCAACATGTCTTGGGTCAGGGGAGGGATACTTAGAAACCATCAAAATAGTCCATTTTCTAATCCATTGTACTGACTTAGTTTCAAAATTTAAGAAATTTTTGCAATGGATACAATACCTAGGTAGGAGAAACTCTTCCTGCAAAACAAATTTTGGTGGTTTAAATGAATGTAAGTGCCTATGAATTTTGATTGAGTAATCAACTATTTTGCTATCCCATTTTTGTCTCGCCTGCGATGAAAGAAGCAGAATGCAAGACATAGGGATTACTATCTGACAGCATCAACAGACATGAACTATTTGTATAAAGCTTTATATTTTGTATGCAGATACATGTACCTTATGTGACAAAGTTTCTGTCTGTGATAAGTCCAATATCCTTGACCTCATTTTCATGGTTCAGTGACTTCTTGAAAAAAAATTTGTGATGTAAAATACTGTAAATTCAGAAATTATTGCGTGCATTTATTATTGAGATTTTCGAAGAATGGACAATAATGCGAGATTAATTATTGCGATTTAGGAAAAATATGTGTGCATATATATGTATTAGATATGAGTATGCAAGTTCTTATTATTGCAATACTCGCACAGTCGCATTATTCACAATAATAAAAACCTCACAATAATTTCTGAATTTACAGTACTCACTTATTGTAAGTAATAGGATTAATATATTTGATATATGGCTTCCTTACAAAGTCTACATTTTATGGATCAGGGATCAAATTTAAGTTTATGTGGTCATGTCTATATCTCAAACACTATAAGCAATAGGTCAACTATATTTTGTGTATGGAATGATTGTAAGATTTACATATCCGACTGGCAGGTTTCATTTGACATTGACCTCATTTTCATAGTTCATTGGTCAATGTTTTATTTTCAAGGTTTTGTCAGTTCATCAGATACTATAAGTAAAAGGTCAACTATATTTGGTGCATGATATGATTAAAAGGTGTACATGTCTGTCTGGCAGGGTTCATATGACCTTGACCTCATTTTCATGGTTCATTGGTCAACGTTAAGTTTATATGTGGTTTGGTCTTTTTTCCAGGAGCTTTTAGCAATAGGACCACCTTATTTGGTGTGTATGAAATGATTGTCAGGTATACATGTCTGTTTGGCATTGACCTCATTTTCATGGATCATTGATAATGTTAAGTTTATGTGATACTTTTAATAAAACCTTCATATTACAGCATTTCAACATACATTCAATCATAAAGTAAAAGCAGGAAAAACTTTTCAGCATGTGCACTATTGTTTCCATAATTGTGTAATGTTCTTAGGTAGTGAAAATAACTAAAGTTCCCAGACATTTCACTTAGTTTGTTCATCTTGACTTTTAAGAGCAGGGATAGTTTTTCCTTCTTATGTGTTGCTTCCATTTGCCAAAAAAATAGAAAATTGTATGATGATGATGATGATGAAGGATGGCTGTTTTATGTTCAGTAGCAAATTAAATGCATATCCAGGATGAGAACATGTTGATGCTATATGAATATGAACACTGCTTTGTTTTAGGAATCAAAACTTAGTGGGTTTTTTATGTGGTAGTTCACAGGAAGAAATATCACCCTCCCTAGCCACATAATTCTGACTCCAATCTGACCTGTCTGCTGCTACTCCTTTATGCTGCCTACTTAGTGGTACAGTAAATACCAATAACTTTGACATCTACTGTTGGCAATTTTGAAATTTCAATTCATACCAAAGTAACAACACTTGTCAAGGACAATTACAGCAACATGTATGTTAAGTTTGGTTTCAATTGGTTCAATCAATTTCTTCTGAAGAATTTTTCTATCTTTAGCTGATAAGAAATTAGAAAGGCCAATGTAGTCATGTTGAATGAAGGAAAGGTTCACAAGTACGGTATCTGTACTCTGAACAGACCTTGAAGGAACATCTCGGTCTAATTTGTTTAAAATCAACATACCAAAATCAATAATTGCCTCTGTTTGTCATGTTTTTTTTAAACAGAACAAACATTACAAATCAGGGCTCATTTCAGGGCAGTCTTTTCAATTGTTATGCCAAGTTTTGTTTAAATTTGCCATGTAGGTAGTCTCAGAGCATGTCAAGCGATCACATTAGCTCACTAGGCCTTTGGGTCATGTAGGCTAATAATCTATTGTACTGATGTAGTCAGTTCAGAAGAAGCACTAAATTTACTAACAATATTAACTTTTATTATGAACATTAGGAACACCTGTTTAACAAACATGAGTTAACATGTATTTACAACAATAAAATAAGTATAATCTGAACATATAGAACAAACAAATAAACAATAATTGTAAATATTTATATCTTTATAATTATTTACCAAAAAATTGAAACATAGGAAATGAAATGTACAAAACAAAGAAATACTCAAAACCTGACACATGAACTGTTCCTTAAATAAAGTTTTATTACTATTAATTTTTCGAGTCATTTTCTAAAATATGTTGCTTGTTTCATAAGTCAGTATAATCGTGATGATATATCTTTAAAATTGCAAAAATTTACATCAGTGTCTTTGTTGGATGATTCAGCATAAAGGAACCCTTATTGCATTAATTTTGGCCCTAATCATTTAAAATTTGAAACTCTAATATTACTCTTATATTTGCTGCCCCATCCTTTAAATTTAATTACCAACAACCCTTCTGTCAAATTCCCATCTTTCAAACAGATTTAACATGTTCTATGGGAAACAATGAACTTGATCTAGACAAACATTTCATAAAAAATTTATCATCATTTTCTCTTTATTCTTGTGATCTGATATTCAAAAAGAATCCCCAAAAATACCAACTCATTTTATTTTCCAATGCTGATCTCATATCCATACTGTGCATACTTGTAGAATTGAACAAAATAGATAAAAATTAGGCAACAGAGACTGGAAATACATATATTTAAAAAATATATGAAATTGCCAGGGGAGAAAAATTTGTCACCAATTCAATAAATTTAGGGGGAGATAATTTACTTACATAATAATGTAAATTGACCAAGTTATATATTGTCATGTTTATGAAATAGCAAGAAAACAAAAAAGAGTTCATTTTATTTCCTGAAAGCATCTGATCTAAGTAATGCCAAAACCAAAGTTATCAATTTCCACTGGTGTGATTTTTTTTTTTATTTCCTAGAAAATAATTTTCCTCCTTTTTGAATTATTACAACTTTTGGACCTAAATTTTTCCAAACTACAAGTATTGTGACCAATATTTTTAAGTTGAACCCCTGTCATAAAATTTATGGAAACCATTTATCAATTCCTGTGTCTTCATTATAATATATCCTCTTGTTTACATACACAAATTTAGTTTGTTTTCCAAACCAGACACTGTTTTTTTCCCTTTAAGAAATCAAGTGCTAATATATATGTATTCACTCAAAAAAGTTTTGTAATACAGTGAAACCTGTGTAACCCTGTATATATTAACTGAAATATTTTAAAATGGATGTACGCTTAAAATGCTAAACATTGATTGAGGTACTGAAATTAAAATTCAGAAAAAAATATTGTTTGCATTTCTAATTGCAATTTTGATCAACAGACAAAAGTACAAAATTAATAAACATGACTGATGCAATTAAAGGCAAAGCTGAACTCAAATTAAAGAACCTTTGTGAGCATGCTCACATACCTCACGCCCCACATTGTCACTGGACAAACAAAATCTCACCAGATGCTAAGTTCAAAGACTCATAACTCTACAAAAGTCAACTGATAAAAATTTTCTTGTGGATATGCACATTTACATATTATGTCCTCATTAACTACAAACTTTCATGAAATTCTGTTGTGCGGTTTCAGAGGAGTTGCGATGACAAAGTATATTTTGGCCAAAATTCTAAGTTAAAGGGGCATAACTCCTAGAAAAAAAATTGAATCGTAATTTCCTGTCCATATGCACATCAACATAGTATGTCCTTATTATCTACAAAGTTTCATGAAATTCTGCTGTGGGGTTTCAGAGGAGTTGCGATGACAAACTGTTGCAGTAGTATATTTTGGCCAAAATTCTAAGTTCAAGAGGCATAATTCCTAAAAAAAAAATTGAATTGTAATTTCTTGTTGACATGCACATCTACTTAGTATGTCCTTATTATCTATAAAGTTTCATGAAATTCTGTTGTGCAGTTTCAGAGGAATGGCGATGACAAGAACAGGACTGACGGACAGATGGACAGACGGATGGACGGACGGACGTACGGACGGACGGACAGGTGAAAAACATTATACCCTCCGCAACTTCGTTGTGTGAGGTATAATTATGTAATTAGAATTTAAATTAGAGTTCTCAATTAATGCTGTAGTAAATGAAATATCATCACATTATTAATTGTCTTTTACAATATAAATGCAAGCAAAACATCACAAATTTGTTTAATTCAGTTTGCTTTTCCTTTGAATTCAGAATTCAAAATAAATATAAAATAAAAGAAATATTGCAACAAAAGTTTTAACAAGGTCAACACATAAAAAAACAAGTTCATAATAGGTGGTCTATATCATTAAAACGTATATTATGTATAAGTAGAAAGCGAAGGCGCATGATAGGGGAACCATCTGAAAGAAAAAATAATAATTTCATGTTTTAATAAATTGCTGCACCGAGCGCAGCTGGATACGACCACTGCAGAGGTCCAACCCTGAACAGTTGGGGCAAAAATGGACACAATATTCGCACTTGATACAGGTCTGAATTTGGATTGTAATTAAATATTTGACACATAATAGGTTTCTGACACAGAATAACTGTAGTCAAAGAACTTGAATTGGTTATGTAATTTGAATTTATATTCATTTTTTTGCTTTTATGCAATACACTGTGCTGTTGCCAATTGACCCCCCTCCCCCTAAAAAAAAATAAAAATTTGAAGAAATTTTCTTTTTAATTTCTGAAATCTTGAGAACAAATTGTCCCCTCCCAATTTTTTTAACCTCCACCCCCTTTTTCCAAAAAAATTCTTTTCCTCAAGATATGGTCATAATCTCAATTCAAATTTCCAATGGAGTTTGCAACCATAATAACCCACTTAAATACATCATAAAAGTCTTAAAATAGGAAATGACATACATAATCATGGCTAAAAGTAAATTACCTTCATCAGCATTTTTAAAATAGTAACTTCTAAAAATAAACTGACAGCTAATCACCTCAACACAATACAACATTTCTTTATACATAATTTAAAAGCTGTGTAAGGGAGGTAATTCAAAATGTTGTGTTTGAATTACTTCCCTTACACTGCTTTTAAATTATGTTTTGTACTTAAGTAATTGTCCATTAACCAGGACACCCTTGGTTTTCCCCCTTTTTTGCTCCTAATTCCTAAACGGTTTGAGCCATAACCCCCTCAAAGTCAATTTTTACCATTCCTTTGTGGTATGGAAACTTGTGGTATAATTTCAGTTAGATCCATACACCATTCCTAAAGTTATTGTCTGGAAACTAGAAAAATGCTTATTTGGGCCCCTTTTTGGCCCCTAATTCCTAAACTGTTAGGAGGATAACCCCCAAAATTAATCATAACCTTCCTTTTGTGGTCATAAACCTTGTGTTTAAATTTCATAGATTTCTATTTACTTATACTAAAGTTATTGTGTGAAAACCAAATGTCCTCGGACAACGTGATAGCAAGATACGACCGCAAAATTTTTTGGGGCCGTATAAAAACAGAGTGGAAATTTGATCCAACCACTAATAGCAGGAATTTAACAGCGAACATTAGTAATGCTGATTTTTCACATTGCTTTATGGAAATGATTACATTATATATATAATATGTACATTATATATATAATATAATCATTTCCATAAAGCAATGTGAAAAAGATGTACATTATACATATACATAATATAGCTAACTACTACCAGTACCATGACCCAAAATTAATAATCATTCAGTTTTCAACTGTTATAATTTGATTCATTTTATTAGTCATGTCGGTGGGGTTTTGGAAGGTTTTTCCATAGTCATTTGTAGAGTCAGCGTCACCTACCAGTACTTCAAAAGCTTTAAGTATTCAATTATTTTGATTTGTTTCAAATGTTACATATACTGGTGGCGTTTTGGAAGGTTTCTTCTCAATCATTTGCAAAGACACAGTTCCATCACCGTTGTCAATTTGATTGGCTATTTTATGTCTCCACCGAAGATGTTCATCTTTTGTTTTAGAGTCTGAAAACACACTTATACACAAGGGGCATTTAATGAAATTCTTTTCATTTTGAACACAATATGGTACAATAAATTTTGTTACTAAACCTGTAACCATGGGAGTATCTGAAGATGAAGCCTCCATATCAAAGTGAGGCTGACTTATTGATGCAACACTTTCAATGGTTAGCCCAGAGTTCTCATTCCTTTCGCAGTCCTTCAATGTTTCAAATTCATATGGATTTTGTGCTATTGTCTTAAATTCATCCATTGCCCCTTCTCGCCTCTCTTGAATTTCGTCTTTTTGTTCATCAGGCAAAACAGAATGTATTTCAAATAAATGTTTGTTTCTTGATGTAGTATTGGCAAAATAACCTTTACAAACATCACAAATAATCAGTTCATTAATGCAATTTTCTTCTTCATGTTGGTCACGATCTTGTCGATCACTGAATCGTAACTGACAATGATAACAAGCATATCGATATTGACTTTGATCCATATCCAAGTCTTGAACATCAGAAGGTTGTGTTACTGCTGACATTGTCTGATCTGTCATCTTAGCTGCCTTTGTTGTAGATTTGACAGCAACAGATCTTTTCTTTATCTTTCTCTTCGGTGGTTTTCTTCGTAGTGACATTGTAAATTCTGTTTCATCTATATCTGCCATCAATTCCTTTCCAGAAGGAGTATAAACATCATCCTCTTTGTCGCTTTTTTCGTCTAGAGAATCTAAGTCTTCCTCTGGGCTACTGAAATCTGCTGACTCATCATAAACTACAGTCTTTTTCTTTTTTCTTGGTGGTTGTCTTTTCCCTACAGTAGATGATTTTTCCTCTAACATTTTCCTCACTATAGTGTCAAATTGAACACCTGATGATTTTGATTGTTTTGATTGACCTCTGCCTTCAGAAGACGACTGACTGACATCAGAGTGTTGTGACATCTGCATATCTCCAGATGGACCACTTGGAAAAAGGTCCTGGAATGTCGCAAAAGGGAGACGATAAAGTAATGAACTATCTGGGTCATCACTCTTTTCAGTAGTTTGTTGAGGAGCTTTGGGTTCTGTTTTTGTCTTTGGTGCAGAGGTGACTGCTGCTTTGCGATTTGTTGTATATGTTTCTTCCTTTCCATTTAAAATCTTAGCTAATATAGAATTGGAACTTATTTGAGTTGCTTGATTCTGACTACACGTAACTTCATTCATGCTTTCTTTTTTATTTTTATCAGTACTCCCTCCAAAATCATTATTAGAGGTACCGGTAGTTCCCCCATAATCTGCTTCATTCCATACAGGCTCATTCTTAACATTGATAGGAGTGGATTTCTCATTTGCTTGTTCTTCAAAGTTATCTCCCACGTCATGACTGGTTGCTATTTGATCAGTCATTTCCTCGTCTACTGGTTCCTCCTTTACTGACATCATTAGCTCACCAGTGTCATTAAAATTACTTTGTTCCACCTGTTCAATACTCTCTTGTTCAGATTGTTGTGCCTGTTTTTGTTTATGAGATGACAATATTTTTAGAAGACTAGATGCAGGCCTTTCACTATCCATAACTGGTGGACTGGGTGCCATGTTCCCATATAAACTCTCCCTATGCTGTGGAATTGGATTTACTGATGATAAAGTCGGGCTTGCACTTGAAGCACGATTTCTATGATTTTCTTGTAAAGTTTGTACTAAGAATGGAAATCTTACTGAATTTTCAGGTGTTACATGAGATGGAATTTGTTTTCTACTACTACTAGATGATGAATGTTGTTTTGGGGCATTCAGGTTATTACTTTGAGACCCAGAACTCGGAACAACTAACATGGGATGAACCTGACTGTCAGTTTTATTGCTGATTAAGTCTGCTCTTGCTCTACGTTGTTTGGTACTTGTTTTAGGATTGGATAAAGTGTTAACACTTGTAAATAGCTGTCCCTTTTCAGTTAATAAATCATGAATCTTAACAACATGTTGTTCCTTTGAATTTAATACAGAAATGCAGATAAGTCCATCCACTTCTATTGCACTATTGTAGTTTTCTTTACAAAGATTCAATACTGAATCTCGCAGTGTAAAACAAATTCTCTCTTTATCCTCTTCACTCTGAAAAAAAAATTTGAAAGTAAAATAACAAAAATACAAAACTCCAAGGAAAATTCAAAACTGAAAGTCCCTTATCAAATGGAAAAATCAAAAGCTCAGACACATCAAACGAATGGAAAACAACTGTCATATTCCTGACTTGGTACAGGCATTTCCTTGTGTAGAAAATGGTGGATGAAACCTCATTCCACAGTTAGCTTAACCTCTCACTTGTATGACAGTCAGATAAAATTCCATTATATTGACAACCATGTGTGAGCATGACAAACAGACTTAATACATGTAATAGGTAATAATGTCAAAAATAGGGGTACAGCAGTCAACATTGTGTTATAATCTTAATCACTATAAAAACCAGTAAAGTGGCATATGTTTATAAATAGAGATCATTTGAAGTATATGATAGAGTGAAGAAAAAATCTCAATAAATAAGATGCTACAATGCTATAATGGATTATCCAATATAACTGCCTGGGTGACAGTAAAGACATGCTACTACAGAAACATGATGGCCTGTCAGTAGGACAAATAAGTGAAAAGATTAAAGTATTGATAAAAAGTAATCTCATGATACGATAATGAAAAATCCTGAATTCAATCTGCTAGGTCTGTAGATTTTTTAGCTTGCTCCTACAGTCATGACAATAATATTTACATAGTCTCTCTTTGTAAGGGAGCTACCATTTGATTTTTATGGGGGCTAGGATGAAATTTTAAAAAATAAGCAGGACAGGAGTTTTGAGTAACAAAAAAGGCAGGATGAGCAACTTGGTAAAAAAAAAAAAAAAGGATGACAATTTGTGTAAAAAAATTCAGGATAAACTAGTAAAAAAAAGGCAGGACCGAATAGAGTAAAAAATAAAAAGGCAGGACAGAGATTACAACTAAAAAAAAAAGCAGAACAAAATTTTTCATCCTAGCCCCCACATAAAAATCAAATGGTAGCTCCCTAAATCAGTTTTGCAGTCAATAACTTTGCATCAGGTATTCAATCGGTTCTTATATATATATAATATAATTCTTATAAGGTATCAATCAAGACAATAACTTAGCCATATAATAATTAAAAAGACCTGGATGTTATGCAAAGCATACTGTAAAATATTGAAAACACTTTTTATCTAGGAAAATTTCTTTAAGAGTATTTCAATAGGTGTTTCTCTGTTTGTCCTACATGTGCCCTTTAGAAAAATTTATCATCAGTTTTGTGTCATGAAATATGTCTTACATGTAAGACAATTTTGTATCATAAATAAGGAATAGAAATTGTCTTTACAACTTGTCTAAAGCCACATACAATATTATATGTACATTATAGGAAAATATAAAATTGCTTTGTACGGCTCAGTAGGAACTTCAGAAACAGGAAAAAAACACTTTTTTTAAAAACGAAATCGACATGATTTAAATATGGACAGCAATGAGGACTCTAAATTGAACTTTGATGTAAACAGTAATTTGAGTGTAAACATTCTCTTGTAACAGAAGCAGGATAACCATAACAGGAGGCTTTTAATAATAAACATCTACTATACATATATGGCTTCATAAAAAGTTTTGTGAAGATACTGAAGAGCATTGGCTTTCTATGTTTTAATTGCTTTATTTGTTTTTGTTTTGTTGGATTTGAAAGCTATCCAGAGATTATGTTTTAACCTTTTCTTGTATATCATGTATATACTCAAGAATAAACAAGCATTCTGAGAGTATTGCATGGCAATACATAGTCCCCTTCCAGTTAAAAATTAATTGTACTGGAACAAAATGCTAATTTGATCAATAAATTATCAAGGTGTAAACTATATAACAAATAACAAGTCAATATCTTCAAGCAAGAAGAAAAAAAGTGTGAACAAGCATTCTGTGAGTATTGCATGGCAATACATAGTCCCCTACCCGTTAAAAATTCATTGTATTGGAACAAAATTCTAACTTGATCTATAACTTGTCATGGTGTAGACTACATAACAAATATCAAGTCAATATCTTCGACCATGACGAAAAAAAGTGTTGAAAACTGATTATTTGAGTGAATTTTCTAAGTCCAGGACAATAACTCTGCACAAAATCATCAGACCAGAACAAAATTCAAACTTGAACTGTAACTTGTCATGATAAAACTATATACCAATTATCAAATCAATATCTTCAAGAATGACCAAAAAAATGCGGAAAACTGATTATTTTAGTGAATTTTCTAAGCCCAGGACCATAACTCTGCACAAAATCATCAGACCGGAACAAAATTCAAACTGGAACTGTAACTTGTCATGATAAAACTATATACCAATTATCAATTCAATATCTTCAAGAATGACAAAAAAAAGTGTGGAAAACTGATTATTTTAGTAAAGGACCATAACTCTGCACAAAATTATCAGACTGGAACAAAATTCGAACTTGATCTGTAACTTATCATGATAAAACAATACACAAAATATCAAATCAATATCTTCAAGCATGATGAAATTAAAGTGACACTACCCAAATTCAACTTGATCTGTGTTTTATCAGTGGAAGGCAAAATTAAACATTGCATTGTATAAAGCATTGATTGTAGTTGATTCAACTATAATCATGGACAAAGGAAGATAACTCCAATTTTAAAAATTACTTGAATAATGACATTGATATTTTTAGAAATTACATTTAATTAAGACAAACTCAAGTTGGAGAACAGAAACGAAATTTTCAGCAATTTTTTCATTTGTAAAGGGGCATAACCCTAGAACGGTAATCAAAGTGCTTGTAAGCACTGAATGGTAAAGATTGCTTTAATTTATCAGTAGGAAGTAAAATTGAATATTGTATTGTACAAAAATGTATAAAGCATTGGTTTTAGTTGATTCAACTACCATTATTTACAAAGAAAGATAACTCCAATTTTCAAAGAAGACTTTAAAATATTTTTAGAAATGAAGGGTAAAAATTGCTTTAATTTATCAGTGGAAGGCAAAATTAAACATTGCATTGTATAAAGCAATGATTGTAGTTGATTCAATTATAATCATGGACAAAGGAAGATAATTCCAATTTTACAAATGACTTGATAGTTAGAAAAAAAAAGAAGAAAAATTTAGCAATTTTTCCATTTGTAAAGGGAATAACTCTAGAACAATAAAAGTGACGGCACCAAAATTCAAACTTGATCTGTATATTGTGGTAATAAGCATTGTGTATAAGTTTCATAACATTTGGTTGAGGCAAACTTAAGTTAGAGAACGGAAACGAAAAATTTAGCAATTTTTCCATTTGTAAAGGAGCATAACTCTAGAATGTTTAAAGTGACGCCACCAAAATTCAAACTTGATCTGTATTTAGTGGTAATAAGCATTGTGTATAAGTTTCATAACATTTGGTTGAGGCAAACTCAAGTTAGAGAACGGAAACCAATTTTGGGACGTACCTACATACGTACATACGGACAAGGGTAAAACTTAATTCCCCCTCCGCTACGGCGGGGGCATAAAAAAGAGTGGAAAGCTGATTTGCCTGACTGACGGATGGACAGACAGACAGACAGAGTGCAAACCTAAAGTCCCCTTCGACTTCGTCGGTAGGGGACTAAAAACTGATTATTTAAGTGAATTTTCTAAGTCAAAAGACCATAACTCTGCAAAAAATCATCAGACTGGATCAAAATTCAAACTTGATCTGTAACTTGTCATGGTAGAACTATATACCAATTATCAAATCAATATCTGCAAGCATGACGAAAAAAGTGTGGAAAACTGATTATTTGAGTGAATTTTCTAAGTCAAAGGACCATAACTATGCACAAAATCATCAGACCGGAACAAAATTCGAACTTGATCTTTAACTTGTCATGATAAAACAATACACCAAATATCAAATCAATATCTTCAAGCACGAAGAAAAAAAGTTTGGAAAACTGATCTGCCTGACTAATGGATGAACAGACAGACAGACAGACGGAGTGCAAACCTAAAGTCCCCTTAGACTTCGTCGCTAGGGGAATAAAAAAAGCTTTTAATATGTCTTATTTCATCTGTTTATGAAAGGGACATTTCAATTATACTTAAAATTTCCAGAAAAAGTTAGCGACTTACATGACCTATGATCTGGTTTTTTTTTTGTAACATCAAGGATTTGTATAGTATTACTATACAAATCCTTGGTAACATATATATTTAACAAGCATTTGCAATCTGGTCTAAAAACATTATAAGCCTCAGAGCCCTTCACATGGAAATGAAATTGTCATGACTTCAGATGATCAAATAAGCTGTGTAAGCTAAAGATCAAAACCTTAAATAGTTGAGGAATCCATCATAGCATTTGACTTATGTTTATTCCATGGCTGAGGGTCTGGATGGGGGTCCTTCATTTCTGTATTCTTTAAATTTTTAGGTAATTTTTCTCTATTCTTCATATTTTTGGCCATTATTCTCTATTCATTATATTTTAGCACACCATCATTCTCTGTTATTTATTTTCCCTATTTTTCTCTATTCTTTATTTTTTTGGCCTTTTTTTTCTGCACTTTTTACCTATTATTCTCTATTCTGTAAGCCCCATCCACACCCTCATGGCTGATACATTTTATATGCTACCTACCATTCTTGGGTCCGACATTTCTTCTTCTCTAGATACACCTATAGAGCCACTTTTGTAATAATGCAGATCATGGACTCTGGCCATATGTTGCTGAAGCTGATTGGTCCGGCTCTGTGGGGCCGAGTAGTTGCATTGTGGATGGACACAGTTTATCATTGGTCCATGAACTGTCTGGGTATGTCTTATTAATGTAGCTTGTCTGTTAAAAGTTTTATCACAAATTTCACAGCTGAGAAACTTTACTACATCTGTATTTTCACCACTGTGTTCATGTGAAGTCATTTGCTGAAATAAGATACAATATATATTAACAATTATTCAATTATCCATCTACTAGTTAAAATAAAAATGAAATCAAAACAATATTTCAGTCGAAGGAGGACAGCACCATGAGCAAAAGGAAGAAGATGAGTAGACAAACAACAGTTCACAAAACAAACAACAATTGAGTTAAATACAGTCCACACAACAAAAGTGTATTCATATTTAGAAGATAACTTGCATATGGAACCTTTAGTGATAAGTTTTGACTTAGGCCATTTCTGTATGGTATGTGCACAATTGTTCAGAGGAAAGATTTCAAACAACGAATATGGGATAATTACCAGTTGATTGTATTGCTTTTCGAGCTTTGCTGATGTTAATCCTATTTTTCTATGAACATTATGCAACAGAAAAAATTCATATTATTCAGAACTTTAAAAATATGAGCTTACATGTACATCATGACTGACAAATTAATGCCAGATTGCCTAAGTGCATATTATTGATAAAAAGATGTTTCAAGTGTCACTGAGTCAGCCATAAAAAATACACCATCTATTTCAATAAATACAATGACTTAGGTAATGACCATTTAACTCCAATTTGATGAAAAAAATATTGTGGTCAAGCAGATGACACAAAAAAATATTCTGAATCCAGATTTTCCCCATACCTTATGGTGTTAAATTTTGAAAAAAATAATTTGATTGATAAACAAAAAAAAAGTTTGTGCTTTGCATGAAAAAAAATTCTGACTCAGACAAAAAACCATAACCCCCCCTAACCCCTTGAAGCTAAATGGTTGCTCCCTTAACAATTATTGATACAATTCTCCTTTTAATCATTCTGTTGCCAATACTTTTTTTATTAAATAAAGTGCAAGAGGACATGTGGACCTATAAATGGGCAAAGTTTGCAAACTTTTATTGAAAAGCCAAATTAAAAATCCGCCATATGTATTACTGACCTTTAATTACATGTAACATCATGCATTTGAAGAAAGAAAAAGTTTTTTTATATTTCTGAAATCAAAAATTGATGTGTTTACAAATTAATATATCAAAAATTTTTGACAAAAATACAACAAACAAAAGTAAAAACTCATTAAAACTGCTACATACAACATGTATACTACACGAATACGTAAATGAAGAAATTCAACAGTGTACCGTATTCTTAATTTTGGCTCTGTATTTTCACAGACTTAGACGTGACTTTTCCTGTCTCTTTGAATTTTCTTGAGGATTTAGTATTTTGCTCGAAAGACAGTAAATTTATCTCTCTCTTTCCTTCATAGCATATTCTGATCCAGACTGAGAATTATTCTTTCTTTCTTGATACTCTTTTTAAATTTGAGCACGACTTTACCAATTTTACAATGAAAAGAGAGGAGTTTATCCTCATTACTAATGATTACTTTGATTAGTTTATTGATGAGGATATCTTTTCAATAAAAACTTTTGGTATGTAACATGCCTTAAAATAAAATAAAATTGTTTGCCTTTAAAACTACCATATAAAACTATCTCTGTCATGTCCGTCTAACTGTCTAAATGGTTAAGGTTCATCATAACAAATGGACAAAAATGACTGTATTTACACCTCAAAAACAACTCTGAGTACAGACTAACCTGTGCAGTTGGAAAAGTTTTCAGGCCTGGCATCCACTAGATATATTAAAGTTAAATGCATTTTGTGTTTCAGAAAGATGAAATCTTTTTTGAATTTTGATGGGCATTTTTTTCTGTTCCTGCAGAAGGTGTGAAAATAAACTAAGTTGGGTAAATCTTTGAGATGCTGCCTCTCAGGTAACAACTGTATTGTACATGTTGTATTGTAGTGATTGTCCTTGATTGGCATGGACAATAGAAAGACAATAGATATATGAGTGGACAGTATGATTTTAACTTTTTGAAACACAAAATGCATTTAAATTTTATATATCTAATGGATGCCAGGCCTTAAAACTTTTCCAACTGCACATGTGTTAGTCTGTACTCAAAGAAGTTTTTGAGGTGCAAAACAGCCATTTTTGTCCGTTTGTTATGATGAACCTTAATAGTGTGTTTGTGAGGTGAAATAGGTCCCATTTAAACAAAATATTTAAAAAAAATATTCATTACATCTACCAATGTTACTGAACAATGCTGTACTAAATGAATGTTGTAGAGAAATATCAATTATACAAATTACAATACTTTTTTCTTCTTCAGAAAATATGGGGGCCTCGTGGGCGAGTGGTCTAAGTAGTTGAACTACTGTATCACTAGCCAGTCAACACTGAGGTTGTGAGTTTGAATCCCGTACAGTGCAAGTGCACTCGACTCCAGTCTTAATTGACTAGGATTGTCAGTTTTCCTATTGAAGGTCGGTGGTTTTCTCCGGGCAATCCAGCCTCCTCCACCAATAAAAACTGACCACCTCGAAATAGCACAATAGTGTTGAAAGTGGCGTTAAACACCAATCAACCAATCTTCAGAAAATAGACCTGAATAAGCCAAAGTCCCTCAACCAAGTAGCTTAGAGCTTAATACAATCATTTTGTTCTACTGTTTAAAGAAAATAATTTGTATATTGATTCATCAGAATCAAAAGAGGTCTCTAACTAGTCTTTATTAAGATCAATGAAGGCCATTCACATTTAGACCTAAACAGCCTTTATTTATCCGTTTTAACACTGTAAAAATAACCAACTCAAAACTTAAAAAGTGTCAATGTAACAATACTTCAACAATGACTGCACTGATTCCTAAGAAGAGTGCCATGTCTTTTTTTTTATAAGATATCACTAGTGTCATGAATGTGATAAATCAATAAGTGATTAAATACTTAATGCAAAACTTGATTTACAAAATGTACTGCTATGTATTCTTAATCCATAAACCTGTATACACATACTATCCAAGAGTTTTCATCTCATATGATATCAAACACTAACATGTATAAAATGAAGACATGACATTTAAAATGTAAGGATGGAGGAGAGAGATGAAGCACAATGGTTATTTTTTTTAACATACATGTATATATTTGTATGCTATTTTCATTATAAAGATGCAAATTCAAAACAAATGCCCCTAAACAAAATAAAATCTTGTCCAATCTGTTAATGTTTGGTTACTTACAAGTAAACCACTTTTACAGGAAAACAGCAAATTTCCTAAAGAAAGTAAAATTACAACACGATTCACGTACATTGTACCTCGTGTCATTCGAAACTATCTAGATGCGTGTAAATAGCATTTTAAATTTCTCTATGGGAAATTAACATTGCAATGGTCACCTATGTCTTTCCTGATGTTTTGTTTGGACCAATGCATTTAAAAGTCCACAGGACGTTATGTATAGTAATCAAAGGGAAATAACTTGTATGAAAGATGCTGACTTTGACTGACACCAGCTGATTGTCTGACTACAGAGAAAAGAAAAATAAATAAGAGAAAAGAAATGAGTGTAAAACAAGTAAAATCATTTGAGGTAAACCATCAAAGCTCTCAAAAACTAAAAAATGGTTCTTCTGGTATTGATTTTTAAAGTTAAACTCTGTCACATCTTTATGTGACTGTCAGGAATTTTGTCAGTAACTGTAGTTGTCACTGTCTCATCAAGTCAAGTAAACATTTTGCTTTGGTTTTAGACATTTGGTCTCTATTGAACTTCAACTCGTCATCATGTTAATTTACAACTTGTTTAGACTATCTAGGGATAATTTAGAGCTTGTTAAATTGTTGGCACTTGTTCATTGTTGAGGGTCATATAATGACCTTTTGTGTTGTAGGGTTGCTGTCACATTGTTTACTTCACATTTCCTATCCATAGTGAATCATTTACCGCTGAAGAGTTTTGTGGATAAAACCATGCAGGCATGTCCACCATAGTACTGGGGAAAAAACATAAAATAACTATAAAATTTTTCTCTATCCTTATTAGGGTGAAAAATTTAAATACATGTTTCTGACCTATAATTGTCCTTTTTTGATTATGCATGTATTTCTGTCTTTTCTTTCTTATGTAAAAAAAGGGTTGTTGGTACATGTAATTGTTCCCCTATCCTTAATTCTTCTTTTCCTCAATTATTTTATTACTGATGGAATTTGTCACCAGATTTTCACTCGCCATGACCAACAAGACAAGTGCCGTTAGCAGAGCAAGAACACAATTACCCTTTGCTAGAACCTCAGTTCAACACTGTTTTTGGTGGGGTTCATGTTGCTTGATGTTCATGTTATTAAAGTTTCTATGTAATGTTAAAATGGACTTCCCTCTTCATTGCAGTTTGTTATGGTTTGGGATTTTTTTGTCACTTCAAAAAATTGTTATCATCATAGACTTTACAGCCATTCACAGATCAAACTGACAAGACTGGTAAAAATACCAACTGAACTGTAAGAAGTTAATTACCCTCTTCACCCATGAAAGTACTGTCCTCCAATTGGGGTGTTTTCAAATTATTGATTAACATGCTTGTTGTAAGAGAAACATCCATAATGGTTACAAATGTGCAAATGATTTACACTGTGACTGTAGATAACTACTATGTATGTTGAAAAAAATCAATTACTGTACCAGCCAGGATTCAATCCCAGTGTCATAAGTGGGACCTCTGGCACTGTAAGCCACCGCTCTACCAACTGAGAGAAAGGAGTACTCAACTAGCACATCTAATGGAGAGTGGTTAATGATTTTTTTTGTTTTAATTAATTATTTAGGAGTTTGACTCATCTGCATTTAAGCATCAACTCTTGGTGCTTACTGCAGATTAGTCATTAAATCCATTAGGGAGCTACCATTTGATTGTTATGGGGGGCTAGGATGAAATTTGAAAAAAAGGCAGGATGAGCAACTTGGCAAAAAAAAAGGCAGAATGACAATTTATGTAAAAAAAGTCAGGATAAACTAATAAAAAAAAAGGCAGGACTAAATATAGTGAAAAATAAAAAGGAAGGACAGAGATTACAACTAAAAAAAAATGCAGGACAAAATTTTTCATCCTAGCCCCCAATAAAAATCAAATGGTAGCTCCCTTATTCAATGTTATTTGCAGTATGTATATTTCATTGTTAAATATGTCATGTATGTGGGTGTTTTCTATGTATTTTTGGTTTTTTTAAAGAGATTTCTCCATAAGGCACAAACTACTTAAGCCTTCTGTTTATTCAATAGTCAAAATACACTTTAATACCTGGTGCACTTGAGTCAATGTCAACATAATGTCAATTGAATTATTATATGCTGATGTTGTTATTTTGGTGCTCACAGTGTTTCTTTTTGTTTTTTTATTACATGTCTTTGTCTAGACTGCATTGCATATGTTATATTGTTTATACTGATATTGTTTATGTACTATATGCCCTCGATATCCTGGGGCTCTAATTTGGTGAATAATCACACTTTTGCAGCTAATGGAGGGTGGTTGTATATTTACTTGGCAATGGGAAGCACCCTATAGAACAAAGGGTAGTAAAGTTTGTCACAGTGACTATCTATAGAAATATATATCATCCAGTGACTATTTACTGTTGAACTCATATATCAAAATGTTGGATTCAAACAATTTAATTAAAAAAAACTGTAACAGTCACTCTGTCACGTCTGTAAATTTCCTCTCCCTTTTATTTTTCCCCAACTTTCATTTTCATGAAATATACCATTTTCACTATGAACAAGTAGCAATCATGTAATTCAGTTTATTTCTTCAAACTGAACATCAAATTATCTGCTTCAGTCCCAGACATACATGTATTCAGTCCCATTCTGTCATACGTGACATAATCAAAATCAACAACATGTTTCTATGGAAACGTTTTTATCCATTGTCAACCATTCATAATGTTAAAATTCAACCGTCTTACCTGTTAAAATGTTACATTAGAATATTACTTTGGTTCTCGTGACATGGAGAAGTATGGCGATTCACCGCCGACTATTGAACCCTGGTGTAAACGACCTTGATCTTATTTCTTGGCTGTGACCTTTGGACGCATGACCCCCACATTTCAACCTTGATACGACCCGTGTCATCTTTGCAACCTATAAAGACAATGCACAAGACATGCTAATATAATACAACATAATTTTACGTGATAAACTGGTGCAAATCGTTGCTAATAGCAAAAAATACTTGCTTTATTTGCAGAAAAATATAAACAATGAGAACCGGAAGTTAACATGCTCTAGTCAATACAAATTACAAAATCGGTCAAATGAAATAAATGAAACGAAAGGTAACTGGTTTAGTTAGTAAGTTAATACTTTATTTTGAGAAGGTAGACAGTTAGCAATACAATATCTAATCTTTCCTGATGCACTCAAATTATAAAAAATCAAACAAAATCAATATACATTATACAAATTAACACCATGTAAGAGGGTCTGGATTGGGTTTACAAGAATAGATAATACTGACGGGCCAGAAAATGGGGCAAAAAACAGGAATATAGAAAAATACACTAGAAAAACATGGAATATAGAAAAAATAGGCCAGAAAATAAAGAATAGAGAAAAATGGACAAAAATAAAGGAACAGAGTAAATTAACATAAAAATTAAAGAATACAGAAATAAAGGACTCTCATGTACAGTAAACTAATAGTCGTGCACCTACATATCATATTCAATGATTTTCTTTTTTAATATGTACAGCCTTTTTCTGTAACGAAAAAGGAAAGTATGCTAGATACACTTACTGGAAATGTGAGGATATGATTGAAGCTTTAAATTTTCTGCTAGATAACATTTATGTACGTTTCGGCGATAAAGTGTATCGTCAGGTAGTAGGTATTCCTATGGGCACTGACTGTGCCCCTTTAATAGCAGATTTATTTCTATATTGCTATGAATCTCAGTTTATGACCAAACTCAGTAAAGACCCATCATTGTTATATTTAGTTGATACATTCAACAATACCTACCGTTATCTGGATGATATTTTTTCGTTAAATAATCCAGTTCTCTAAATATACTTCCGAAATTTACCCAAAAGAAATTACGTTAACTAAATCTAACATAAACAGCAGCAGTTGCCCTTTTCTAGATTTAGACATTTCAATTTCTAACGGGAAACTACATACTAAAATTTACGACAAAAGAGACGATTTTTCATTTCCTATTGTTAATTTTCCATTTTTAGACGGCGATGTGCCTTTGGCTCCATCATACGGTGTTTATATATCCCAACTCGTTCGGTATGCCCGTGTGTGTTCTGATGTCATAGATTTTAACGAACGTAATCAATGCATCACTGGGAAATTATTGTGTCAGGGATTTCGATACCATAAATTACTTAAAACTTTTACTAAATTCTTTCATAGATACAAAGATTTGATTAGTAAATTTGGCTGTACCTGTAGAAAACTTATTAAAAATGGTATTTCACATCATAAATTTTACGGTAATATTGTACTTAAAGCAAGGAAATCACTATGTGATCCGTGTAAACTCATCGAACCTTTAAACAAACTTATAAGTAAGGGTTATCGTACCAATATTGTAATTAGATCTCTGAATATAGTTTACATTGGCACTAATATCGATTTTGTCATTAGCAAATTAAAACATAACTATATTGTATCTTCTTTTGAAGCGGGATGTTTAGAGACACACACACGTTAATTTTTATCTCTAAAGAAGTAGCTCCTCACTATCCTACTACCTGTCGATATATTTATTTTTGGCATTGCACAAGTCATGTCTTCTCTGACTGTTCATGACGTTAAAATACTAAATCCCTGGGATGTGTTTTAGTTGATTTTAGTCTCTGATGCATGATTTTTTATTATTAATTGTTTTTGGCTTTTAACTAGCTGTCAGTAACTGCGAGTACTCTCAAATCGTACTTTCTTGTTAATTCGACCTGTTGATACTATTTGTAATACTTTTTTGTTATTTTATATTGATATGGATCTTGTCTATATACCAGCTTTGATTATTTGGAATATCTACTAATTTTCACTTCTTCATACTACATTTGTATGAACATCAAGATTATTCTCCTTAAGTCTGTACAGGGAAGTTTTAGCTAGCTCTAATTGTATAGTTTTATTGTTGATATTCACCCCTTATGTATCTAGTGTTAAATTAGGTATTTATATGACAGACCTTTCTTGGTATTCCTAATTATTGAAAGATTTTATATAGACAGAAGTAGTATACCTAAAACGACAAAGTTATTTTTCATTTACTTGTATATATTATGAAAACCGGTTTTTTCAAAAGTGATTATTTTCTAAGGGTTAAATATTTCGCGGTGGTGTCTTGCCATGGCTTTGTTTGGACTTGTTTGTTTGCTTTTTGGCCTTGAATGTTTGTCCCTAATATTTTATTAACTATGTATTTACATCCAGGTATCACAGATCGAATTTATTCGTTCATAGTGTGTTAATTTACGTTTTTTGATTGAGTTAAGCCTTCCAGTTGATATTTTATCGTGTGTTTTTCTATGTTGTGATGTTATACTATTGTTTCAGAAAAAGGGAGAAGGTTTGGTACCATTAAAACGTTTAATCCTGCTGCAAATGTTTGCACCTGTCCTAAGTCAGGAATCTGATGTACAGTAGTTGTCGTTTGTTTATGTAATTTATACGTGTTTCTCGTTTCTCGTTATTTATATAGACTAGACCGTTGGTTTTACCGTTTGAATGGTTTTACACTAGTACTTTTGGGGCCCTTTATAGCTTGTTGTTCGGTGTGAGCCAAGGCTCCGTGTTGAAGGCCGTACATTGACCTATAATGGTTTACTTTTATAAATTGTTATTTGGATGGAGAGTTGTCTCATTGGCACTCACACCACATCTTCCTATATCTATAGACCGTTGGTTTTCCCGTTTGAATGGTTTTACACAAGTAATTTTGGGGCCCTTTATAGCTTGTTGTTCGGTGTGAGCCAAGGCTCCGTGTTGAAGGCCGTACATTGACCTATAATGGTTTACTTTTCATAAATTGTTATTTGGATGGAGAGTTGTCTCATTGGCACTCACACCACATCTTCCTATATCTATTAAATATACTTTTTTTATAGTGATCAGGGGCGGATCCAGCCATTTTTAAAAGGGGGGGTTCCAACTATATGTCCCCATTCAAATGCATTGATCGTCAAACAAAAGGGGGGTTCCGGGGTCGGAACCCCCCCTCTGGATCCGCCACTGGTGATTTCTATATATTGCATGGACCTGTATGATCTGAAACTACTATAACACATGAGTTATAGTAGTCTCAGGTATAATTAAAAGTTTTCTTTGTAATATTTGACTGGGGCCTCGGAAAATATAAGTTTCCATTATTTTAGATATCAATGACTATTCACAGTGAACTTTGTTAGAACATACATTTTTAACTTGTTAATAATAGCAGAGACATATATACTAGTATATATGTCTCTGATAGTAGTTAGGACTGTCCGTTATAATCCCCCGTATATTGCAACAGTAGTAATGAATTATAGATTATCGTTTGTTATCTCAACGAGATTTATTTTCTCGCTAGAGCCGGTACGGCGAAAGTGAGAAAACAATCGAGTTGAGAAAACAATCGAGTTGAGATGACCAATGATAATCTGTTTATCGCTATTTTACCTATGAAGACGTTGTTAATTTCCTTGACAACGGCACGTGTTCCCTTACGGTTTCTAGCGATAATTTTCATATCACTCGACTCCGTTTCAGATCACTCGACTCCGCTGAGAAAGGAAATTATCAGTCAGCAAGATAAAAGAAAAAATTCGTAAAATAGCGATAATGGTATATATAACCGTAAATAATATTACCGAACATCTGTTGTGAAAAAGGTTTTAGCCGACCTGGACGATAACGAGGAATTTTTTCTTCAATGGACTTCAAACCGAACTCCGTTTGATTAATTGATTTAACGGTTAATTATAATTGATTTTGTTGTTCAATCACTGTTTCTGTAGTAAAAAATAAAAGATAAATACCAAGTCGCAAATTTATAGTTCGAAGCAATACTAAAATGTTACTATGTTTTTTTTCTGTATAATATGTTTTGGGCATTGCAACCTTTAATGTTTTTTTGGCGTTGTGAATTACAGCAATCAATATTAGTTAGTGTAGGATGTCATACTTTCTTAACATCATATATAGGAACTACAAGCTTGCTGTCCGTGAGTAACTTTTATGGTTTTTCTGTATAATTTGTTTTGGGCATTGCACCCTTTAATGTTTTTGACGTTGTGAATTTCATAAAGGCTGGAAATGCCTATGGAGGTTACAAAACAAGATAACTTAATTCTGGTGCACATTTTGTGCCATATCTATTCTTTAATAAGGTATAATTTGTTATTTATCTTGTATGAGAAGTTTGTTATATATGATACCCGAATGGTTCTCGACATGTTCCCCAAAATAAATTAACTCTGACATATCTGCATGTGCCTGTCCAAAGATAATGAGGAACTTCGTCAGAAATAGAACTCATATGTCATATCTTAATATTTTTTGTTATTTGGAGAATTGAGTGTTGATGGTAGATCTTTGATTGTTTCTGTTAACTTTGTTCACAACTTTTACATACTCGGAAAGAATAAGAGCTTGAAATAGATTGTCGTATGGTCTTTGTAGACGTCCCAGCAAACAAAATAACGTTAATAAAACGTGATTATAACGTAAAATTTTGTGTTATAATTACGTACTTACGAACGTATTTTTAACGTCATTTTGTAGACTCCAAGCAACGTCAAAGCAACGTTCCAAGAAACGTTAAAAAGAAACTTAAAACTAACTTTAAAGTAACGTTTTTGTTTACGTTATTTACTTACAACAAACTAACGTTAGCGTAACATCCATTATCACGTCATATATTAATATTAAACGAACGTTTGAGTAACATTTCTTATTATGTTATATATTTACATAAAGCTGACATTACAGTAACATTTCTTATAGTTACATAAAACTAACGTTACTGTAACATTTACTAATAACATGGCATTTGATAGAGAAAAACTTTTAAGTTACATTGTTGAGTAATATTATTAACTTTTATCAACTCTAATAAAACACTCCTTTCTAATGTAACAATTTCTGTACCTTCATCCTGGAACTGTCCTTGCATACTTAGCTATTTTTTTATGTTACATTATCCGATAACAAGTTCTTTGCTTGTATCTTTCGTGGAAGATTCTATTCAACCTATCCAGTCACTAAGAAGTGTTACAATTTATATCATATGCAACACACAACTAGTAACCAGAAAGGTACGGCTACTGCTCCAGAAATGCTAAAAAAATATATCTCAATGTTCAGTCATGACATAACTCAATGTATATGTAATGACAAATTAATATTTTTTAAAACATATTGTATTAGTATTATTTACTATGATACTAACACAAGTGTACTAATACTATTAAATTTTGCAACTAAGGTTTTAAATGTAAAATATATTTAAACTTAAATAGGAACGACACTAGTGCATCTTCATCTTTCAAGAACTAGTAAAGACATCTTTGAAAACACTTTGAAAAAATGAAAACCAAGAATATTCTTTAGAAAAATAATGCGATACTGTAATAGAAAAAAAACCCTTCTTATAATCATTTGAAATCTGAACTATGATATATTAAAAGGAAGAACAGTGGAATATGAAAATATTGAACATTAAAAAAATCAAATGATTTTCCCCCTAAGTCTCCGAATAAGCGATATAAATTAATAGATATAAGAAGATGTGGTATGAGTGCCAATGAGACAACTCTCCATCCAAGTCAAAATTTTATAAAAGTAAACCATTATAGGTCAAAGTACGGTCTTCAACACGGAGCCTTGGCTTACACCGAACAGTAAGCTATAAAGGGCCCCAAAAATTACTAGTGTAAAACCATTCAAACGGGAAAACCAACGGTCTAATCTATATAAAAAACGAGAAACGAGAAACACTTATGAACCACATCAACAAACGACAACTACTGAACATCAGATTCCTGACTTAGGACAGGTGCAAACAAATGCAGCGGGTTTAAACGTTTTAAAGGTACCAAACCTTCACCCTTTTTCTGAAACAATAGTGTAACATCACAACATAGAAAGACACACTATAAAATATCAACTGAAATAGCTTAACTCAATCAAAGGACATATTAACACCATTGAACATACACTGAACAAATAAATTTGACCTATGATACAATGTAAATACAAAATAAATAAACTAAGGAAGAATAATAAAAGTAACATGTTATATCGGTATGAAATGTTAAACAATTTAAGAAAAACAATTTGCTCGAACAAAAATATCAGCCATTTGCAATAACTTTAACCACAGGTAAATGAAAATAATTTTGTTGTTAGGTATACGTGTACAGTTACAATAGAGAAAGGAAATATTTTTACAAAATAAATAATTTTGATGTTCATAGTACGAAGTGGAAATTTATATTAGTACCAAACACTTATCAAAGCTGGTATATAGACCAGATATAACCCTGAATAACATTAAATAACAAAAAAGCATTACAATTAGTATCAACAGGTCAAATAAACAAGAAAGTACGATTTGAGAGTACTGCACTACATTATAATATGTGCTAATCCAAAATAAACTGACCATCAAGCATAGGCGTATTTAAAATTTGCAATGTTGATGAGTTTCGGCAAGGATTAAATAGAGTCTTGACAAAGTACAAATAAATTAAATGATCCCATGAATTGTTCAATGTTTATTCTGTTCATGTCGTATGATTGAAAAAAATTGACAAAATTTGAAAGTTTTACTTACCGATGTTTCACTAACTAATTACTTTTAGCGTAAAGATCGAAGCGCATAAATAATTAAATGTAAACAAAGAATTGCTCATTTTAAACTCCTTGTAATTATGATAATGGCACTCTATGTTTTCTTCTTTTTAAATGACGTCATATATACTTGCGTATGACATCATGTTATAGAATGGTTAGTTATTTAACGTAAATTAATATGTGTATTTAACGTTAAATAAATATTGAAAATTTACGTATTTGAAAAACGTTATGTAGTCGTTGTACTGTCGTATTAATATTACGTTATAATTTCGTATAGAAAAAACGTAATATTTTAACGTTACATTTACGTAATTTCAACATTATAAATAAGACGTTATGTTTTAACTTTATACGAACGTTATTAAAACATAAAAATACATTTCTTCGACGTTATACTAACGTTATTCTAACGTAATACGTGATCATCTTAAAGCATGGAATACTATGAGGGAATTACTGTAGACCTTAGCAAACATTTTGTTCTTCTAAAAGTTGCACGACTGTACCGAGAATTTTCTTAAAGAACTATGGCTTTTGTCGTTCAACGACATAGAAATAAAACCATGCAGTCATGCATTGACATTTTTTAACAAATACATATTAATATAGGTGGAATCATTCTCTACAGAAGATTGGCAAATTATTTAGTTGTACTTACCATTAGTTAGATTCTTTTTTGCTTTTGGTAAATCAAAATGCAGATATAGGTAAGACATAAACAAAAAAGAATTGTCAATTTTCAAGTACTTGTAATGGAACGCCATCTTAGCGTCTTTCTGAAAATGTTAAATGACGTCACATTCCAGCATGGGATTTAAAGTTATACAATGGTTAGTAATCAGACGTTACATCATTTTGTTAATTTAACATTATATAAATGTTATTAATTTACGTTTTTCAATAACATTATTTAGACGTTGTACTATGGTATAAATGTTACCTTATAAATTTGTTCAAATACAAACGTTAATAGAATAACGTTAGCTTTACGTGAGTTCAACATTACAAATGTGACGTAATAATCATAATGTTCAACCAACGTTATAAGAACATAAAAAAAATAACGTTAAAGATAGGTTACTAAATAACGTTTATTTTCAACATTATATTAATGTTATCAATTAACGTTTTTCAATAACATTATTTAGACGTTGTACTATGGTATAAATGTTACGTTATAAATTCATTCAAATACAAACGTTAATAGAATAACGTTACCTTTACGTAAGTACAACATTGCAAATGTGACGTAATAATCATAATGTTCAACCAACGTTATAAGAACTTTAAAAAATAACGTTCAAGATTGGTTACTTCATAACGTTTATTTTTAACGTTTTCCTACTGTTATTTTAACGTTACACGTAAACGTAACGTAAATATAACGATACCATAACGTTATGTTTACGTTGTGTGTTTGCTGGGGTCTTTGGTAATATTCATCGTTGGGTTCCGTTTCATTAACATTTACCTAACACATCCTGCTATTCATTCATACCTTTCACTATTAATTCATTATTTCACTGCCATATAGAAAACATGACTTCCCCAGTGACATAAACATGCGAAGAAATTTTCTATGTTAGGATAGTGACCCCCGAATGTTTCGCTATGTTTATAACATGTTTTCGGACCATTCTGATATAGGGTCTGCATGTCTGGCTTCTTTAACGCTGTCAGAGCAATATAATGTGACTCCAAGTTAATAGCAGCTTTCGATCGGATTTTTTTCTCTCAGGTACTAGTACGTTAATCATAAGTATTACAATAAGATTTCTTTGCACAAATTTTTTTTACACATTTTGAAAAAGAAATGATACGTTTTTTAGAAATCATGCTATGATACGAAATCACTTCACACATTTGATAAATAAAAAATCCACTTTTATTGCCATTCTTCATTTCAAAGTGTAGCCTTCAACAAGGAGCAAACGCTAGCACATCTCACAATCACTGGTTTTGGGGAGTTCGTTGCTAAATGTCGGTCACGCTACATTTGTTAATTGAAGAACACATGCAGCTGCGGGATAATGATAATAAATTATGTAAACAAATGGAAAGTTGACACTGCCAACAGATGAGGTATGTTTTGTCACATGATTTTGTAGAACTGAGCATGCCCAGTTTTACAACTGTTTGTAGAACTGGGCATGCATTGTTTTACAATTATCATACGATCTGTACACCATGCACATTTCCCCAGGAATTGTACAAGTAAGAAGTTCATATATTCATGTAAAGTAATGAAGCCTAGATCCCCAAACAATTGTAAAACTGGGCATACTTCTACACGTAAAGTAATGCCACCAGGTTCGTCATACAATTGTAAAACTGGGCATGTTTTGATAGTTATGGAATGCCAAGTTTTACTGTCAAAGTTCGTTGAACTGAGCATGCATTGTTGTACAATTTTCATACGATCTGTGTGCACCATGCACAATTCCCCAGGAAATTGTTCAAGTAAGCAGTTCATATATTCATGTAAAGTAATGAAGCCTAGATCCCCAAACAATTGTAAAACTGGGCATACTTCTACACGTAAAGTAATGCCACCAGGTTCGTCATACAATTGTAAAACTGGGCATGCTTTGATAGTTATGGAATGCCAAGTTTTACTGTCAAAGTTCGTTGAACTGAGCATGCATTGTTGTACAATTTTCATACGATCTGTGTGCACCATGCACAATTCCCAAGGAAATTTTACAAGTGAGCAGTTCATGTATGCATGTAAAGTAATGAAGCCTAGATCATAAAAACAATTGTAAAACTCTGCATGCGTATGCACGTAAAGTAATGCCGCCAGGTTCGTCATACAATTTTAAAATTGTGAATGCTCATCGAATGTTCCGATATGTATTTTTTGCCCAGTTTTACCAAAGTTTGTTGAACTGGGCATGCATTATTGTACAATTTTTATACGATCTGTGCGCACCATGCACAGTTCCCGGGAAAGGGAGCAGTTCATATATGCATGTAAAGCAATGAAGCCTAGATCATCAAACAATTGTAAAACTGTGCATACGTATTCACGTAAAGTAATGCCACCAGGTTCGTCATACAATAATTATAAAATAGCAAAACTGTTCTTGATTGAAATAATTGCAAAATTACGCAAATAACAGTAAAACTGTGCACTTGAAAAAATCATTGCAGATTATGCAAATAATTGTAAAACTGTGCACGTGACATAAATCATGGCAGAATTATAAAATAATAATAAAGCTTTGTATTTGAATCAAGAAATAGCAGAATTATGAAAGTTATTGTATAACTGTTCACTTGATCGATTTATTGCAGAATTATGTAAATAATTGTAAAACTGTGCATTTGAATTAAATCGGTGCATAATCATACAAAAAATCATTGCAGATTATGCAAATAATTGTAAAACTGTGCACGTGACATAAATCTTGGCAGAATTATAAAAATAATAATAAAGCTTTGTATTTGAATCAAGAAATAGCAGAATTATGAAAGTTATTGTATAACTGTTCACTTGATCGATTTATTGCAGAATTATGCAAATAATTGTAAAACTGTGCATTTGAATTAAATCGGTGCATAATCATACAAAAATTTGTAAAACTGTGCATTTGAATTTAAATTATTTTACTTCAATTAATCATGTAATAGGATTTATGCAGCATTTGCTAAAAATAAATGGTGTTCAGCACAAATAAAACTTGCAGAATTGTGCATGCCCGATTAGTCCGATATATGTCTTTTTGGGCATGCCCAGTTCTACAATTATTTGTACCCATTTATACCTGCATTTCGGGGAAACCAACTTTTTTCAAAAGTTACTATTTACAGTTACAGTGACTTTCAACCTTTTGAGTACAAAATCGGTAGCTTTCATCCTCTTTCCAACATTTCCACCTGTATATGTTCCATTCCAATCAAGCAACTGCATGAAACATGTGAAACTTAGTTACCATTTCGTTACTTATTTTTCCCAATGATTTCTCTTTCAAGTAACAGAGACCTAGAACTTTGTCCAACTTTGTACAATAAATCAATAAGCGTCTTGTCCTTTCCCTATCGCGTCTATCTGTACAAATTTCATTCGAATCAGGCAAATAAAAACTCGAGTAACAAGAAAGAAACCATTTAAATCAAAGTACTGAAGTACTGAACATCGGATGACCGCAAGTTCTTGTGGATGGTCACAAGCACTTGTCTCAGAAAAAAAAAATCACATCTTTATACCTGAAAGTGAGGTTAATGTACAGAGATATATTTTTTTCTGAGACAAGTTCGTGCGTGGATGATGAATAAATGACAGGAATTCAACCTTACCGTACTAACTATTGTATTGTAGTGATACAAATCAGTATACTCTGGTTTGTTGTTATATATTATATAAATATTTCATATATAACAGTTACATGTATATATCATTTTCATCCATTTGTATATCATTCTATTCTACTATTCTAATAATAGTGCAGTGCAAGTTCATAGTGGACACTCTTCTGTAATAATTCGATTTTTTCAATAGATTGGATTTGAGTAGGCATTCATATTTTCCCGCAAAACGTTCTTGAGATATTCTTCCGCATGCGTTAACACAATTTTTCTGTACGTGTGCATAGATATTATTAATGAATTTTTACTTATATATATATTTCTAACGACAAAACATTTTCATAAATATTAATTTATGTTCTAAAAAAATATGTTTATGAGTATTCATTGAAGAAATGAATTTATAACAAGCGATAAGGAATGTTATTTTGCACTCGATAATGTCCGCGTATTTATAGATCGGTTACCAGTCAAAAACGAAAGCTACGTAAGTAGAAATCTCTGTGGCAACAATACATCGGAATGCCCTCACGGTCAACGCGATGTAAAAATATATATAGCAACTGTGACCTTGAACGAAGACCTATTGATCCCAAATTAATAGGCGTCTTCCAATTTCCTACATTGTTCAGAAACTAAACAATCGCATGAAACTTGTCTCTCATCCGTTTGTTTAGTTTCTGAACAATAAATTTAAATATGTTTAAACTAATGCCCTACATCTTGCATTGACACCAGAATCAATAGCTGTTATATCCTCTTCCCTATGTCTTCAATTTTAATCCAGCAAGGGAAACTAAGCTACCATCTGGAATTACATTTTACAAAAGCTTCTTTCTTAAGTAACAATGACCCTGAACTTTGTCCTTATTTACCCCCGGCCAAATTGATAGGCGTCTTCCAATTTCCTTTATCTTTCATTGACTCTAAAATTGATAGCTAGCATCCTCTCTCCCTATATCTTCCATTTAAATCAAGCAAGCGAAAATAAGTTACCATCTGGAAACTTTTTTTTCTTCTAAGTAACAGTGACCTTGATCTTTGTCCCATTGATTTCAAAATCCCCTTTTCCATATCGTCTATTTGTTATTTTAAGGGAAACTCAAGTATTTAAAAAAAATCTATATTTATAAACTGTGACCTTGAACTTTGACCTATTGGACACACTATTGATAGGTGTCTTCCAATTCCACATTTCTTTCATTGACTCCAAAGTTGATAGCTATCACCACTTCCTTGTATCTTCCATCTTGATCAAGCAATGGAAAGTAAGTTATTACTTTGAAACAATTTTTTTTTCCCAAAATCTTCTGTCTTAAGTAACAGTGACCTTGAACTATCTCCTGTTGACTCAAAAATCAGAATGTGTCTCCCCCTCCTTATACCTTCTATGTGTATAGATTTCATTTCAATAAGGTCAAGAAAACTCAAGTAACAATCCAGAAACCATATATAGAAATAATTTATATATAGTAACTGTGACCTTGAACTATAACTCTTGACCCCCAAATTGATAGGCATCTAACAATGACCGATATCTTCCATTGACTCCAAAATCGATGGTTTATATCAACTTCTTTCCTATATTTTCAATTCAAATCAAGCAAGGAAAACTTAAGTAATCACTGGAACTTTTTGCACGATATAGTTATGATCCCCTAAAATTTCATCTCTTTGTTGGCCCATCCTTCATCTTTCTGTCCCTGCATCCATCTGTCTATGTCCTAAACAAATGGTTTCTGTATGGTAACTTGAGTTTTCCTTGCTAGATTGAAATGAAACTTTTACAAATAAAAAAAAAAAAAAAGGGAGGAGAAGACTATTGGTTTTGGGTTCAACAGGTCAAGGTTCAAGGTCACTGTTACTTTTTTTTTTAAATTGGTTTCTGCACCCAGAGTTTCCTTTGCCTGATAGGAAAGAAATTTTAACAGATGGAATATAAAGGATGAAGTTACCATCTGGAAACTATTTTTTTCCAAAAGCTTTTATTTTAAGTAGTAGCGACCTTAAACTTAGGCATTTTGACTCCAAAATCAATGAGTGTCTTCCCCTTCCCTTTATCGTCCATCTTTATTATTTCATTTCAATCAGGCAAGGGAAACTCAAGTCTCAATCCTGAAACAATTTTTTCCTAAAATATTTAGTAACTGTGACCTTGAACTTTGACCTATTGAACCCCAAATATAAATTGGCGTTTTCCCATTTCCTATATCTTTCATTTGTTAACATTTCTTTCAAATCAGGCAAGGGAAACTCAAGGTTCAGAAACCATTAAAAAAACGGATATAAAATTTGTGGGATATACATGTATATCAATGAGACAACTATCCAATGACACAAAAAAAAAAACAAATGGCATCTAGGAGGTCAACATATGGTGTACAATAATAGACAGGTTTCTATAGATTATGTGAAGCTCTAAATTGTCCAAAAGTCAAAAAATAGCCTGGGAATGAATTTCATCTGTAAAAAGTCCTATTGAACAAATTACAAATGAGCTGCGTCGGATAGAAATGGACCTTATGCAAGTGAATATCAATACATCTGTTTACCTATTTCGGATTGAAAAATCTCTATGGAAAGTTTGTAACTGTTTGAAATTGAGTTGTTATAAGAACCCTACAAAACAGACCAAAACTCATCTTTTATTTCGTATTTGAATGTTCCAAAATCAAACAAAGTCTTATACATGTATAAGTATAAGTGCACTTGCATAAGGTCGATTTCTTTCTGACGCAGCTCAAATGACATTATGATATGACATACAACCACAACAGCCAAGGTTACTAACAAAAGGACAGACACACATATGAGTAGCTGGGTAAACAAGTTTCTAATTTTGGGATTCCATCTTTTTTTATAATCATAGGCGGATCCAAGGGGAGCCACGGTGGGTCCAGGCCCCCCTTTCGTGGGCAAAATTTGGTTGATTATTTAGGGAATCACTGAAGCATGACTGGAGCGGGCCCCTTAGGTCAGTCAGCGGGCCCCCTTATGAAAAGTTCTGGATCCGCCACTGATAATATTGATTTACCAGCAAAAAGCAGGATAAGGAGATCTTCAATATACTTCAATAAGACAAGAGTGCACACACTGAAATGTCTCGCCTGCTTTACTGACCAATGATTTCATGTTGATAGTCCTAAATATAAAGCTTTACTACAAGTATCACATAAACTTAACATGATCCAAGAAAATGAGGTCAAGGTCAGATAAACCAAACCAGAAAAACATGTACACCTTCAGGGGCGGATCCAGCCATTTCAAAAGGGGGGTTCCCAACCCAGGATAAAGAGGGGTTCCAACCATATGTCCCCATTCAAATGCATTGATTGTCCAAAAAAAAGGGGGTTTTCCCACCCAGAACCCCCTGGATCTGTTGCTTATAGTTTCTAAGAAAAGAACTTAACCTGGAAAACTTAACATTGACCAATGAACCATGAAAATGACATCAAGGTCAGGTGAACCATGCCAGAAAGACATGTACCAGTACACCTTACAATCAATCTATGCATTAAATATAGTTGACATATATTGCTTATAGTATCTAAGAAACAAACTTAACTGTGAAAACTTAACATTGACCAATGAACCATGAAAATGAGGTCAAGGTCAAATGATACCTGCCAGACAGACATATACACCTTACAATCGTTCCATACACCAAATATAGTTGACCTATTGCTTATAGTTTAAGAAAAACAAACCAAAACATAAAAACTTAACACTGAGCAATGAACCGTGAAAATGAGGTCAAGGTCAAATAAAACCTGCCAGACTGACATGTACATCATAAAATATTTCCATACACCAAATATAGTTGATCTATTGCATATAGTATTAGAAAAAAAGACCAAAACACAAAACCTTAACTTTAACCACTGAACCATGAAAACTGTCTTGACAGGCACAAATGACCTTGCAAGGGACGCACATACTAAATATAGTTGTCCTACTACTCATAATAAGAGAGAAATTAACATTACAAAAAATCTTAACTTTTTTTCAAGTAGTCACTGAACCATGAAAATGAGGTCAAGGACAATGGACATATGACAGACGGAAACTTCATAACATGAGGAATCTATATACAAAGTATGAGTCATCCAGGTCTTCCACCTTCTAAAATATAAAGCTTTTAAATAGTTAGTTAACGCCGCCACCAGATCACTATCCCTATGTTGAGCTTTCTGCAACAGAAGTTGCAGGCTTGACAAAAAACTAGATGATGATGCACCACTCTGCTCTGCCATATGCATGAGTATACATGTAGTTCCACATACTTTAGATTTGACAAGCAGTGATGTTTAAGTACAACTTGAAATTGTTGTGCTGTCTGTAAGACACAAATGATGCCCCGGCCTGACCATAAGAAATTATAAATTTAACACTATGTCTGATGATCTATCTTTTATCTTTATTCTGAATGTCTACACTTGCAGGAATGAATGTCTAGCCAAAAGGTTTCAACTTTCTAGTTTTAGTAGTCATCAAGTTCAACTTCCCGCTATTGATTAAATATTTGACAATACTAAAAAATCTTATTTATTGCGTTAGGGACATTAAATTGTAGTAGTACCCATGTTTTCATTTACAGCCAGTGAGAAGGATATGAAGTCCAAGTAACGGTTTTTGTGAATATCTAACATCTCCGTTTCTGACTTTTAGTACAAAAAATGACTAAGTCCAAACACCTGGCATTTTGAGAATATTTGAAAAAAAATTTAAATCCTGTAGACATGGACACCTCTATTATGTGTAAAAACAACCTACAAAATATTAAAACTATAGCTCAAAAACTGTCGGAGGAGATAGCTGGACAAACCATGTATCTATATTCGGATGGATGAATGGACGGACGGACGGACAGACAGGGGTAAATTAATATGCCCGCAAACATTTTGTCGCAGGGCAAAAAAATCTAGACAACTTGTATGAATCTAGTAAAATTTTGATATGACATTTTTGTAAAATAACAAGAAAACTATTGCTATCACTTTATTAAAATAATGGATGAACTGTACAATAACAATAACAATATTGTTCATGTTGTTTGTGACCGTTTTCAAATATGCTTTATCAATTAACATGAATAATACATATATCAAATATGAATATTGCACCAGAATTAATTATACAATAAAATACCTCATATAAATAGTGGTACTGTTTATAATGACTCTTCACCAAAAAAGTTGAATCATCAACAAAAAGAAAGAATCGAACAGTTTGTTCCAAGGTGATGTCTTCATTTTTCATTTACTCTTACATGTTAATGTACGAGGGTCTGGATAGGGTCTACATTTCTGTAATCTTTAAATTTGTATGCCGTATTTCTCTATTCTTCATTTATTTTGCCAAATTTTCTCTATTCTTTATAACTTTGGTCCTTTTTTCTCTAAATTAATATTTTTACCCCTTATTCTGTATTCTGTAAACCCCATCCAGACCCTCATGTATCCATTCTTTCTTAATTGCTGTTGAAAAGCTGTGGAAAACAGTTTAATTTCCATTATAACTGATAAATGCCAAATCACAGTCATGTTTCTGTTTCCTCCAGTTTAAATTTCATGACTTCACAGAACCAAGAAATCATACAAAATAATAACTATTAATAATTATAAGTCAATATTGGTATTACTTATTTTGAACATAATCATTTGAACATAATAATACAAGCCTAGATAACGTATTTGAATAGCAGATACTTTATAGCCTACACATGTAAGTATCCGCTATGGATAATGCTTCTGTAATAAAATGGTTTCATACAAAACTATAAGTTAGTGCATATGGCAGTGAATGTACAATCTTTTTGCATTTTCAATGTTCTAAAATAACAAAACTTCTGAAAAAATTATTTTACAATTACTCCTGATTTTATTTTTTTGAGATTTACTTTAGGTAAGCAATTTTACAAATGTACTGAGAAATGAGGGAATGAAATGAGGTTGCTCATTTCTCAAATCCTGCTTTTTTGTTATTTTTTCCCACTTTCCACTTTTTTCCGTCTTTTTCCCTAAATCCTACTTTTTAACAACTTCCCCCCTCCACATTTGTCCAACATTCACTTTTTTTCACCCCAAATATCCCACATCCCACCAGCGTGTCATCCCCCTCAGAAATGAGCACATTTCAGTGCTAACAAGAATATTCCACTCATCTGAAATGTTGTTCAGGAAAACTATAATAACAAGTTTCCCATGGGCATTCCTTTTCAAACAAACTAACATGTAATTATAGTAAAAAGCTATTACATGAATTTTATATAATGCAACAAACATGGCACTCAATTGCTTTTCACCCATGATCTTTAAGGTTTCAAGAGACATAACTTCATAAAAAGTTATTAGTACAATGTACCACTATTTTTTTTTAATGTCAATGTAGATGTATCTTAATTGATACTTGAACTTGGTGCTATAAAAATTGCCTGTCAAAGAAGGCAGCAGTTTTTTTGGCACCAATTTTGAAACAAAGCAAAAAAAACTTTACATTATACTCTTTATTAAGTCTAGTGTAAGACCATCACTATAAAGCCTGTTCAAGCTTCAATTTTTTGTTTGAATCTAATAAATCTTTGTAAACATGGTAATGTGCATACAATTTGAATTGACATAACCATAACAATTACTTCTATGTTAAGGTGGGTTAAAAGTTTTTAATTTACTGATTCTTGTGTTTAATAAAGACAATCTGTTAAGCTTAAGTAAGGTATAAAATGTGGGATCTTTAAGCTCTCAAGTTTACTAATTGCCACCAAGCATGCAAATAAAATACAGAAAAACTTCTAATATGAATAAAGTCGATACTTTAAAAGAATACTTCTTAAGACAGCTGGCATTGTCATACTGATTTTAGATATATTTAAGTTTTATGATTTTTAATACATCTGTTAGTCGTCTGCACTTAGGTGAGAACAAATGGAGATTGACATTGAATAAAAGGAAATTGACTTTCCAATATGTGAAAATGTCTAATAAAGAAGGACAAATACCTCTGTTTCTGATTTTAACTTTTATAATAATAAACAGAAAACAGTTTTCCTCTTCACCTATATTTGTCTGACTTAAATTGACCATAAGTTAAGATTAAACTGTTCATGGCTTATAAGTGACTTTTCCTTTAGATTTTCTGTGAAAATGGTCAACGCCTCTTAAATATATGCATACAATAAGAAATAATCATACAAAATGCAATGGGATATCAGGAAAATAAGCAAACTATGAGTAAATTATATCAGATTTAAAATAATCACTAATAAGACCATAACAAAAATATTCTCAGATTCTTACCAACTTTCAACAATTTATTTTTTGTATTTCATGTTTTCCAAAATTTTGGTCAGCTGTCACTCTGTCCTCATTTAATTTGGAATTTCTTCTATGTTCAACAACCCTTGAGAAAGACCTTTTAGGCTGAAATAATTTGGTCTGTATTTTTCTTTTAAGTTTTCTTTTTGTGTTTTTAGTTTTTTCTCCTTTGACCATTTCTTCATTTTATATTACATGTATATTCCTATAACCAATTCACATTTTTATATTGCATGTATATTCCTATAACCAATTCACGTTTTATATTGCATGTATATTCCTATAACCAATTCACATTTTATATTACATGTATATTCCTATAACCAATTCACATTTTATATTACATGTATATTCCTATAACCAATTCACATTTTATATTACATGTATATTCCTATAACCAATTCACATTTTTATATTACATGTATATTCCTATAACCAATTCACATTTTGTTTTTGTAATGGAAAAGGTTTTCTTTCTCAATGAAGCAGCAACAGAAAAAGTAAAAAATAAAATATGCTCACTTAAAACAGTAGGAAGAGAATCTTGAATAAATTGTTAGATATAACGTTTGTTAGCTTCACGTTAAAAAGTTATATTTGAGATTTCATAGAATCTAGAAATATTTTTATTATGGCCTAAGCATAAACATAGGGTGTATATGTGGATATCTCATTTGGTATATAAAATAATATAACAAATAAGAAAGTGATTACGCAAATTATTTTTCATAATATGCTTCTTAAAGAGTCTACAAAATCTGAAACAAAACAGTAAGCAGACATGATTTAGTGAGAAAAAAATCTTTTTTAATATTTCTTCAGACTATTATTCTATTCAACCTTTACAGACTTTCGATTACGGAAGCAATGATTGTTTGTGTCTATTCTGTTTTGGCACATGTTATGCTAAATCATTATCTATCAAGATTTCTGCTGTTTAAGTTTAGTCGCCATAGAGGAATTTTCTTTCTTCATTTGTTGGTAATCAGACGTAATCTTTTCTAGATTGGTTAACACCTTACTCTTACTCTCATGTTCAATCTGAAAAAGAAAATGGAGTAAACATTTTATAACCAAAATATTAATCCCAAACATTCTGGAGTCACTGTAGATTTTTGTGAAATTTTATTGTTGATAAAATTGCAACAGGATAGGATGGATAGAATTAGAAATCAGTAATAATATAAAATATGAATATGTATTAAACTGTGGATTCATTTATTTTGTGGATACCAATTTTTGTGGATTACGGAAAATTGTTTTTCGTGGATATTTGATTTTGTGGTTTTACAAAATTCTGCATACAAGGCTTAAGGTGGTATGGGAGCCTAAAATAAAAATGATAGAATTTGTTCATACTTTGCCAAACGTAGTATCTATTGATATATGTTCAAAAATATAATAAAAAGATAGGTCACTGTGCATTTTTCAAGCTACAGGTTGTGACAAAATGACACATTTTGTATGGATTATACAGGAAAAACACCATTTTGTGATTAGAAACTAAACAAAATGATAGAATTGTAAAATAAATTAGGAAAAGGTAGCTTTCAGACAATGCTTTGAAAATATCAAAAGAAAAGATAGGGTCACCGTACATTATTTCGGCTAAAATACAAAATAGGAAAATTCCATGTAGATTCCTTCAGAAAATGCACTGTTTTAGAGTTACCTCCCTTAAAATGCCAATTTAAAACATTTAAAACAACCAAAAATAATCTAAACTTGTAAAATATTAATATTTATAAGTTATATTCTTATAAATTGGTTCTTTTAAATGAAAATTCACATTAAATATCTGCATTCCTGCATCAAATTTTGCTAACTTGATAGAAAATCTGGACCTTAGGTTCTCTGTTTTTAACAATTCAAGATGGCGGAAGACACCCATACCACCTTAAGAAAATTCGTTGAACATTTAAATTTGTGGATCCCCTGTACCAACGAAATCCACAAAATTTTGTATCCCACGAATAATAATGAATCCACACTTACGTTTGTTGAAGTCATATTTAAATCATATTTATTAAGTTACTTTCACAGCTGCACAATCTAAATAAGATGTTATATTTTCAAAAGAACACATAACATACTAAATGAAAAATTAGGTTATTTAAGGTGGTACATAACACTACAGGAAAACGGATGCGGCATACGGAGGTGGTTCAATGATTTTAAAGTCGGCACCATAGGCCTTCAGAAGACTTGAAGTCTTCTTCCACCAAAACTGTCGGAGGAGATAGCTGGACAAACCATGTATCTATATATATATATTCGGATGGATGAATGGACGGACGGACGGACAGACAGGGTAAATTAATATGCCCGCAAACATTTTGTCGCAGGGCAAAAAATCTAGACAACTTGTATGAATCTAGTAAAATTTTGACATTTTTGTAAAATAACAAGAAAACTATTGCTATCACTTTATTAAAATAATGGATGAACTGTACAATAACAATAACAATATTGTTCATGTTGTTTGTGACCGTTTTCAAATATGCTTTATCAATTAACATGAATAATACATACATCAAATATGAATATTGCACCAGAATTAATTATACAATAAAATGCCTCATATAAATAGTGGTACTGTTTATAATGACTCTTCACCAAAAAAGTTGAATCATCAACAAAAAGAAAGAATCGAACAGTTTGTTCCAAGGTGATGTCTTCATTTTTCATTTACTCTTACGTGTTAATGTACGAGGGTCCGGATAGGGTCTACATTTCTGTAATCTTTAAATTTGTATGCCGTATTTCTCTATTCTTCATTTATTTTGCCAAATTTTCTCTATTCTTTATAACTTTGGTCCTTTTTTCTCTAAATTAATATTTTTACCCCTTATTATGTATTCTGTAAACCCCATCCAGACCCTCATGTATCCATTCTTTCTTAATTGCTGTTGAAAAGCTGTGGAAAACAGTTTAATTTCTATTATAACTGATAAATGCCAAATCACAGTCACGTTTCTGTTTCCTCCAGTTTAAATTTCATGACTTCACAGAACCAAGAAATCATACAAAATAATAACTATTAATAATTATAAGTCAATATTGGTTTTACTTATTTTGAACATAATCATTTGAACATAATAATACAAGCCTAAATAACGTATTTGAATAGCAGATACTTTATAGCCTACAAATGTAAGTATTCGCTATGGATAATGCTTCTATAATAAAATGGTTTCATACAAAACTATAAGTTAGTGCATATGGCAGTGAATGTACAATCTTTTTGCATTTTCAATGTTCTAAAATAACAAAACTTCTGAAAAAATTATTTTACAATTACTCCTGATTTTATTTTTTTGAGATTTACTTTAGGTAAGCAATTTTACAAATGTACTGAGAATGAGGGAATGAAATGAGGTTGCTAATTTCTCAAATCCTGCTTTTTGTTATTTTTCCCACTTTCCTTTTTTTCCCGTCTTTTCCCTAAATCCTACTTTTAACAACTCCTCCCTCCACATTTGTCCAACATTCACTTTTTTCACCCCAAATATCCCACATCCCACCAGCGTGTCATCCCCCTCAGAAATGAGCACATTTCAGTGCTAACAAGAATATTCCACTCATCTGAAATGTTGTTCAGGAAAACTATAATAACAAGTTTCCCATGGGCATTCCTTTTCAAACAAACTAACATGTAATTATAGTAAAAAGCTATTACATGAATTTTATATAATGCAACAAACATGGCACTAAATTGCTTTTCACCCATGATCTTTAAGGTTTCAAGGGACATAACTTCATAAAAGTAATTAATAAAATGTATCTTAATTAATACTTGAACTTGGTGCCATAAAATTTCCTTTCAATGAAGGCAGCAAAGTCTTTTTTGGGCAATTTTTGAAACAAAGCAAAAAAAAACTTTACATTATACTCTTTATTAAGTCTTGTGTAAGACCATCACTATAAACCCTGTTCAAGTTTCAAATGAATCTAATAAATCTTTTTAAACATGGTAGTGTGTAAACGATTTGAATTGACATAACCATAACAATTACTTCTAAGTTAAGGTGGGTTAAAAGTTTTTAATTTACTGAGCCTAGGTATCCGCTATGGGTAATGCTTCTGTAATAAAATGGTTTCATACAAAACTATAAGTTAGTGCATATGGCAGTGAATGTACAATGTTCTAAAATGACAAAACTTCTGAAAAAATTATTTTACAATTACTCCTGATTTCATTTTTTATGAGATTTACTTTAGGTAAGCATTTTTACAAATGAACTGAGAAATGAGGAGGATGACACAGGGTTGCTCATTTCTCAAATCCTGCTTTTTTTCTTATTTTTTCCCACTTCCAACTTTTTATCATTCTTTGTCCCCAAATACCACTTTTTACTCCCCCTCAACACCTATATCTAACATTCACTTTTTTTAACCCCAAATATCCCACATCCCACCAGCGTGTCATCCCCCTCAGAAATGAGCACATTTCAGTGCTAACAAGAATATTCCACTCATCTGAAATGTTGTTCAGGAAAACTATAATAACAAGTTTCCCATGGGCATTCCTTTTCAAACAAACTAACATGTAATTATAGTAAAAGCTATTACATGTATCCGCTATGGATAATGCTTCTGTAATAAAATGGTTTCATACAAAACTATAAGTTAGTGCATATGGCAGTGAATGTACAATCTTTTTGCATTTTCAATGTTCTAAAATAACAAAACTTCTGAAAAAATTATTTTACAATTACTCCTGATTTTATTTTTTTGAGATTTACTTTAGGTAAGCAATTTTACAAATGTACTGAGAAATGAGGGAATGAAATGAGGTTGCTCATTTCTCAAATCCTGCTTTTTTGTTATTTTTTCCCACTTTCCACTTTTTTCCGTCTTTTTCCCTAAATCCTACTTTTTAACAACTTCCCCCCTCCACATTTGTCCAACATTCACTTTTTTTCACCCCAAATATCCCACATCCCACCAGCGTGTCATCCCCTCAGAAATGAGCACATTTCAGTGCTAACAAGAATATTCCACTCATCTGAAATGTTGTTCAGGAAAACTATAATAACAAGTTTCCCATGGGCATTCCTTTTCAAACAAACTAACATGTAATTATAGTAAAAGCTATTACATGAATTTTATATAATGCAACAAACATGGCACTCAATTGCTTTTCACCCATGATCTTTAAGGTTTCAAGAGACATAACTTCATAAAAAGTTATTAGTACAATGTACCACTATTTTTTAATGTCAATGTAGATGTATCTTAATTGATACTTAAACTTGGTGCTATAAAAATTGCCTGTCAAAGAAGGCAGCAGTTTTTGGCACCAATTTTGAAACAAAGCAAAAAAACTTTACATTATACTCTTTATTAAGTCTAGTGTAAGACCATCACTATAAAGCCTGTTCAAGCTTCAATTTTTTGTTTGAATCTAATAAATCTTTGTAAACATGGTAATGTGCATACAATTTGAATTGACATAACCATAACAATTACTTCTTTGTTAAGGTGGGTTAAAAGTTTTTAATTTACTGAATCTTGTGTTTAATAAAGACAATCTGTTAAGCTTAAGTAAGGTATATAATGTGGGACCTTTAAGCTCTCAAGTTTACTAATTGCCACCAAGCATGCAAATAAAATACAGAAAAACTTCTAATATGAATAAAGTCGATACTATAAAAGAATACTTCTTAAGACAGCTGGCATTGTCATACTGATTTTAGATATATTTAAGTTTTATGATTTTTTAATACATCTGTTAGTCGTCTGCACTTAGGTGAGAACAAATGGAGATTGACATTGAATAAAAGGAAATTGACTTTCCAATATGTGAAAAATGTCTAATAAAGAAGGACAAATACCTCTGTTTCTGATTTTAACTTTTATAAGCAATAAACAGAAAACAGTTTTCCTCTTCACCAATATTTGTCTGACTTAAATTGACCATAAGTTAAGATTAAACTGTTCATGGCTTATAAGTGACTTTTCCTTTAGATTTTCTGTGAAAATGGTCAACGCCTCTTAAATATATGCATACAATAAGAAATAATCATACAAAATGCAATGGGATATCAGGAAAATAAGCAAACTATGAGTAAATTATATCAGATTTAAAATAATCACTAATAAGACCATAACAAAAATATTCTCAGATTCTTACCAATTTCAACAATTTACTCTTTTTGTATTTCATGTTTTCCAAAATTTTGGTCAGCTGTCACTCTGTCCTCATTTAATTTGGAATTTCTTCTATGTTCAACAACCCTTGAGAAAGACCTTTTAGGCTGAAATAATTTGGTCTGTAATTTTCTTTTACCTTTTATTTTTTGTGTTTTTAGTTTTTTCCCCTTTGACCATTTCTTCATTCTTATATTACATGTATATTCCTATAACCAATTCACATTTTTATATTGCATGTATATTCCTATAACCAATTCACATTTTTATATTACATGTATATTCCTATAACCAATTCACATTTTATATTACATGTATATTCCTATAACCAATTCACATTTTATATTACATGTATATTCCTATAACCAATTCACATTTTATATTACATGTATATTCTATAACCAATTCACATTTTTATATTACATGTATATTCCTATAACCAATTCACATTTTGTTTTTGTAATGGAAAAGGTTTTCTTTCTCAATGAAGCAGCAACAGAAAAAGTAAAAAAATAAAATATGCTCACTTAAAACAGTAGGAAGAGAATCTTCGAATAAATCGTTAGATATAACGTTTGTTAGCTTCACGTTAAAAAGTTATATTTGAGATTTCATAGAATCTAGAAATATTTTTATTATGGCCTAAGCATAAACATAGGGTGTATATGTGGATATCTCATTTGGTATATAAAATAATATAACAAATAAGATGTGATTACGTAAATTATTTTTCATAATATGCTTCTTAAAGAGTCTACAAAATCTGAAACAAAACAGTAAGCAGACATGATTTAGTGAGAAAAAAAATCTTTTTTAATATTTCTTCAGACTATTATTCTATTCAACCTTTACAGACTTTCGATTACGGAAGCAATGATTGTTTGGGTCTATTCTGTTTTGGCACATGTTATGCTAAATCATTATCTATCAAGATTTCTGCTGTTTTAGTTTAGTCGCCATAGAGGAATTTTCTTTCTTCATTTGTTGGTAATCAGACGTAATCTTTTCTAAATTGGTTAACACCTTACTCTTACTCTCATGTTCAATCTGAAAAAGAAAATGGAGTAAACATTTTATAACCAAAATATTAATCCCAAACATTCTGGAGTCACTGTAGATTTTTTGTGAAATTTTTATTGTTGATAAAATTGCAACAGGATAGGATGGATAGAATTAGAAATCAGTAATAATATAAAATATGAATATGTATTAAACTGTGGATTCATTTATTTTTGTGGATACCAATTTTTGTGGATTACGGAAAAATTGTTTTTTCGTGGATATTTGATTTTCTGGTTTTACAAAATTCTGCATACAAGGCTTAAGGTGGTATGGGAGTCTAAAATAAAAATGATAGAATTTGTTCATACTTTGCCAAAACGTAGTATCTATTGATATATGTTCAAAAATATAATAAAAAAGATAGGTCACTGTGCATTTTTCAAGCTACAGGTTGTGACAAAATGACACATTTTGTATGGATTATACAGGAAAAACACCATTTTGTGATTAGAAACTAAACAAAATGATAGAATTGTAAAATAAATTAGGAAAAGGTAGCTTTCAGACAATGCTTTGAAAATATCAAAAGAAAGATAGGGTCACCGTACATTATTTCCGGCTAAAATACAAAATAGGAAAATTCCATGTAGATTCCTTCAGAAAATGCACTGTTTTAGAGTTACCTCCCTTAAAATGCCAATTTAAAACATTTAAAACAACCAAAAATAATCTAAACTTGTAAAATATTAATATTTATAAGTTATATTCTTATAAATTGGTTCTTTTAAATGAAAATTCACATTAAATATCTGCATTCCTGCATCAAATTTTGCTAACTTGATAGAAAATCTGGACCTTAGGTTCTCTGTTTTTAACAATTCAAGATGGCGGAAGACACCCATACCACCTTAAGAAAATTCGTTGAACATTTAAATTTGTGGATCCCTGTACCAATGAAATCCACAAAATTTTGTATCCCACGAATAATAATGAATCCACACTTACGTTTGTTGAAGTCATATTTAAATCATATTTATTAAGTTACTTTCACAGCTGCACAATCTAAATAAGATGTTATATTTTCAAAAGAACACTTAACATACTAAATGAAAAATTAGGTTATTTAAGGTGGTACATAACACTACAGGGAGATAACTCTGTAAAAATCAGCTGAACGTTTTAATCATGTTCTATTGTTAAGGAAGTATTAAGCTTCTCAATGATCAATATTAGTGTTTGTCAAACTGCTATATATCCAATGAAATTTTTCCGATAAAGTGTGTGGTTCAAGTTTTTTGAAATTTTTATATTTATGTCAAAGGGTCAAAGTAAATATTTTGTCAAAATTTTATGAAAATTAAACGAGCCAAATTAATTTTAGATAAGGTGTTTGGTACCACCTTAAGTGATGATGTGATATTTTTTACTATTGATTCACTTATAGTCATTTACATTCTGAAGGGACCATTGCATGTTGTATTTAGTACCATTTTGAATGAAAAAAAAATGAACAATTCCCAAAACAAATGACTCCTACCTGGTCCTCTAATTCTCTGATCTCCCTCATAATGGTACCAGTCTGTGTTACTGTTTGTATAAGTTGTTCAAAATTCTGCAAAAAGTATATCTATAACTGAATATGTTTGTTTAATAGGACATTACCTTTAATATATTCATATATATTCAAGATGGAATTAAGAAGGAATAACAAGAACTACAAACTATTTATGAGTATTTAAGATGCATCTTTTTGAATAACAAAGAAATGTAGAAATTGTTGGTGAAAAAAAATTACTGCATTTTTTCAGGAAGTTTCCAAAGGAGGGGCCTTGGTGGCCAAGTGGTCTAAGTAGAAGTACTACTGTATAACTAGCCTGTCAACACTGAGGTTGTGAGTTCAAATCCAGCACTTGGCAGGTGGGCTCAACTCCATTCTTAATTGACCAGGAATGTCAGTTTTCCTACCAAAGTTTGTGGTTCTCTAGGCACTCTGGCTTCCTCCACCAATAAATACTGACCACCATGAAATAGCACAATAGTGCTGAAAGTGACGTTAACACCAATCAATCAATCAATCCAAAGGAAAAAAAGTGAAAAGCTGAAAATGTTAATCCCAAGCATCACTGAAATCTTATTGTTAAATATTCTCTATTTCAAAGATATACCTCATGTAATGCTGCTAAATTTCTATATGCCTTCTTCACAGATTCATCCTTTTTAGCATCCTGTAAATAAAAAATAAACAATATATAAACTTTCCAAGCAGTAGCATATTTTTAAATATATGATACAGAGACTGACATATAGCCTTACCTTCAACCATATGAACAAGAATCCCTTCACACCTTGTGCCAGTTGTACTTTTTCTCACATTTGAATTAGATATACTGTGGATTCATTTATATTCGTGGGATACCAATGTGGATTTCGTGGCTACAGATGAACCATGCATTGATTTCGTGGCTACAGATGAACCATGAATTGAACTATTCAATGAAGTAAAATTTTTCTATAAGCTTGTATGCAGACATTAGTAAAACCGCAAAATCAAATATCCACGAAAATTGGTAACCACAAAAATAAATGAATCCACATATCTGGTCAGTCTTACAAAAAATTCTAAATATATAACTGCTATATTTCACAATAACTGTTTATGCATAAAATGTATGTTGTGTTATCTTAATAGTTGCATTGACCTTCATTAATATTAAATATTAAGACTTAACTGGACATCAATACTATATACCAAGCCAATACATGTACCGGTTGAGTAAGAGGATAACTATTGGTAAGGATAGGTATTGTGAAATGTTAGAAAACACTAATTACAAATCTTACCCTGAATATAAGTTCATCTGTTACAGTAAATGTTCGGTCCAGTTTACCAGATAACATGTTAATTTCTTTCTGTACTGATCTGGTATCTACTAATACCTAGTAATTAAACATAATGATAAATACAGTCTTCCTAAAAATAAGTAGAAACATGAAAGACAAAGAAAATCTCAAATTGTAAACTAATTAATTATTTCCATTCTAACTGTTAACTTATTTAATGCTGAAAAAAATTACAAAATTTAATCAAAACTAACCTTCTGTGTTCTATAGCATAAAGAAATAAATCAGTAAGAAATAATCAATCTACCAATATATCCCAAATATTATTAATTTGTTTTTTTCAGAGTCAAGCAAATATAAAATGTAGGTCATTGTGACCCATTATTTATTATTTAATAGTTTGCATTGCACAAGAGAATTAACATAGATATAGTTTCTGCATAAGGAAAATTTGGAAAATAAAATTGAGAATGGAAACAGGGAATGTGTCAAAGAGACAACAACCCGACCAAAGAGCAGAAAACAGCCCAAGGCCACCAATGGGTCTTCAACAAAGCAAGAAAATCCAGCACCCGGAAATAAATAAGGGTAAAAATACCTGACAGAGTATCTTACACTCTTTAATTATTTAACACTAATTAAAAAGGGTATACAGTTTAATTAGAACTCACGACGTAATTTTACAAAATATATGTACAATGCCCTTTGGCATTTATGTTGTTAAAACTAACATATACAAAAAATACACTGTTCACCTAACACTTTACATATTAGAAAGTTCGAACTTATGCATAAATTTTTCGCAGAATTTATTTTTCGTGATTTTCATTTAACCGCCAAAATAAGCGAAAATAACCAGCTATACAGTAATTCTGATATAAAACTGAAAGTACATCCATTCAAACAGATGAGTGTAAATCAACTTGTTTCAGCCACAAGTAAGGCATAAATAACATCTGTACGATTTTTTTATATCTAGAATGCATATTTGATGAATATAAACAGACTTTAAAACATTCATAATTATATCATTAACTAATGCATTCCAATCTTTATACCTGGTTAATGCCGTCTTTTTGTTTTTTAATATTTGACACAATCTCCATGATTCTTTTTGTATAAGCTGACCTGTTGACATCTTTTGTCATTCTCTCATATTCAGCTATCTATAAATACAACAACAATCAGATAAATAATTAACTTTAAAAAAATATGATAAAGTTGCATATTATTCCATGTCATCATTTTTGATTCAGCCATGCTGGATCTATGCGATCACTCTGGTTTTGGAGATGGTGCAGAATACTAAGTTGAAGACATATTATGAAACTAATTAGGTATGTGTTTTTATGACTTGCAGAAACTTTCTACACCATTTTAATCATCTACTGCCAACTTTTGACATGTTATTTGCCCTTAAATTAAGAAAAGATTGGTCGAATAACCCTTTTATTTTAGATATATACTTGCATATAGTGCCTTTGTAAATCAAAATTTATAATGATTTACTATTTATGAATTAATTTGAAAAGTATTTGTACATCAACTGAATCATTTGAGAAGAATTTTGAAAGTATTTGATTAGTATCTTATACTTGTGTAAGTGATTGTTCAATGAAATTTGGGTCAACAGGTGTATAAATATATCTTAAGTTGATTCCCACACTTTTTTGAAATGGTATTACTCCAATTCTTTCCATAGGCAAGTAAGAGTCATTATGATTCTCAACTGTCATGATTTTCAAATAATTACATTCAAAGGTGTAAGTGTTAATTGGAAACAACCCCAGTCTTAATTCACCAAAGTTAATATCTCATGACCTGTTACATAATTAAATAGACACAATTTATTACACATTTAATTGAATACACATTCTTGACCTCAATAGTATACCTACAAATGTATTGTTTATTTTGATCTTCACAACATTAAAATATTCAGTTAATTTTGCTAGCTAGCTGAATGATTAATCAGATGTGGGTTATTTTAAATGAAAAGATGAAAAAATTTGTAAGGGTTCCATGAACCCAGTGTCTCCTACTTTTGCTGTTAATGAGGCTCAACAAATGTGAGGAAAAAATTAATAAAATATTCCTCTCTATACTATCTTTTGATTGTAAGTAGCTTCTGTCCAAGTTTGGTAAAAATCCAGGATAGTTTATGAATCTAATAAATGTTTAAAAACTTAAACTGCAGAATGTATGTAATGTTGACTGGAAGAAAACTAAGTCCATTTATAAGTAAAATAAGGAAAAATGGAACAAAATTTTATCAAAATTTCCTTCTAGATACTAGCTTCTGATCATAAACAAGCTTCTGTCCAAGTGTGGTATAAATCCAGGATAGTTTAAAAGTTGTTAAAATTTTAAAAACTTTAACCAAAGAGTGAATGTAATGTTAACTGGCAGAGAAACTAAGTCCATTTATCAGTAAAATACGGAAAAATGGAATTTTTTTTACAAAATTTACTTCTGGATACTATCTTATGATCATAAACAAGCCACTTTCCAAGTCTGGTAGAAATCCAGGATAGTTTAAGAAAGTTTTAAAATTTCAAAACTATAACCACAGAGTGAATGTAATGTTTCCTGGCAGAAAAACTAAGTCCATTTATAAGTAAAATACGGAAAAATGGAATTTTTTTTTACAAAATTTACTTTAGAATATAATCTTATGATCATAAACAAGCTTCTGTCCAAGTTTGGTAGAAATCCAGGAAAGTTTAAGAAAGTTATTAAAATTTCAAAAACTTTAACCACAGAGTTGAATATTTGTGGGCCGCCCGACGGAATGTAGGATCGCATGTCTCGCTTTTTCAACAAAAGTCGAAGGCTCGACAAAATGAAAAAATATGTACACAAAATGCAAGCAAATTTTATTTCACTTGTAAAAACATTGTCATTATCATCTGTCACGGCATTTTGCATTTGCGCGATTTTATCTTTCACTTGCGCCGATTGTATATGGGTAGATTACAGGTGAATATCATTTCCTATTTATCATTATAAACCTCTTCCGTTAGTCAGTTGTAAAGCATTAAAATCCATAAAAAACAGAATACAATAAATTATAAATCTGTCCATGCCGAGTATATATATACTACACATCTGATGTATTCCTTCCTTGTAATTTCATCACTTCTATACTTGTTGCGTACAGAGGCGGGTATTTCAAGAGTTCTTATTTTTACATAAGAAACGGCCTGGATTTTCTTGATGACACCCATATAAAAATATATGTTAGAGTTGTGCGAATAAAACTGTTTATTGTAATGCGAAAAATTATTCTGGAATGTTATTCATCCTTTTACAATCTTCAACAGATGCAACTGCCTAGAAATAAGGTGGATAACATGAAGTTGAGCATATATATAAGTACTTTACGTAGTCTAAGAATGCATGACATTTGTCATCAGAACGAGCGTCAGACATAATGTCAAACGTGAAGAAGTCCTCGATTTCATCTGAAGGAAGGAATAGTAGCCCGATAGCAATTTACCAGTGTCACTTGATTTGTCTTTATACTCTGTACTTAGCTCAAAAGACTGGATTTTCCTCCACCAGTTCTGAGCCAGCTAGATGAAAACGACAACAATTTATTCGTAGAGGACAACAGTTATATGCATGTTATAATTGACAATTTATAACATATGTACAACTGGCTAACTGAAGAGGTTTACATTGATAAATAAAAAAAATAACATTTACCTGTAATTTACCTGTGCACAATCAGCACACATGAAAGATCGAAACTTTTTAAAATCGGTGCAAATGTCATACGCCCTCTGTCACATAAGTTAATAATCAAGTTCTAATTAATTAGTTACAATTATCAGAAATTTGGTTGAAACAATAAACAAAATTGCATAACTCTTACCTGAGCATTTTCTGCCATAAAATTTATTTGTTTAACTTCTACATTTATATCCCATTATATTGCTATTTAACAGTAATTGGAAATATCTCAGCATTAGGTATTTGTTCATTTAATTTGAATACAGGAAATGTATTTTTCTTAATGAAGAATGTACACCAATTTAGATAAAAATAGTTATTATTTTTTAAATTTTTATTGTTGAGATATTTATAAAAAAATCTGACAGAGTCTAAAATTGAAATATCAATATTTATATCAATATTTGCATCAATATTGCGAAATTCCTACCTTTGGACAATAACAAAATTTTACAGTAAGATTGGAAATGAAAAGAGAAAAAATATTGAAAAAGTATGGTCAGAAAGAATATCAGACTAGCTATGAATATGGCTGGATCACAACATCAACGATGCTTTGATTAATATTCAACAGCCTTTTTCTGTAGACACAGTTGTTCTTATGAACAATGAGGTCTCAATCCTCAAGTATGGTTATTTGCATTTACTGCACCACAGGTAAATTAGTGACATTGTGATTGGTTTAACGCTGTCAGAGTGTGACCCCCTATGGATCCGTATAGGGACAGTAAATTTCATATGGGTATCATGACGTCACGTCTATTATTAATGGTGATGTCATCTATTATTGTTATTGTATTTCGTTGTTAATTTTTATACATCACTTTGCAGGAAAAGTCCTGTGTGCCATAAATTCATTATCGGACAGTGTTCTCCCCAGGCGTTATGACGCTGCGGTGCCGCAGCGCCTTCATAATTTTTGTAGATCCCATGGCGTCTTAATTGGCGCTGTCCCTTAATACTGATCCCAGCGTGTTAATTTTCACATTTTCATTATAAATGTTGGTTAAAATTGTCAAGTTACTGATCACCGCTGATGGGTCGGTCAGTGTTACGCAATAACTGATAATTAGTTTTACCTGAGCCACGCTTATCTCAGCCTTATCGGACTATGTTATCAGGTAATAGCGTAAATGATCATCAAGAAGATAGATATTTTTTGAAGAAAATTAAAAATTTTAAAAACTTCAGTGCAGAAATTGAAGAAATAGACCGCAAATACATTGTATATACGCATCGTGTGTGTGATCACTTGACCACTTATATAACGAATTTTTTCATTGGTCGAGAAGAAGAATCTATTTAAACACGACCAATGAACGTGTTGAATACACATGATAAATTTGAATACACATTGTTAAACCTGTTGTTCAACACGGGTACAGAATCGCCGCAGCTTCTGTATAATGTCACTGGTAAATAATTTCAATGGTTTTAACTTTAACGAATTTGTAAAGTTTCGTTTATATCTATATGCCAAAGATAGGATTAAACAATAATCGCACGGAGGCGTAACTGTGAAACTACGGAAACTGGTCAGCTGTTCATTCATAAAAAAAAAAATGTTTTAAAAAGCTGTATACCAAATATTCTAACCATATTCGATTTTATTAATTCTGAATGAACATGTTCTCTGCAAATAACAAAGGGGTGAATTATAAGCAAAAGGTAGATGATGGAAGTAGAAGATTTTTTTCACACCAATGACTTCTAATGAAAAGGGGAATACACCTCCGTCTACACTGTCAGTATAAGCAGATTTCATTGCTTCTCCTAATCCCAACCAAGCTCAAGTTTTAGCAATTGATAAAAGCAAGCACCATGTTTCTGGTTTCAATGACAAGTGGCTGACTGAGTTTTCATGGCTTAGAAATGTTAAAGGGGTATAAGCAAAGTTATTGTGAGTGGGGTTTAATTTTAACCCTGAAGAGGATAAAGACAAAGTTGAGGAACAGACTGTCCAACAAAATAACACTATCTTGAAACAATATCCCTAGAAGGAGCAGAGAGTAGAGATGAATATTTATATTTTGACTTCTTTAATTGACTGAATATAAATAACTTTTGTGTTTAAAATCAATTTATTTCATATATATATATATACTCTTGTAACTCATTAATACTCTGCATTATTAAACACATAACACAAAGCATTATAATTCATATTGCATGTCATGATTTATGACTTATTGCTTCAGATCACAAACGTTCACTCTAAAAAAGAGTTCGCGCCTTGAATTTTGCGCCTTAAAAAATCCTGGGAGAACACTGTACGGATCAATACTGACCCCTACAGATCCATAGAGGGTTAGTAAAATCCATTGGGGATATGGCTTTCTGCCTCACCCTGTATGGATTTTACTTACCCTCTATGTAGGGGTCTGTAGCGAACCATATAACTTATAGTATTAATTTTTTTCCTTTAGTAGGATCTATGATTTTAATTAATGGTGGAAAAAGGCATGCCTTATGTATAATTATTCTGAAACTCCTTAACTCCATTTTTTATGGAACAATGAATAGCGTCATAGCTGTTCGTGGATAGCAAAGGAAAACATTTTGTGAGATCTGAAGAATTGTGGATTCAGGTTGCAAAGAAGAGAGTGGCTCCCAATTTGATCAGAAATTTTTTAATTTTTTTTATCGTCAAAATTTTTTTTCCTAACTACACTTGTGTCTTTCTTTAAACCATTACAGGCAATTTTACCCCCTTTTTTACCCATGGATCTGCCCACAATGCCATAAAATACTGACCAATTGTTTTTGTAACTCCTCTTTCTGTCTGGCATCATCTGCTACTTCTTTCATTTTGGATCGGAATGCTTTTATCTCTTCTAACTTCTTCTCTGCTTCAGACTAAAAATTAGACACCAATAATTGCATAAAATATTAAAATTCCTTGGAATAATTCAAAATTGCATCATGCAGAGTATTTACCTTTAAGGATGTTCGCTCCTCTTGTTTTTGAATTTTTGCCATATATTCAGAATCCTCTGGTTTTATCCATGTTGTGCCATTAAAATTTTTTGCCCACTAACCCCTACTTTCTTTCCATAATTTGAAAATATAGTTTAAAATGTCATCTTTGAAAATCTTATAAAATCCTTGTTATTTTTTCATCCTTTTTGAAAGACAAAAGGCGCCAATGTTAAGTGTATAAAAAATCTAGAGAGAATTATTTCCCGCCAAACTTTCAATGGCTTATATCTCGAAAACAAGCACACTGACCCTTCATTTTTTTCTGCTTTTTTAGTTTCTTTATTTATATACCATCAATTTATAACAGTCTTTTAAAAAGCTTGTTATTCTGAAACAGAGTAGCGAACATCCTTAATTAAAAGTATTGTTTCCCTCATGAAAAATATTTCATATGCATATAAAAGCATCATCAAATCATATATTGTGGATTCATTCGTTTTAATTGGTACCACTTTTCATTGATTCTGGAAAATTTTCAACATCATGGACACTTAATTTTGTTGTTTTGACAAGTTCTGTATACAAGCCTATAGGGAATTTTTATTTTCTTGATCATTTGAATTTTTGGTTTACCTATGCCAATGATATCCCTACTTATTTACAACTTTTACAAAGAAACTAACAGTTAAAATAAATTTAATGGGAGGAATAGTATGTTTAAAGTGAACGATTACTGCTAAATAAATAACATTTATAAATCTGTCAATTGTTAAAATAAGAAATAGTTGTGGCATGTAAATGTATATATGTCATTTCAAATTATGAAAAAAAAAAAAAAAAAAAAAAAAAAAAAAAAAAAAAAAAAAAAAAAAAAAAAAAAAAAAAAAAAAAAAAAAAAAAAAAAAAAAAAAAAAAAAAAAAAAAAAAAAAAAAATCAAAGTACTTATACACAAGTTATTGTCCTGAAACTAGAAAATGCTTGTTTTGGCCCTAATTCCTAAACGGTTGGGACCATCACCCCAAAAACAATCCCAACCTTCCTTTTGTGGTATCGAACCTTTTGGTTAAATTTCATAGAGATTCATACACTTAAACTAAAGCTATTGTCCGGAAACCAAATGTCTTCAGATGCGCTAACTTATAGTATTAATTTTTTTCCTTTAGTAGGATCTATGATTTTAATTAATGGTGGAAAAAGGCATGCCTTATGTATAATTATTCTGAAACTCCTTAACTCCATTTTTTATGGAACAATGAATAGCGTCATAGCTGTTCGTGGATAGCGAAGGAAAACATTTTGTGAGATCTGAAGAATTGTGGATTCAGGTTGCAAAGAAGAGAGTGGCTCCCAATTTGATCAGAAATTTTTTAATTTTTTTTATCGTCAAAATTTTTTTTCCTAACTACACTTGTGTTTTTCTTTAAACCATTACAGGCAATTTTACCCCCTTTTTTACCCATGGATCTGCCCACAATGCCATAAAATACTGACCAATTGTTTTGTAACTCCTCTTTCTGTCTGGCATCATCTGCTACTTCTTTCATTTTGGATCGAATGCTTTTATCTTCTAACTTCTTCTCTGCTTCAGACTAAAAATTAGACACCAATAATTGAATAAAATATTAAAATTCCTGGGAATATTTCAAAATTGCATCATGCAGAGTATTTACCTTTAAGGATGTTTGCTCCTCTTGTTTTTGAATTTTGCCAGATATTCAGAATCCTCTGGTTTTATCCATGTTGTGCCATTAAAATTTTTGCCCACTAACCCCTACTTTCTTTCCATAATTTGAAAATATAGTTTAAAATGTCATCTTTGAAAATCTTATAAAATCCTTTATTTTTTCATCCTTTTAGAAAGACAAAAGGCGCCAATGTTAAGTGTATAAAAAATCTAGAGAGAATTATTTCCCGCCAAACTTTCAATGGCTTATATCTCGAAAACAAGCACACTGACCCTTCATTTTTTTCTGCTTTTTTAGTTTCTTTATTTATATACCATCAATTTATAACAGTCTTTTAAAAAGCTTGTTATTCTGAAACAGAGTAGCCAACATCCTTAATTAAAAGTATTGTTCCCACTTATGAAAAAATATTTCATATGCATATAAAAGCATTATCAAATCATATATTGTGGATTCATTCGTTTTAATTGGTACCATTTTTCATTGATTCTGGAAAATTTTCAACATCATGGACACTTAATTTTGTTGTTTTGACAAGTTCTGTATACAAGCCTATAGGGAATTTTTATTTTCTTGATCATTTGAATTCTTGGTTTACCTATACCAATGATATCCCCTACTTATTTATCACTTTTACAAAGAAACTGACAGTTAAAATAAATTTAATGGGAGGAATAGTATGTTTAAAGTGCTAAATAAATAACATTTATAAATCTGTCAATTGTTAAAATAAGAAATAGTTGTGGCATGTAAATGTATATTCATGCATTCAAATAAATGTTTATCAGTTTCATGGCAATATCCTTCAAATGAGCAAGTATATTATATCTGTATTTACCTCTTTCTTTGAGTTAAGATCTTTAAGTTCCCTGTACTGTTCTATCAATGGTGCTCTGTGCTTTTCCCATTGATTAGCTAAGGTAACCAGTCGTTGTGCACTACTATCTACAACTGACTGTTAAAATATGAAAATCTGGTTAAGGATGAAAGAGGTAAAAGTTTGTGAAATGATATTAAACAGAAACTTACTTAATGACATTATTTTTCATTTTATTCTAATACATATGAGCTGTGTCGGATAGAAATCGACCTTATGCAAATGAATATCAATACATATGTTAACCTATTTTGGGTTGCAAAAATCTCTATGCAAAGTCTGTAACTGTTTGAAAATTGAGTTGATAAAAGAACCCTACAAAATGGACCAAAATATATCTTTTATTTCCTATTTGAATGTTCCAAAATCAATCAAAGTCTTATACATGTACACGTATACTTGCACTTGCATAAGGTCGATTTCTATCTGACGCAGCTCATATTTTGAAACACTGGATACATTATTCTTAAAAATTTATGCTCAAAGTATTTATACTCATGCATTTAAACTATTGTGTTTGATTTGTGTTGTTGAATTTCTTACTTCAGAGTATGCTCAAAGTAGAAGAATGCATTTCATAATCATCAAAGTTCCTGGTAATAACCAACAATGATATCTACATTAACCAGTATCCTACAAAGAACAGAACTAGAATGGCACATCATTTCCATGTTTTGTTAACAGTACTATTGTTAACAGTCCTATTGTTAACAGTACTATTGTTAACAGTACTATTGTTAACAGTTCTATTGTTAACAGTACTATTGTTAACAGTTCTATTGTTAACAGTACTATTGTTAACAGTCCTATTGTTAACAGTACTATTGTGATCAGTGTACAGGGAGGATCTTTTGATTTGGAAATCAATGCTTTATAGATCGAGAAATTGCTTATTTCAAAATCGTGCGTGCCTCTCAAACAAATATATATGTATGTCATTTTCTTTTTTTCAAAACCATTACATTTATGTATATGCATTCAATTTTATTCTGAATAAATAAAATATGTCTGTAGTTTTCTTTGAATATACAAAATACACAAATTTCACCTTTTAAAAAATGTACACACTAAATTATATTCAGTACGTTTTACCAACAATTTTCATGTGCACCTGTCACAAATCAGGCATTCCAACTACTGTAAATTCAGAAATTATTATGCATTTATTATTGCGATTTTTAAAATGGACAAAATGCGAGATTTATTATTGCGATTTCAGGAAAATCTGCATACACTTATATGTATTAGATATTAGAATGCGAGTTCTTATTATTGCAATTATCACCCAGTCGCATTATTCGCATTAATAAAAACCTCGTAATAATTTCTGAATTAACAGTATCAAACATTTTCTTTAACTACATTTTTCTTTTCCTATGATCCATTCAGCATTTATTGAAGCAGGGAACACTACTACTTTCTGATGACAATAATTTTATTCATTTCCTGAATAAAATTGGTATCAAGATGGAATGCCTAGTTAAATTTCTGTAGATTTGGAATGCTCTTTCCAGTGGTGAGTCAGGTTGCAAAGTCAGCATTTCCATACATTTATTAACATCAATTTTTCATCTTTTACCTGTATTTTGGTAATATTATTTTCCGCATCAGGTAACAAGTCGAGTGTACGTTTCTTGACTTTATAAGACTCTTCTTTATCTTGGTTCTGTTGTAATAGCGTTGACATTTGATCCTCCATTTGTTTCATTGAAGCTGTTAGTTTCTTAGATTCAAGTTCTAAATTGTCTATTTTTGATATTAAATTGTTATATTCTGTTTTTATATTTTCTATATCCTCTTCTCTCTGTTTTTGTAGTTCCTGAAATGAAAGGTTAAAAAATGTTAATTTCAAAATAACTAATTTGTTGATTATGATGTGCCATAAAAGTAAAATTTGTTAGAAATGTGCAGTCAAACACCAATTCAGCCATTCTGAATCTGCCAATCAATAAGTACATTACATTTAATAAGGTTAACAGGAATTACCCAAAGTATTCAACAGTATGATAGGCCATTCCAACAACCCATTCCTCTAAGAAAATTATATGTATCTACAAAATGTATCAGAACAAAATTTACCTTTCTACAAAATGTATGAGAAGAAAATTTACCTTTCTACAACATGTATCAGAAGGAAATTTACCTTTCTACAAAATATATCAGAACAAAATTTACCTTTCTACAAAATGTATCAGAAGGAAATTTACCTTTCTACAAAATGTATCAGAAGAAACACTATTTATTATAATGAGAACTAGTAATGACAAAGTAATTACAAGTAGATCTTTTTCAATGTTGTCCTTTTTGAGATAGACCCCAATTGATTAAAGGCTGAAGAGGGAGATGGACACTGGATATCTAGAGTACCTGACCACTGAGACATATTCTGTCTTTTTCTAGTTTACTACTAACCTCCTCAGTATGACCTTTATCTACATCAGGACTTTGTATCTGTGATAAAGTCTTCTCTTCATCCTGAAAATGTCAATTATATGTTAAGGCTGTAAGAATAAAAATAAACTGCTTCGCCGAGCGCAGCTGGATACGACTGCAGAGGTCCAACCCTGAACAGTTGGGGCAAAAATGAACACAATATTCAAGCTTGATACAGGTCTTTGGATTGTAATTAAATATTTGATACATTATAGGTTTCTGATACAGAATAAATGTTGTCAAAGAACTTGAAATTGGTTGTATGATTTGAATTTATATTCAATTGAAGATTTCTTGCTGTTGTGCAATACACTGTGCTGTTGCGCAACACTTAGTAAATCTGTTTTCAGACTATATACAAAGAATTAGCCAACTTTTTCTTTGGAAAATTGACAATTTCTTAAATCTTGAGGAAAACAAGCATTCTGAGAGTATTGCATGGCAATACATAGTCCCCTACCAGGTAAAAATTACATTATACTGGAACAAAATGCGAACTTGTTCTATAACTTGTCATGGTGTAAACAAAAGTAAATATCAAGTCATTACATTTAAGCATGACTAAAAACAGTGTGAATAACGGATTATATGATTGAATTTTTCAAGTCCAAGGACCATAACATGCAGTAAATTATCAGACCAAAACAAAATTTGAACTTGATCTGGAACTTGTCATGATAAAACTATATACCAATTATCAATCAATATCTTCAAGCATGATGAAAAAAGTGTGGAAAACATTCTTAACATTGGATATGATTAATAGTTCTCTAAAACATGTAAAATTAGATATGATGTAATACAATGTATATCTATTTTCAAATTATAATCAAATATAATTAATAGTTCCAAATATTTTTCTTTCATTTGTCACAAACTAATATAGATTTGTAACTTATCTATAAAGTGTCAACAACTTTTATCTACACAATGTAATGTAATGAAATATATACCTTAATAAAAATAGATTATTATCTAATTAAAGGATTTCACTTAATAATATTTTTATATATATAGCATTCAGAAAATTAGTTAATACAAAATAACAAACAAACAAACTGGCACAAATTTTTCAAACAATTTACTAAAGAATTTCTTTAAAAAAATGAGTTATCTCTCTTTGTATAGAAATATGGTTTAACATAGTACTCTAACATTAGATATGGATTTTTTTTATGGACCATAACTCTGGACTAAATCATCAGAATGGAACAAAATTCAAACTTGATCTATAACTTGTCATGATAAAACCATATAACAAATATTAAATCAATATCTTTAAGAACGAAGAAAAAAGTGTGGAAAGCTGATTTGCCGGACTGACAGATGGACAGACAGACAGACGGATGGAGTGCAAACCTAAAGTCCCCTTCGACTTCGTCGGTAGGGGACTAAAAATTGACCCCAAAAAAAAAAATCCCCCTTCCAAAAAAATATTTTAAGAGAATTTTCTTTTGAGGAAAAAATTGCCCCACTTTCCAAAAAGTTATTTTGAAGAAATTTATTTTTGTAAAATGTGAGACATCCATACACTTTTAAATACAAGTTATTGTCTGAAAACTAGAAAAATGCTTGTTTTAGACCCTTTTTGGCCCCTAATTCCTGAACGGTTTGGGCAATTACCCCCAAAATGTCTCCAAACCTTCAACTTGTGGTACAACTTCAGAGCAATCAAAATACTTATACACAAGTTATTGTCCTGAAACTAGAAAAATGCTTGTTTTGGCCCCTAATTCCTAAACGGTTGGGACCATCACCCCAAAAACAATCCCAACCTTCCTTTTGTGGTATCGAACCTTTTGGTTAAATTTCATAGAGATCCATACACTTAAACTAAAGTTATTGTCCGGAAACCAAATGTCTTCAGATGACGCCGACGCTGACGACGACAACGTGATACCAATATACGACACTAGCAATCATATGTTTGATGAATGGGTATAATAGCAGTCTGATTGGAATCAAAAATGATTCTACATTAGTACGAAAAAATCAAAGATAGCAAAATGTTTACATGACAACAACTTTAACCCTAGAGTAACAGTCCCCATTGTTTACAGTGTTCACCCCAGGGCCTTAAAGGACCGCGGGCCGAGATGTTTAATTTTTACCGTGGTGGTATCGTTCTTACCGCGATGTATTATATTCTCTGTGGTGCTAAAATTTTCAGTTAAAAATCAAAATCGGTAAAGTTTTAAACGACTTGTTAAATCTTTTCCGTGCGGTATAAAATTCAGGTGAAATTTGACCAGTTCAAACCAGTTCAGATTGTTTACACCACGTGATCGATTTACCTTTTGGGGTTAACCTTAGTTAATTGGAATTAATCGATGTCATTAACACTTGTAACATGATTCTTTTGTGTTTTAATTAAGAGATCATAACTTTATGATCGTAGATAACTATTTTATGGCTTCACTCACCACCTGACAAGTCGGCAAATACTTTGTACACAAACCGTGTTGACCAGATAGTACAAATTTTGTAGATACATTATAAAGATGGCTCATTACGTATAATTGACCATTATACACTTCTCAATACTTATATAATAGTATTACATGTCTCTGATTAAACCATGGCCAAATTATCTTTAATTTTGACATAGTTTATATTGCATGATATTCGGTTTCAAACTATCATAGTATCTTGTCAACAAGTAATTCAAAGGGACGGATCACATGACCCAGTTAGTTCACATAGAATATCCAAGATTATTTACAATTAACTGCAATTTTATAAATAAAATGCATGGCTGTACCTTCAAACTGGATATCTATATCCATATGATAATTAATGAATAACAGAAGTGATTTGCAAATTTTATCCATAAGCACATGTTAAATCTATTTATATCTACTTCCTGTCATTTAGGCGGGAAAATAGGGAGACTTTGTTGTTGACATTGAATATGGTTACTTATAGATCTATAGAACTAGGATAAATTTATAGATTTAGGAATTCTTTTGAAATGGATCATGACAAATGAAAATTTAAATTTCAGTGCAGTATCACTGTATCTATGTTTGATTATCACTTAAGACAAGAGAAGTTAATATTTACATGAAATCTATGGCAAAATGTTTTGAAATTTATGAAAATTTCTTTTATTAAAATTTAAGATAGAAACTGGTTCAAATAATAAAACAATATTTGTTCTTGTTAATTTTATATCTCCTTATGACAGGAATCCTTTCACAATACATCTTTCATTCTAGAAATAAGAAAGTTTTTCAAATTGAATTGAACATTTTTGTTCTCTTTTGAATGATATTTTATTCTTATTGATCATCGATTTTATAAAAGATTTAATAACTTTAAATTTAGATGAATATTTTGTAATGAATCATGTTTTATTTATTTTTAAAAAATATTAAAGTATACATGTCAAACTGTTTATTGATTTACTTCTTTTTTACCAATAATTTTCAATGTCTACATAACACAGTACCACAGCATTAAAACAAAACAGGAGACATAAAAATTACAGTTACTAGAAATATAGCTAAGCGATGCGACGCGACACAACTGATTGTATGAATCATTTCACCAAGCAGTCCACACGCGTTACCCTGGTGCTATCCAAAAATCCTGGGGAGAACACTGGTTTAGAATATTGTCAAACAATTAAAAAGTTAATAATATATACATCAACTGCCACAACATACTTTTTTGTAAATTAAACTCATTCTAATTGAAGAAAAATATTCCGGTAGTTATGAGAAGGCAATTGAGTTTTGAAAAGAATTATCGACTTTAATTCATATATTTTTTAACTTTAATCCAATTTTCAGAGAAATTAATAAAATAACAAATTTGAAAAACGGAAGTAACTCATTGTTCTTAAAAATAACTAAATATCATAGCGTCAATCATTAAAAGAAAGATCTGCTAAATAATATGAAATAATTTTATCCTAATAACATAAGTTATACTGAAATGATTAAGAACTAGAAATGTGAAAGTGACGCCACCCAATTTCAAACTTAACTCTAGAACGTTAAAAGTGACGACACCAAAATTAAAACTTGATCTGTGTTTTGTGGTAATAAGCATATTGTAAAAGTTTCTTAACATTTGGTTGAGGCAAACTTAAGTTTGAGAACGGAAACCAATTGCGGGACGGACGGACGTACAGAGGGACAAGGGTAAAACTTAATGCCCCCTCCGCTACGGCGGGGCATAAAAATGCATTTATAAAATGTAAAACTAATTTATCTTACAGTATAGTATATTTCTTTTTTTTTTAATTTTTAAATACCATACCTTTGCATAAATAAGTTGTTCAGTATGTGTGAACCTTGACCCTTTAGTTTTTGTGGAACCAGATGATCTGTTACCCATGGCATCTATCATCTGCTGAAGGTCCATGGCAGATTGTGATGTAGTTAAATCACCACTCCTCTGGACATCTGACCGTAAATTGTCTTTCAATCTTTTCTGAATTCTTTGTCTTTTCCTGGCTCTGTATTCCTAAATACAGAAGCAAAATGTCCTTGAAAACCAAAACATATTTAAAATGTCTAATACATACACAATTGTTTCACATTTTGTCATGTCTGGGCCTTTTGTAGCTGAAATAGGTTTGGTTATTGTTGAAGGCCATACAAATACCTTTAATTATATCCATGTCATTTGGACTTGGTAGATAGTTGTCTCATCAGCAATCATACCACATCTCCTATTCTTATATTATATTCTATTCATACCATAGTCACTCAATTAATATTTCTTCAATTTTGTCATTTTATCAACTGGTTAAAACAATACTAATAATAATATGTTTAGGCAATAACAAATCGCTCTAAGCTTCCCATCAAACTGTTTTTTTACTACAATTAAATCTTTCCCTTCTGATTAGGGCTCATAAATTTGTTTGGTCTAGACAGATATTTAGATTCTACAGGTTCAAAATATATTGATACTGAATGGAATGTCTTCTGAGCTACTCAGGTTTCTTCTGTAAATAGGGTCCAGTTTAGACCAGTTTCACTGTATTTTTGGTTTAGAAATAAATTTTTTCTAGGTTATAAATGATCTCTTTCTGTTCTTAAATGCAAAAAAGTGAAATGAAAATACTGTTTGTATAGTAAGTGTTGAGGCATGCAACAAAGTGAATCTTCAAATATTTTCATGATGGAAGTGGTCTCTGGCAAGTATATATATCATTTTCTTACTTATACAAATGTCAAGAGTGGTAAAAGGTTATGATACAGTTGATCGTTTCACCTTGCTATATTAGACATAGGTTTTACACCTATTATTAACTGTGAGACAAGTAATAATGAATCTTTGCTTAACAAAATTTGATGCATGGTAAATGATTGTGGTAATATAAGGCACCTGTTCTGAGAGTCTGGAAGGAAGACCAATTGTATTCCATTCATTATCCCATTCTTGTTGTGCCGTTAGTTCCGAGGCCAAGTCCTCCATGACAGATGGTGCTGTATCACAGTGATGTATGGTTTGATTGGTAATGTATGGAAGACTTTCAGAGTAATAGGATTTAACTTCTACAATCAAATGTTAAATATGTAATAACTATAACAATTTTTTAGAAAACATGAACATTATTCCGATTTTTGCAAGTAAAATTTAACCAATACATACTTTGATTTCCATTCTCAATTTTATATTTGACGTGTTGTATGAAATGTTATAAACTTTACATTTGTGTCATGTACATAATCTCCATATCCTCTTATTTCACTATAAATACCATTGCAATAACTTCCAATATTGACCATATACCATGATATTGGATCTAACCTTTGAATATTTTTGTCGTTAGGTTTCCTTTACCACGATTTTGGATCTTACCTTTTGATATTTTCTTTGTTAGGTCACCCATACCATGTGGAGATCTTACATGACAGGAATGATATTTACAAGCAGATAATGCACCCTGAAAAAGAAATTTTGTACATAACAATATATACAAAAGACATGCAAAAAATACACATTTTCAAATCTTATAATGCATTAGATAATAATTCAAATAAAAAGTTTGTTAGCATGAAAATGCTAAAACTAAGCTGCATACTAAATGCTTACTTTCCATCAAAAATCACATTTTGACACAATTGGAAAGCATAACATTAATTGGATTTTACTGAAGACTGTTTCATGAAATCACATGAGATACACCTAGATGGCTCTTTTAAAATATGGACATCACAATTTTGGTTTCCGAACTACGGGTGAAATGTTTATTCCAGCCAATTATAGAAACAATTCACCAGTTAGAGCTTCCCTTGGATATCAATTATTTCTTAAAAATACAGTCCTACTTATCCTTACCTCTTTTTGCCAGACTGGAGGTTTTCCTCTCCATGTAATATTTTTACTCTTTAAATATGGAGGCACCCATGGAGAGTCTAGATATCTTGCTACAGAGGCTGATATTGTTCTTTGCAATAATGCAGAAGCACCTAAACACAAGAAATGATAAAAATTAACAATCTTTATTTGTAGGATAATCATATTAAGAGAACTGCAAATATTTTTTCCAGGACATTAAGAATAGTCTATATGCTAATTCAGTAATTTATCCTGTTATTGAAGATCCGTTTGTACAAGTTGTTTCCCTTTGAAGGGACATACATTTTCATTAACAGTGAAGGGCTAGCTGAAAGAAGAACAAATTGAGCTGTGCCTAATGTGTGTAAAAAGTTTTTGAAATCTTTTAATTATATCTAATCTTTTGATAAGCTAACAGGGCCCAGTTGTTCAAAAGTGTCGTTATATCTATAGTAATTCTTAGTTAAAAATTGGTTAAAATGTCTATATATTACTTTTAACATATCATGCTTTGCATAGGCAGCAGTTCATTTTGTCCTGTTGAGAACCAGTCTACAATTGGTAAAGTGAAAACAACTTGTGTTAAAAGTGTGTAATAACAGAATAAAATTGGTAAGTAGCAAATAGACTATGTAGGGAGAGGGTTCGGCAACCGCAAAGATGTTTAATCTGCCACATTCTGTATCATTTGTGCCTGACCCAAGTCAGGAGCCTGTAATTCAGTGGTTGTCTTTTGTTACTGTATATCATATTAGTTTTTCCTTTATTGTTTGGAACATAAATCTGACCATTAGTTTTCTCGTTTGAATTGTTTTACATTTGTCATTTCATGGTCTTTTATAGCTTGCTATTTGATATAGGTTTTGCTCATTGTTGAAAGCCGTACTGTGACCTATAGTTGTTAACTTCTACGTCATTTATTATTGGTGGAGAGTTGCCTCCTTGGCAATTGACCACATCCTCTTATTTTTGCATAAAAATTGTAAATCATGGTAAACTGATAATGTGATGAAAAGATTTAGCAAAAATGTGTTGGATGGTTCCCTGGACAGTCTGTCAAGTAGACAATTATCATTTACTAGAAACTCAATAACTAGTTCTCTGAAACGTTCTCTGAAATTTTATTGGACTTCTGCTGGGTAAATATCTCATTTCACATGTTTCATAAAATCTGTTTAAATTACAATGGTTGATTTGTTTTAACTGAATGGATACAATGTCGATATTTTTATTTTACATGGAAAACTCGACACAAAAATTTTCCTATTGTTAATTTTCCTTTCTAACCTAATGGTTCCTCTTCTGTTTCCACTTTATCTTTCGGCAGTTTATCAATGAGAAACATAAACACTTTTCTAATTTCTGTTTCATTAGAATATAAAAACGTCTGGTAACCAATTTCTCCTTTGTATCCAAGTTCCTGGAAAGAAAAGAAAAAACATATTCCTCTAAAATATGCTACACGAAAACAAACAACTGTTAAAAATTTTAAAGAGAAATACAATTAACACTAAATGAAAATGCTTGAAAGTTATGTGACTTTGATATCAAAACATGCAAAAATTTGATACTTTGATAAAACATGATAAAGAAGACCAATTATAGTGCTTCAATTTGATACTTTGATAAACATGATAAAGAAGACCAATTATAGTGCTTCAATTTGATACTTTGATAAACATGATAAAGAAGACCAATTATAGTGCTTCAATTTGATACTTTGATAAACGATAAAGAAGACCATTATTATCTGGGTTTCCGCTGGAGGTTGCGATTTTCCCATTTTGTGAAAAAAATAAAAATTGTGGCGATTAAAATTCGTTATTGGCGAAAGAATTTGGTGAAAGAAATATAACGGTTCGACTTCGTCCATTGTTTACTTTTTCGGTTTAATCAGACTTTTTCACTAATCAGACAATACTGGGAATTCACCTTGAACTCTGATATAAAATCAATAATCAGCTGATTGCATTTTATAGCTATCGGCAACAAAGGATTATAATTAATAAAGGTGTTGATTGTATTGTTTCATGAATTGGTGTGGTTGAATTGCTTCACATGTCACAACTTTGATTGAAATAATTGTTTTGAAGTTGGTACTTTACAACATTTTAGCGACGCGTGTTTGAAGCATATTTTACGTCTCCTCTTTTACTTTAAACAATGGTCTGGAAAAACTGTTGTTGTGATTTAAAAATTTTCAAAAGTAAGAAAAATCTCTGGCTTTAAATTTTATCCTATAACTTTTGATAGAAATAATTGTTTTCAAGTGGGTAATTTACAATCGTTTAAGTGACGCACATGTTTGAGGCATAGGTTAACGTCCAAACTTTTCTTTTAATTATGGTTGGATAGAAAACTATTGTTGTGAAGGAAAATATTCAAAAGTAAGAAAAATCTCTAACTTTAGTCTTTATCCTTTGACTAGATGGGAAATATCAGTCTTATAAACTATTATAGATGAGTCCCATGTTACTGTGAATTGCAATATAGATAATGAATTATGATTTCATTATCTATATTGCAATTCACAGTATCTTTAAAAACTAAATGTTTGTGATAACTGAGTGTTTATTCATTACAATGTGGATTAAAAATAGATATTAAGAAATATTATAGACAGAGTTAGTTTCTCGTTTGAATTTTTTACATTTGTCATTTTGGGTTCTAGCTTTTATAGCTGACTATGCGGTATGGGTTTTGCTCATTGTTTAAAGGCTGTACGGTGACCTATAGTTGGAAACTTTATGTCATTGGGTCTCTTGTGAAGAGTTGTCTCATTGGCAATCATATAACGTCTTCTTATTTTATATAACAATGTGACAAACTGCTTTTTTTTTGCTAGAAAGGAGGAAAATTTTAAACTAAAAATATGTTTATGTTAGTTGGCGAAAAAAAATTGAAAGTGGCGAAAAATATATTGTTTTGGCGAAAGAGGTGGCGAAAAAGAAAATTGACCCAGGGGAAACCCTGCCAATTATAGTGCTTCAATTTGATACTTTGATAAACATGATAAAGAATACCCATTATAGTGCTTCAATTTGATATCATTTTGCTTCAATTTATCCTCTTACAATTATTAAAAATTTGACGACACAATTATGTACTAAAAACATCAACAGTTCCAATTTTTTTGCACCAGATGCGTATTTAAGTAATTAATGTTTCTTTAATAATGCTCGAGGCTGAAATATTTTAACTGTTTCAAACTCTGAATACCTTCATCTAAGTAATTGTATTATGACAGAATGGAAACATAAATTTGTAAATATTTTATGTTCAAGTGATTGCATTCAGTTTTATCTTTACTCTACATGCATATAGGTACAAATAGAAGGAGAAAAACAACCCAGGACACAATCAAACCAAAACATCACATTTTCTTGTGTCAAATATGAAACAAAGTTTTTTTCACTACCTGTAATACAAGCATGTATACCTGTACAATAGATGCCAAACTGGTTCCGTTCTAAATCTAGCTGACATTCCACTTGGTAAGGAATTTGGAAGGTCGACTTCATTGTTGATCACTTTGAGACAACGTATAGCAGACGACACAATTAATTCTGTACTAAACTGTCTCAAACTCTGGATGTCTTCATCTAAATCACTGAAATAACAAAAATGAATCTTTAATTATTCTAATAAATTCCATATGAGCAAGATACCTGTACACTTATATTTAAAGCAGTCTTAAAACTGTTGCAATTGAATTATATACATTTATCACTATTTTGTGTATTTTTCCTTTGATCTTTTTGTGATAATTTTTCATATCACCCTACTTGCTTGAGATAGAAAATTATCGTCAGAAACAAAAGGCGCACATGACGTTGTCAATGTAAACATCATTTAAAATAAGCGTTATATTCTATCCCATAGTACTGTTTAAAATGGGAGAACACTATATTTTATTCATTGGACCAGTCAGTCACTTTTTCACCCTTTTTTACCAGTTATTGTTATTTAAGTGAATGGTCAATTCATTAAGTTATACATCATAAAATTTCAATAATTGCCTGCAGTAAGCGGAGGAATCAATGTTTAAAAATTTTTCAATATTTCTTCAGTCATGATAATTTGAAAAATTCATTTCAACACAATTTTAAAAATTAGAGGTTTTTGATAAATGTGAAATATTCATTTTTTAATGCATATTTCACCAAGGAATGTACATAGAAATGAAAATTGAACCTCTTGAGTTCAATCTGATAACCTGAACTGGTTTGCGAATTTTTGTGGTTGTGTGTTATGACTGAACACGTCTTCAGTGAAAGTAACTTTTCGTTGGTGGCATCAGACATTCTCTTTTAAGGTCAAAATTTTATGGGAAGTGATGCTTATCACATCCAGAAATGGTGGAAACATAGCAACAAGGTTTATTCATTAAATATTATCATTAATTTTTAGAATATTACAATACTGATATACTTATAAAAATGTACTTCGCTGAGCGCAGCTGTTTACCACTGAAGAGGTCCAACCCTCAACAGTTGGGGCAAAAATGGACACAATATTCAAGCTTGATACAGGTCTGAATTTGGATTGTAATTAAATATTTGACACATTATAGGTTTCTGACACAGAATAAATGTAGTCAAAGAACTTGAAATTGGTTATATGATTTGAATTTATATTCAATTGAAGATTTCTTGCTGTTGTGCAATACACTGTGCTGTTGCGCAATACTTAGTAAATCTGTTTTCAGACTATATAC